>CM070562.1:23766999-24198697 GCA_036346405.1 Phyllostachys edulis | reverse complement strand
AACTTAGGTTTAATGACTATAGCGACATACATGAGTAGGTACCACTTTGGATCCTTTTAGTTATTATACCCAAGAGGAACCATGTGATATACCTTGATTCCCTAAACCGTAACAAGCACGACTTGAAAGACTCTAAGAGGAATACTGAGAGGTATGCTCATTTCCTCCTTACATAACTCTATTGTAGTCTTCATTAGCTTTGAAATGGCCGAGGATAACCTTTTGAATCATGTAGGTCGCTCATCAATTATGTTGCCAACAAAGGAATATACAATGGAAAGAGCGCCTAACTAACACATTATGATGGATTTTCGATGCACGCTACAACACTATAATCCTATATCATACTTCATAATAACGCGCCTCGAATCGACTATACCTATATATGTAATTCTATTTTTTGCGGTGGCCAAAGAAAAAGATGATGAGTTATGTGCAATCTCGTCTGCTATCATATGCACTAATCCTTCTGACTAGGAAGAAGGATCCCGAGGTTTGTCAATCTCGAAATAATTATTTCCTAATTATAAATTTAAATATATATATCTTACCACTTTACTCTTGCTAGTGGCGGGCCTTGAATTTACAATGTGATTCACTTTCGTTGCGGAAGAGATCAAGGACATTCGAGGAAGCTCTGCGCTTTTATCAACACGTAAATCATTAACGACAATGGAGAGTTTCACTCCGTCGCCAACCTGAGCATCACGCCACTAAAACCTCTCAACGCAAAACAATTGTAATCTAGTTGTAACTATAGCGACAATACTTGAACAAATCACGGATCTTTTGTAATTTATTTTGAGTAATGATCACTTTGAGTTGTCATGGCTCCTTGAATCTATTTTTTGTGAATGCTTGAATCATTTACGTGAATGCTTGTTTTCAGAGGGCATGGCTAGCAATTCCCCGAGGCTAGCGGAAAAACACAAATTGTGGGGCGAAGTACGAGCTATCACAGAGCGGTTTACGTTAAAACCGTCGCAGCGAAGTCAAAATATCACGCACGGTTTGAGCGAAAACCGCTCGTGATAGGAGAATATCACGAGCGGTTCTAAATAAAAACCGCTCAGTGATAGGAAAATATCACACGGTTCTACAAAAAAGCCGCTCATGATATTCTCTAAATCACGAGATGGTTTTTATTTAGAACCGTCGTGATATTCTCTATCACGACGGTTTTCGCTCAAATTATGCAGTGATATTTGACTTCCTGCACGGTTTTTAATAAAACCGCTCGTGATATTCAGATATCCTGAGCGGTTTTGTACCGCCTGCGTGATAATATCTGTTATCACGCAGAACAACAAACATAGGCGGTTCGAAACCGCTGCGTGATGTGATTCGAACAACCGCTCGTGATGTCTGCCTCTGTAGTAGTGCTTGTTACAGTTGTAAATGAAATACAACTCTCTCATCTCTCTCCACACACACACACAAATAACCGGTGGTATTTAATATACATCCTTTATTTTAGTGGTCTAGAAAAGGTGACAAGTGTGGTGAAAATGAGAGTACAGTGCAAATTCGATTTTCACAAAACATAGAAATTTCAAACAATTCCGAAACAATTACCACATGTAGTGTATGATATGTTGTACATCGCTGCAAAATTTCAAGATCCAAATTTGATCACATTTGTGAGATGCAAAAAAAAAATATATTCTTGCTGAAATAGTGAAACATTATTTGACCACTATTCTAGACATAATTTATCTTTTTTTGTTTCTCGCAAATGTGATTTTGGTCTTGAAATTTTCCATAGATGTAGAACATATGCTCCATTATGTGTGGTAATAGTTTGAGAATTTTTTGAAACTTCTAAATTTGGTAAAAATCGAAATTTCTAATATTTCACCATATTCACATTTTCACCTAATACGCCCACCTAGAAAATCCCACAATAATCCTTAAATCAGAAAAAAAATAAAATTTCTAGAAATTATCTCATTAATAGAGAGAGAAAAAAGAAAAGACCACACACCACTTATTTTGGTGGCGCCAAATTATAACAGTTCAAATTAATTATATATAGATATTGCAACTGTTACAATTGTATAACAAATACAACTAAATTTTCGAAGGGCGTTAGATTTATATAGAAAAGAAGCAATATGTTGAAATATCTAGCCACATAATTGTGCGGGCTTTAGATTTAGGTAGCAAATATAATATGTTGCAATATTTAGCCGTACAATTACGTGGGTAATTCCACTAGTTTTATCATAAGCATTAGAATTGTATAATTGTCGTAGGGGCGGCCTCGCCCTCATGGCTGTGAACCGAAGAACTGCGATGCCGGGGGGCCCTAGGTGATCACGACGAAGGGCCTCCGGATCTGCCCCGAGGCCCCTCAGAGGAGCGTCCGAAGGCTCCAGAGGTGAACCCGGAGGCACCCCGGGGAGGTGTCCCAAGGCCAGGGATCCCCGGACCACGGAGGTCCCCTGTGTCCCCGGGAAGCATGGTCGAGACACACCCGTGGGGACTCTGAGGTCCCCCACCACCAAACAGTAGAATAGCGGAGGTAGACAGGTCCACCACCCGTAGGCTAGGTCCAGGAGGACCACCGTGCTCCCAGACCTACTCCTAGGCTTAGAAACTCCCCTCGCCCCTCGTTAGTGTACTTCACTAGGGGTACAAGTGTAATTCCTGCACCAAGGTAGGAGGCTATAAGTAGCCTCCACCCTCACCGTGTAAAAGCATCCTTTTTTACGGCAATAAAGTAAGGGCATTTCTAGCCGAGCTCCACATCCGAGACCCTTGACCCCTCTAACCAGCGAAGGGTCTCTTCGATTCTTCGTGCAGTGCAGTTTATACCATGACGGCTTGGCGGCCGTCGTGGGGTTGGTGCGCGAAAGTCCTGAGACCGAGGCAAGGATAGCCCCGCAAGGTCGTCCAGGTCTCCACAGCAAGCGGCCGCCGCCGCCACACCCAACACACCGAGGGCCAAGAGGAGCCGAACGTCCGAGGCGGCGGCGTCTGCACACGCCGCAAGGAAGAGGCGAATAACTCCACTCACGGGGCGTGCGTGCCGCACACCCAACCCGCCAAAGCACCTTCGCCTAACCCCCAACCTCCCGCCCCGGCCGCCATGGCCCTCGGGGTAGCATAGCAAACTTACGAGGCCCTCCAACGGGAACTCGTTGACCACCGGCGGAGCTGCCACTTGGGCAGCCGCGAGAGGGTAGCTCGCCCGCAGATGCTAAGGCCAGCGGACCCTTCCGGAGTGCCCACCGCTCCCCAGGCGAATCTCCCGATTCGGGGGGATCCTAATTCCCCATTGAGCGCAGGACTTGAAGTAGCACGCTGGCCCAAGGACTTCAAGATGCCCGAAGTCACCCCTTCGAGGGCACCACCACCCTCGACCCATGAGTTCCTCCGAAGTCTGAACGCGGCCATAGAGGCCGCCGGAGGCGACACCATGGCGAAAGCAAAAGCATCTCCCTCGCTCTCAAGGGCGTCGCCCTCACTTGGTTCTTCACCATCCCCCCCGGTCCGTGTACACTTGGGAGCAGTTGCGCGATCTTGTGCGCAACAACTTCCAAAAACTACGTCGAGCCGAAGACGCCCGGACACTGCTCGGCTGTAAGCAGCCTCGGCGAATCCTCCGCAGCTTCTTGGGAGGTTCGCCGAGTAAAATGCCAGTGAGGCGTCAGCGAAACAACGGTGATCAACGCGCAACTGCAGACTCTGAAAGGCCGCTTTCGGATAGGCTGCTCGCAAGCCCATCTCCACCGTAGCGAGAGCTCTTCGACAAATGGAGAATGCACGCGGCGAGGAGGATAGCTGCAGGAGGTGGAGGTTGCGAGCACAAGCGCCCCAAAAACCGGATCGGTGAGGCGAGAACAACCTCTGCACCAATCTCTAAGCAAAGCGGTAACTACCGTCCAGAAGGGTCGTGGAGTCTACCATGTGGGCGCCACCCAAGACCAAGAAGGCACAAAAATGGCGGCGAAGAGGCCGCGCCGAAGGCAGCGGGCGGCGTCTTGGCGGCGGCGCGGGCGCGCGACGCGCGTAGAAAAGGTCACATCATCTTGTGACCTCCACAGAGAATGCTTTCGCATACCACCGCTGACCGCACACATTGCGGCCATGAACGATTACATCAACCGCCACCGCAAACAGAGGGCGAGGGCCTAGGGCTCCAAAGCAATCAAGCGCGGCCACCGACAAGACCCGCGAATCGAGGGAGCTCGCGACGAGCCGCGTCAGCGGGTCATCAACATGATAGCGGGTGGATCCTCACTCGGCCTAAAGTCCAAGAGGCGGCGCCGCGCCTACGCCCGACGAATCCACCACGTCAGCGGCGAGGCCTTCCTGAGGCCACCCGTCGCCGAGGTGCCCATCACCTTCGGCCCCGAGGACGCCTAGGGCATGCACTTCCCACACCAAGACCCCCTCGTCATTTCCACTACCATTGCGGACTTGAGGTCGAAGGCGTCGTCGGCGGTGGAAGTTCCGCCGACCTTTGTTGGAGATGCAGCCGACAAGATGATGATCCTCGCGGACGCTTGTCACCCCGGGCATACCCTCGTGAAGCCGGGGAAGACCGAAGGACGTCGGGACAGACGACTGGCCGTCACGTTAACCGCGGCTTCGCACACGCGAAATCATCACTTTCGATGTGGTCCACATCCCGTACCAGTACAATGCTATTCTGGGCCGGGCAACGTTGAACGCCTTCGGCGCGGTCACTCACCATAACTACATATGCCTCAAGATCCCCACTCAAGGAGGTGTCATCACCGTGCGGGGCGACCAAGACCTCGCAAGGCAAACCGAGTTGGCCATTGACCCCTTCGCCCGCCATGTACACACAGTCCACTCAAATGCAGTCGCCCCACCAGAACCCTCCGGCAAGTGGGCCCCAAGAGCCGATCGAGGCGGTTGGAAAGGATAGCCCGGAGATCGTCTCGGAAAAAAGCTGTTGCCACAGGGATGCACCATCCTCCAAGCGAGCACGACGCCATCCTTGGGGTCCTTCAGGCCAACTCCGATATTTTTGCATGGTGCCCGGAGGACATTCCAGGCGTGGCCCGGGAAACCATGGAACACCGCCTCGCATCTGCGCCACGCCAATAAGCGTCTGCGCCACATGACGCCGGAGCGACTACAGGCCGCCAAGGCCAAAATAGCAAAACTCCTCAAGGCAGGGGTTGTCAGGGAGATCAAACACTCGGAGTGGCTAGCAAACCCGGTCTTGGTGCAAAAGAGCACGGGCAAATGGCGTATGTGCGTCGACTTCACAGACCTTAACAAGGCCTCCCCCAAGGATGATTTCCCGCTACCTCGCATAGACCAGTTGGTGGACGCCACCTCATTTGTGAATCGATGAGCTTCCTCGACGCATACTCGGGTACCATCAAGTCTTCATGGCGAGGGGCAGACGGTTAAGACGGCCTTTATAACACCAATCGACCTTCGCTTCAAAGAATGCCCTTCGCCTCAAGAACGCCGGGAAACTTTCACACGACTCATCACCAAAGTGCTGGCGGAACAGTTGGGGCGTAACGTCGAAGCCTACGTCGACGACATTGTCGTGAAAAGCAAGCTCGCTTACTCTCACGCGGAGGACCTCTAGGAAACATTTGGCAACCTCAGGAGGGAGGGAATCAAGCTAAACCCTGAAAAGTGTGCCTTCGGGGTGAAGGCCGGCAAGTTACTAGGATTCCTCATCTCTGAAAGAGGCATCGAAGCCAACCCGGAGAAAATCCGGGCCATCTAGGAGATGGAGGCACCTCGCCGCTGTGCACAACTGGCCGACGGCGCCTCGCCCTCACTCGCTTGTCCTGGGCGATCGGTGGCTGGCTCTGCCCTTCTTCAAAACCCTTCGCGGGGCGGAGCCGTTTCGCTGGACCGAGGCCTGCCAGAACGCGTTTCAGGACCTCAAAGGGTACTTGAACCAGCTCCCGAGCTTAACAAGCCCGAAGCCCCAGGCGCAGCTCCTCTTGTACCTCGCCGCCTCCACGGCGGCAGTTAGCGCGGTGCTCGTGCAAGAGGATGATGCCCAACGGCCCGTGTACTACGTCTCCGAAGCACTCCAAGGAGCGAAGGTCCGATACACCGAGTTGGAAAAGCTCGCGTACGCCCTACTCATGGCCTCGCGCAAGCTCCGCCACTACTTCCTGGCGCATCCCATCATCGCCAACATCCTACCCCAGCGCTCATGTTGCGAACAAGGATGCGACCGGGCGCATTGGCAAGTGGGCGGCAGAACTGGCACCCTTCGACATTACCTTCGCGTCCCGCACGGCAATCAAATCCCAATCCACTGGCGGACTTCGTGCGCGAATGGACCCCAAGCGAAGACCACCTCGCGAGCAACTAGACGCACCATGGACCATCTACACAGACGGATCGTAGGTGCGCGCGGCGGGCGCGCGCCGTGATCTGAGTGCGCCCGGATGGACGCAAGCATGTCTTATGCGGCCGCCTCGACTTCCCACAACCAATAATGCCGCGAATATGAGGTTCTCATCATTGGGACTGCAAAGCCAAAGCCTGGCGCCAAGCGTCGTAATCAAGAGCGACTCCGCCTCATGGCGGGCCACTTGACAAGAGCGTGACCAGGGACCCGAAATGGCACGACACTGATGCAGAAGGCCGCTGAGCCGCGGAAGCCACTTCCTCGGCATCACCGTCAGGCAATCCCCGGCAACAATGAAGCGACGATCGACTTCGCCAAAGGCGGCGAGCTGGGACCGTCCCTAAGGCGGTCTTCTCACGAGGTATCACGCACCTCTAGAGATCGCGGAGGAGCCTGTATCCCCGGAGGCACAAGGGGCTGAGCTCCAAATAGCTAACTCAAGCGCCGGGCAAAGCGCCTGTCTGTCACGCTAGTCAATCTAAGCCAGATTGGCGAAAGCCGATCATCGCCTACCTCCAAGGTGACGAGCCCGAAGATCCCTCGGAAGCACGAAGACTCAGGCATCGCTCCCGAAACTACCGCATCATAAAAGGCGACTTGTACAAGGGGGGTGTGTGCACCCCATTTCTCCGCTGCGTATCGCACCAAGAAGGGAGGGACCTGCTGAAGCATATCCACGAGGGAGACTGCGGAGCGCACCAAGCCCCCCGGAGCATCGTCGCAAAAGCCTTTCGCCAAGGCTCAGTCTTGCTAACAGCTCTGGGATGCCGAGGACCTCGTTCGGCATTGCCAAGGGTGCCAATGGGCTAGCCACATTCCGAAGGCGCCCGCATTACCCCTCCAGCCGCTACCCCCCGTCTGGCCCTTCGTGCGATGGGGACTGGACATCATAGGCCCCATCCCGGCTACAAGGGGCAGCCTCCGCTTCGCCTTTGTCGCCATAGAATACTTCTCCAAGTGGGTGGAGGCAAAGCCCGTCGCTAAAATCACGGCCGCGGCTGCGCAGAGATTTGCATGGAGGAACATTGTCTGCCAGTGCGGGTGCAGCGGGGCGTAAATCACCGATAACGGCACCGGTTTGACTCTACGGCTTTCAAGGCATTTTGTCAGGGTCTCGACATTACAATACGCTTCGCCTCCGTAGGCCATCCCGAGGCCAACGGAGTGGAGCAGCCAACGGCAACCTCATCGCCGCCTCAACAACGCGCCTCGTCCGCCGCCAAGGGACTCGGCGGAAGAGATGCAAAGGCATTGTGGGCTCCGCACAACGCCTACTCGAGCCACGGGTTTCTCCCGCTCAAAGCGCTGTTCGGGATGAGGCAATGACCTCGGGAGCTTCGCTGCAAGGTCCTGCGGGCAACACAAGACACCGACCACGCCAACCGCTGAAGTCTCCCTGGACCTCCTAGAGGAAGCGCGCGTCGAAGCAATCTCAACCATGGCGAAGTAAGTGGACGGCATGGCAAGATCATACAACATGAAAGTGAGGCCCCGCCCACTCGCACCTGGCGACATGGTCCTCAAACGAGTCGCCAACCCCTCCACAATGGGCAAACTCGAGTCCAAATGGGAGGGCCCCTACATCATCACCAAGAACACAAGGGCTGGCACGCACTACATCGCCACCCCGGAGGGCCAACAGCTCGCCATACCGAACGCCAAGAGCTCGCAGCAGATTCTACCCTAGAAGGTTTTTTTTTTTTGTATTTTGTACAAAAATCCGGTCAAGGTCCGAACACTAAATCCACCTGAAGGAGCCTCGGGCAAAGCATGTACAAATGTGTAGCGTTTGGGAACTTGTGCGATTACAAGGAGGACCACGTGAAGGAAGCACCTCATGGTCAACACACTATAAAACTATAGCCACCATGACATGGCCGAAGGTCTTGCACACCCCCCTTTGCGGGCGGTGTACAAACTATAGCCACTGCGCAGATGGCCTAAGGCCCCTGCACACACCGCCCTCAAGGGCGGTGTACAAACGATAACCACCCAAGATGGCCTAAGGTGCACGGCAGACACCGCCTCATGCAAGGCGGTGTATAAACTCTAGCTATCACAAGCATGGCCTAAGGTTCGGTGCACCGCCACCATGCATGGTGTGTATAAACTCTAGCCATCACAAGCATGGCCCAAGGCTCGGTGCACACCGCCTCAAGGCGGGTGTATAAACCCAGGGCATCGCGCATAACCCTAGGGGATGTATAGCAGGGCTCCCCGGAGCCCTATCTAAAAAGAATGGGAGACGGCGCGAGGCTTCGCCTCCCCCGAACAAACATAGATCAGGGCTCCCTGAGCCCTATCTAAAAAGAATGGGGGCGGCGTGAGGCTTCGCCTCCCCTAACAAATAGACCAGGGCTCCCGAGCCCTATCTAAAGAATGGGGACGGCGCGAGGCTTCGCCTCCCCAACTAATAGATCAGGCTCCTGAGCCCCATCTAAAAGAATGGGGATCGGCGCGAGGCTTCGCCTCCCCGAACTAACAGATCAGGGGCTCCCAAGCCCTATCTAAAAGAATGGGGGCAGCGTGAGGCTTTGCCTCCCCGAACTAAATAGATCGGCTCCCGGAGCCCTATCTAAAAAGAATGGGGGGCGGCGCCGAGGCTTCGCCTCCCGAACTAATAGATCGGGGCTCCCCGAGCCCTATCTAAAAAGAATGGGGACGGTGGCGAGGCTCGCGCCCCGACAATAGATCAGGGCTCCCCGGAGCCCTATCTAAAAAGAATGGGGGACGGCGCGAGGCTTCGCCTCCCCCGAACGAAAATAGATCAGGGCTCCCCGGAGCCCTATCTAAAAAGAATGGGGGACGGCGCGAGGCTTCGCCTCCCCCGAATGAAAATAGATCAGGACTCCCCGGAGCCCTATCTAAAAAGAATAGGGGACGGCGCGAGGCTCACGGCTCCCCGGAGCCCTATCTAAAAAGAATGTGGGATGGCGTGAGGCTTCGCCTCCCCCGAACGAAAATAGATCACGGCTCCTCGGAGCCCTATCTAAAAGGAATGGGGGACGGCGCGAGGCTTCGCCTCCCCCGAACAAAAAAAAAGAGATCAAGGCTCCCCGGAGCCCTACCTAGTTAGAATAGCGTTGAGAAATCGACCAAGGCCGACGTTAGGAAACATACCGCAGTACAATCACGCCCATGTTATTAAGAAAAAATATAACACTCAACACAAGGTACATATCATCGCGTTACAACATCAAATGGCAGGAAGCGCAAATCGCCGCCGCACAACCTCGCCCACGTCACGGGCCATACATCTTTGGGACAAAGTCCCACTCTTCCCTGTGCGTCGCCCAAGCAAACAGCTCCTCGGCAGATGCCCCGGCAGCAACCAGCTGCTCATATTGCCTCTGTACAACCACGTCTTCGGGGGTATCCGACGAGCTCGTCGAGGCCTCCCCGGGAGCGGAGGGCACCAGGGGCCCCGTGCTTGCACCAACAGCCCCCCTGCGTGCCCAGAAGGCCCTCATCTCTTCACGCACCTTCGCGGCCTCCCGCCTCTGAACACGGAAAAACATCTTCATAGAACAGGTTGGGTTGGCCCTCTTCCACCGCTGCCACTTCGCGCCATGGCACATGATGCCCCGTTGCCAAATCCTCACAGCCACTGTCTGAGATCTCGCCTCCTTCTTGAGGGCGCCAAGGGCCATAGTCACGAACCGCCGCCCGTGGGCGCCGAGACCCTCCCACAAGACACTTAAACAAGCGCCGCCTCAGTATAGACCATAGCGTCGACTTAACAAATTCAAGCAAAGATAAAACCGCATCGCCAAGCCAAAAGGTTTTCTCATTCAACACCAACAGACATTACACGAGCAAAAGCCCGGCAAAAATTGTTTTTGCTTCCCAAAGACCAAAGAAAAAGAGAAAAGGAATAGAGCAAGCCTGCATCCAAGAACCGACCAAACTACACCTCGCAACGCTATACTGCATTAAGAGTTTTGAGCCGCTCCGGGCAAGCGAAGGGTCACACCTTGTCATCGTGGAGGGACCCCCGCTTGCCGCCTTCGTCAGCCGCAGCCTGCTCAGCCGATGGAGACTTTCCTTTGGCCTTCCTCGCCTGCTGATCCTGGAACGACTTTGTCGCATCTGCATGTCCGCGCGACGCCCAGTAGTCCTCCAGAAGGACCTTGCTCGTCTTGCGTGTCCGGCGTTCCACGCTGGCCAACTCCTCTGCGGTGGCCACGGTGACCGAGCGGGTAGCGAGCGCATCTATATGCGCGCACCCCGCCTTGTCTAAAGACGCCAGGGTCTCGCACCAGGCCGCCTTCGCGCAGTGGTCTCCGTACGACCGAGCCGCAGGCACGATGGCCATCGCAACGTTCTTCAACCGCGCGAAGGTGATGTCCGTCTCAGCTGGCCGGTGAGTCCTCGCGAGGCATCTTGCCGAAGCTTCATCACAGCGTCCTCCAACATCACCATTGCCTCGAAGGTGGCGGCCCCCATGGTCTCCGACAACTCACGCTCTGCCGCCATCTCCTCCTCGAGCGATGCCCGAGCCCTCTGCGAAGCCTCCAGCTCGGGACCGAGTCGACACTTGTTCCTCCAAAGTTTTACCCTCACCTCGAGGGGCGCACGTGCCGCTAAGGACCTCGCTCTTCTTGTGCTCCTTCTTGACCTCTTGCTGGATTTTGCCGAAGCACCGTGCGATGTCATCATCTAGCACCCGTGCCAGCATCATCGTCTGCACATGCACAGCACCTCGTTACTCGACCCACGGGAACCGCAAAAGAACGCCAAAGTCGCGCCAAAGAGACAAACCTTCATCGCATTCGCCTGCACACTCTCGATCATGTCGCTTATGGCCATCTTCTTGAAAAGGCCAGGGAGGACCGGCGAGTGAGTGAAATTCCCCACCGCCTCGCAAACCTTCACAACGCCGGGGCTCACGGCGAAGTCTCTCGCACAACGGGGGGCGTCTACACTGACCCAGACCACGGCCATAGAGTCGCGGCCGGGAGTCCGGACCTGTAACCGGTGGGAGCCTCCCTCGACGTGCCGCCCCCGCCGCGAGAGGGCTCTCCTTCACCGGCCAGTTCAGCATCGCCCACCCCTGCATGGCCACACAGGTGTTAAGGCACGCGACAGCAACCAACAAAACGAACTACCGGTCGTACCTCGCGGGGACTGTGGAGCGAGCGCCTCCTCCGTAACAATGTCGGCACGCCCCGGAGTGACCGGGGTGCCCAGGGTTACCTCCAATTCTGCGGCGTATACATGCGACGGAGTCTCTTCGTCCGAAGACTCCTCGATGGCAAGGCTCGTCAGGTTAATTACGCCTGTTGCCTTGGCCACCTCCGCCGCGCCACGCCCAAGCGCATCCTCCGACGCGCCATCATCGGCTGAGCCGCTAGCCTCGCCTGACGAGGAGCTACTCGAACTCGCCGACCGCTCAGCCTCTGGGACCACCGCCTGCCGCTTCGCAGGGCGGTCCGCAGCATCCGCACCCCGACGGACGGCCGCCTCGCCAGAGGGCGGCGACGCAACAAAGATCAAGGTCGATTAGTCCCGTCCGCGCCCTCGGCGGTCTGCAAGACGTTTCTTCTTCCCGACGTCCGGGTCCGGGCGCTCGGAGAGATGAACGGACGGACCGTACGCCCGGTTGACCCGGCAGTCGCGCACCACCGTGACGCGTTTCGAATGTTCCTCGCGGTATCGGCCCCAAAGCACCTCGGCGCGTGAGCCGTTGATAGCCACAATCTGCGAACAACCGCCACAAAGAAAGTCACGAAGTGCGCGGAGGACAAAAGCGGGGCGACAGAAAACAATGAGGCCACGGTCAAGGTTCATACCTTTGCGCCCCTTGATAGTCAGGGTCGGCCGCCCAGACTTCGCCGCTCCTATCTGCACGCTCCAGTCCCGGGCCAAGGGCCAGATCCCGAAGGCGCAGAATTCTTCCACCAGATCCCGAGTGGAGAATCGCTTCGTCACATCCAGCAGAAGCTGCAGGAGAGCCTCCTCCCGCGCGGTTGGGCCCACTTCGGGACTGGCCACAAGTCTTATCGGCCCACCTCGTGACTGCAAGCCGTCCTCTCGCAAGGACCTGTGGTAAAACCACCGACGCGTCGGTCGGTATCCAGCCATGATTCAGCGCCGCCGAGGTGAGCACATTACATCGAGCATCAGACGCGTGGTCGGAAGTTCCGCTGCTGAAAGTTCAGCGTCTCGCCGTTTTTCTTTTTCTTCTTCGGTGACAACGACGAAATCGTGTGAATCGCGAAAAGTCGCCCTCGCCCTTCGCCCGCCGGCACCGCAAAGATCCACTCGAAGACGCTGAGTTTGACGATTGAATTCAGTGTGAGCTGCGCCAGCTCCACCCCGTATAGCCGGAGCACGTCCTTCACGACTTCAACACATGGCAAGCGAAGACCCGCGTCAAAGAACGCGACGAAGACAACCGCCTCATCGTCTCAGGGGGCCGGGGTAGTTTCCGCTCCAAGCGCCCGGACCTTCTCCAAACTCTCCAGCTTACCCTCGTCAACAAGGGTGCCGAGCACAAGGTTGATTCGAGGACCTACCCACTTCGCTTGTAAGCCACCTCCCGCCCCATCCCTAGCACCCCTCGCCATAACGGAGACCACGGTGAAGCAGGCAGCAGCGCAGCGACTAGTAGAGGGAGCAGAAATGGCAATGGGATGGCTCTACAGGGGGGAGGGGGCCACATATATATAGGCCGGCTAGGCCTACGGGTGGAACTCGAGGCGTCCCGGTCCACTACATAACCGCCACGTGCAGCCCCTCAGCAGAGCGCAGTCGCTCATTTATGGCACGCGCAACCCGAGGCGCCACAAGGAAACCCTAAGGCGCCGCAGACAGCGCCATTATGGCGCCGCACCAACCAGCGACATCGCGACGTTCGCGGCGACAGGGCTTGCACCAACGTTTCAAACCATGCCGCCAAGCGGAGGGGCGGTGTGCTGGACCCGCCGGGAACGGCGCGGTTTCACCATGGCGGCAGGCCTCGACCGCGAGGGCTTGTCGTAGGGCGGCCCACCGCCCTCACGGCAGACAGCGAACCGAAGAACTGCGATGCCAGGAGGCCCCGCAGGGATCACGACGAAGGGCCTCGGATCTGCCGAGGCCCCCCGGAGGAGCGTCCGAAGACTCCGGAGGTGAACCCGGAGGCACCCCGGGGAGGTGTCCCGAAGGCCCCGGGGCGGTCCCCGGGACCACGGAGGGGTCCCCTGGTCCCCTGGGAAGCATGGTGAGACACCCCGGGGGGGCTCTGAGGTCCCGTCACCACCAGTAGGAGAACAATGAGGTGGGCCGGTCCACCACCCGGGTAGGCTAGGTCCAGGGAGGATCACCGTGCTCCCAGACCTACTCCTAGGCTTAGAAACTCCCCTGCTGCCCCTACGTTCCGTATACTTCACTAGGGGTACAAGTGTAATTCCCTGTACCAAGGTAGGAGGCTATAAGTAGCCCTCCTCCCTCACCGTGTAAAAGCATCCTTTTTTTCTGGCAATAAAAGTAAGGGCATTTCTAGCCGAGCTCCACATCCGAGACCCTTCGGCCCACTCTAACCAGGCGAAGGGTCTCCCTTCCAGTTTACTGTCTGATCCGGTTTATACCACGACAATAATGAATACAAATCCATTTTCAAATAAAAGCAAATGTAATGTAGTATCTAGCCATGCAGTTACGCAGAATATTCGGCTAGTTCTTCTTAATTGAATTGATACATAGTTCCTTCTTAGGTATCCCCATTTTTCACGTTCGCTGCTAGCTTGCAGCTGCTGCTTCATCAATTATGGGCATCTGGCCTGTGGTGCGGCACCACAGAAAACCGACAGCCACAAAGAAACGACAGAATCACGCATAAGCGTCCTTCGCCCAAAAGTCTTTGACGAGGCAGTGTAACTGTAATGAATGTAAAGTACGTATAGCAGCTTCATTGCTCGTCCATCAGTGTCGATCGTGAGTCTGGCGACAAAGATCTCCTCGTACACACAATTCAATAGCACTGCCATGCATTGCTCGTCCATCAGTGTCCATCATGAGTGGCGACAAAGATATCTTCGTACCATACGATTCAATAGCAAGCTGCATTGCATATATCGTAGTGCCTTCCTTACGTTTCTTGCACAAGAGAGAAAATATTGTGGAAGATGCGAGACGGCGGGTGGCACGCGGTGCAGCAGGCGCTGGCGGCGGAGGTGGCTGCCGCGGTGAGGCAGGGCGTGGGCCTGGTGCGGCAGCAGGGCCACACGAAGGTGACCCCAATCCACGTCGCCAGCTCCATGCTGTCCGCCGGCGCCGGCCCCCTCCGCGCCGCCTGCCTAAGTTGCCGCTCCCACCCGCTCCAGTGCGAGGCGCTCGAGCTCTGCTTCGTTGTCGCGCTCGACCGCTTGCCGACCGCCGGCATGTTCCGCCGCCGCAGCCACGCGCCGGCAGTGTCGAACGCGCTCGTCGCCGCGGTCAAGCGCGCCAAGGCGCAGCTCGTCGCCGCGGTCAAGCGCGCCAAGGAGCAGCTCAACGTCAAGGTCGGACTCAAGCAGCTCGTCATCTCCATCCTCGACGATCCGGGCGTCAGCCGCGTCATGCAGGAGGCCGGCTTCTCGAGCAGCCAGGTCAAGGCCGAAGTCGAGAAGGCCGTCTCGTTGGATCACCCAGACACAACAGTAGGCAGCAAAAACTCTCCAGATAATAGTAACTCAAGCCATACGGCGAAGCTCAAAGAGTCCACAGCCGAGGCTGACGACGATGACGCCATGCGCGTTCTGGACTGCTTGGCGAGCGGGAGGAAGCGGTGCGCGGTGACCGTCGGCGAGAGCGCGGAGGGAGTGGCGAGGGTGGTGATGGACAAGGTGAGCAAAGCAGACCTGCAGCACCAGCACGTGCCGGCGGACAATGTTGTCGCTTCAAGCCTCCGCCGCGACAGGTATATACTTCCTGGAATATATATTAGGTGTCGTCGGAAACATATGGTCAAGGTTTTGAAACTTCAACCATTAACACATGTTAAAGTACATCAATTCACTAAATGAATACTATTGGATTTGTCTTACGAAATACTTTCATAACATATAATTGTTGTGGGTGCGCATAGCCACCTCGGGATGTTTTCTCCCTACAAACCATCCTGTTTATTTTTCCTAGTATAGCATGATAAAAACATTGTCAAAGTCTCATTGGACTATGAAAAGTAACGGAATTGCTAAAAAACAGTCAAATGTTTTTTTAGGTAAAACAGTCGAATTCCTAACCTTTAATGCCTTGCGTGGAGATTCATGCTCGGCTAGCAACGTCGTCTTCTCCAGTGGCGGCGGCGGCGGCAACAGCGCCAGATTAGGGCTAGGGTTCACCGAGGCCCAGCTATAGAGGGAGGGAGGGGCAGCGGAGGCACGGCGGTGGGCGGCAGTGGCGGAGGGGCGGCGAGGCGGCGGTGGCGTAGCCGACCGCGGGTTGGAGGAGAGCGGTGGGTGGTGGAGGTCGGTGGGGGAGCACGGGAATCAACTAGAGGTTAGGAGACGGGGAGGCGATGGCGGATCCGGTGGCGGTAGCCGCTGGAGATGGGGAAGAAGGTAGCTGCGGGGGAGGCAAGCGAGGAGGAGGCCGGCGGCGGAAGAAATTGGGAGGCGGGGGTGGCGATAGCGGATCCGGCGACGATAGCCGCCAGAGACGGGGAAGAAGGCTGCTATGGGGGAGGCAGGAGAGGAGGAGGCCGGCGGCGGAAGCAGCAAGGCGGTGGGGTGGCAGCGCGGGGCGGCGGGGTGGCAGCGCGTCTTGGTGGCGGCGGGGTGGGAGGGAGACGGGAGCAGCTGGAGAGGGTTGTGCTTTAATAGGGAAGTTGGGGGAGGGGATGGCCTTTGGAGCTCAATCCAACCGCTAAGAAATCTGAATGATTTTAATCCCAAAAATAGTCGAATGATGGGTAGACAGATCTGAAAAGTAAATAAACAACTTACCATATTTGTGGGCAGAGGGAGTTATAGTTTCAAAGTGTAGCATTCATCCACACGTGCTAGGTTAGTTAAAATTTTGACTGACTCCTAGTTAGGTTAACCATATGCATGTTTCTTTGTCCTTGTAGTGATCATGAGGGGCGATCTGGCTGCCAGGCATTGGCAAGACCAAGAACGGGGTGTCCGGCCTTCGGTGGCGGCACAGCAGCAGTCAACTCGAAGGCTTTAACAGCGACGGCGAGCATCCCTCCGTGGCTGCGCCGCTTCCAAGATCCAGTCCCCACGCCGGCAAGCTGTGGTGGCACCACTCTGCAGGTTATACGCGCATATATAGATGTAGATAACACGCACGCTGCTCCGTTTCAAGGCTGCTTTGTCTTACTGAAGATCTCGATCTTTGCAGCTGCAGTATGATCTGTGCAACAACTGGAATTCCTCTCCGACAGCCGCTTCTTTCTTCGCTGGCTTCACCCAATGCATCTACACCACCCTGAACTCCAAGCCATGGCAACCGTGGCCGAACCACGGACGTCATGACCAAGCAATGGCCAAGGCATATTATGATCAGCGATCGTATGCATACCCTAATTGTCTGGAACCTAACACGGTGTGTAAATCATCGTACGGCGCAGCGGAAGCCGTTCGCCACCAGCCAAAGTTCACGGAGCTCACCGCAGAGAATCTCAAGGTTCTTTGCAACGCACTGGACAAGGGCTCCACGCGGCACAAGGACGTCATTCCAGGCGTAGCCATCACCGTGCTCCAGTGCCGGTCCGGCATGTTGAGGAGGCGAGAGAAGCCGAGCTCGGCGACTTGGTTGCTCTTCCAAGGAAGGGACAGTTGTAGCAAGAAGGCAGTGGCTCAGGAGCTCGCAAATCTCGTCTTTGGGTCATTAAACCAGGTTAACTCCTCTGCAAGCTTCATCGTCGAGCTCACCCTAAAGAGGCAAGGATCACAATACAATGAGCCTGGCTTCGTAGAGAGGTTACACAAAGTGATCTGCGAAAACCCTCATCGTGTTATAATGATCGAAAATATTGAATACTTGGATTATGACTCGGAAATCAGTATCAAGAATGCGATTGCCGACGGGAGAATGAGTGGATGCAACGGTGACGAGATCAGTTTGGAGGATGCCATCATAGTGTTGAGTGTGAAACAGTTAATTCGAAGCCTATGGCTTGCTGTCCCGGGGTGGAGCACATGGTTAGTAGCCATGGCAGCAAGAGCAAGAAGGAAGCTGGCATTGAGGGGGAAGCGATTAAGCTGCCTTGTTTTAGCTTGGATTTGAATGTTTGCTCTGAGGGTACTGGAGAAGATCCGGATGAAGAGAGTTCACTTAACGATGCTAGGATGCTGAATACTGTGGATGGTGTTTTCTTCTTCCCATTAATTAATGTAGGATAGGATTTATGACATGAGTTTTAGGCATGCCTTCTATCTTACCAATCACAATCCTAGCTAGCCCCTAGCTAGTTCAGTTGTTGAGTCCTAGCTAGTCCGATTGTATCTTACCAATCTATGTTCTAGCCTTGTTCAGTTGTTGAGGCTTAGTCCTTAGTCCCATCTAGCTAGTCCTATTATTGTTATAATGCAGTGTTGGCAGTGTCCTCTACGTCCGTATCCGCTCCATTTACACGTACTATACTAGGGTTTGTGGAAATCATGTGGAAATGATGCTAGGCAGCAGGACAGGCTAGTTTCTGTTTTCGGCTTAAGTGATTGCGGCAGCATCTGTGCAGCACGTACGTACGAGGGCGGGAGTTCACTTAATGATGCTAGGCAGCAGGACTGAGTCGGCTCTGTGAACGCATTATGTTTCTCTGGCAGAAACAACGCGCGCGCAGTGGGCCATACGTAGATAATACGTACGCGTTCCACTATTCGATCTTAGGTCCCATCGATCCCTGGTATCCTCTCTTCGGGCTCATCCAAACAAACCCTAACCAATTACAATATACGGTGTATTTCAGCGTGGCAACTACACTGTCTTGTACTGGCTGATGAATCAAGGGAAAAAAAATGCACGACTTGCGAATTACTGTATATATTTTCTATTCTACACTGCATCGAATACTGCGTCGATCGTCGTACTCAGCCAGAGATAAAAACCCTAGCCAGCCACGCACGCCGGGATTAACAATAGCATGGAGAAGAAAACAAGTCCTCTACCCAAATCGGGAAGGGGAGGCGCGCAATCGGAGTACAGCAAGTACAGCTGTAGAGGGGACGTGCGGGGCGCTTAATTAACTTGTCAGTATCATTGATTCAAAATTGGTTCTCTGTCTGCGGGCCTAAAACTGCGACGAGGCAACTGCGACGAGGCTAGCTATTGATTGTACTACGCACGTACAACTGTACAAGTCAGGCATGCATGCAGCTGCCCGTCCACAGTGCCACACCGACTTCCAGCGCGCGCGTCAGAGGTTGCTTTCCTTTTCTTTTAAAATTTCGAATTTCCTTTTCTTTCCGCTTAATCCTGTCGCCTCAGCATTGTGCTGAGCGTAACTCTACCACACCAACCCCCATCCCGTCGCCAGACCGCCATCACTACCACACGAAAATCTCATTGAGTCCGCCATCTTCTCGCCACTTTTCTCGTGCAATTCTCCTTAGTACATAAGCCACCCAACTACATCGCCGTCTTTCTTACCTCGCCCCCGTTCCATTTTTGCATAAACCTTAGCTTCTCGCTCCTTGGTTTCGTGGGAATGTAAGCGTCGTTCTTGATGCAGGTGAGCAAGCTCTGCACCGCCATTCCCTCTGGTGAGCTCTAATCCCCTCAACGCCTGCGTCACTATTCATCTCATACTCTCCTTATGCTCCCTCCCTGCTCAATGCTCAATGTAGCCTCTGGAGCTCTGTGGCCCCGCAACGACTCCGTCATCTTCGACTCTGGCGCCCACGCCCGAACCGAGCCACCGTGTCCCTACCATTCTAATGAGTTTGGGTTCAACCCAAGCACGTCATCACATGTTCCATTCCCTGATCATGCTTTTCCCTTACTTAATGCCGGCCATCTCGTTGATAATCGAGCACCCACGCCATCTTCCCCAATTCTGGCCGCCGCCGCCATTTCCACCGATTTCCACCAACTCGGTGAGTCACTGGTCGATCTCTTCATCTTTCTCCATCCTCAGTGTGCATGCAATCTAATGTGCACCTCCTTGTACCATCTTCATTGCTGTAGCACGCAGTCACCGTGAGACCTCTCTACAGCGCCACTGCTCCACGTCGTCAAGCCACCCCAAGTCGTCTCTGACCTCATCATCATCACCGTTGTGATCATGGTGAGCCCCTGATCCTCATGCACTGTTCAATTCGCCAAATGCGAGTAGCTTCCATTGACAACCCTATAGCCATCCATGGCGCTGCTGGGGAGCAACACCGCCGGCTCACCTCCGACGACCCTAGGTCTTCGTGCCCGTCCCGTTAGCATCGTATTGATCCACTGAGTCCAGCGCGCCAAGCCAATAGCCCCGAGAACACCCCACTCGCGAAGACCACCTTGAGCCCGAGAGCCTCCGCTGCTTCTTGCCAGCATAGCACCGCCTCCAGCCATCTCTCTTCTCTCTGTCACCACCCAAAGCTTTACCAAGGAACCCTCTTTCCGTTCTGCCATTCAACGTCGCCATTCACCGCGTTGTTCGCCCTGGTGAGCTCACCTTTGCGCTTGGCCGTGTGTGCTCTACTCTCCTTCTCTCTTTCTCTCTCTCACAGTGAGCCCCAAGTCGTACCCTGGGCTTTGAATACCCGAAGCCCTCGTGTGTGTACCATACTAGTCGCATGATCTGTGGCTAGTACACACATCCACAATATTGATAATCACATCTATACAATTTATACATACAACATGAAACAAAATAGAACATTAAACTTAAGCGTTTACATAACAAGTTTACATTACACGGCCGACCGGGCAAATTAAAATGTAGTTTCAAAGAGTAAACAGCGAAAGCATAGTTTCCTGAGATTTTTATTTAATTTTGAGAATTTATTTATTGCTCTGTTTTGTATTTATTTGCTTTTCGATCGCTTTCGTTTGCGAGTAGACATTGATACTTCGGGAGCTTTTGAGGTAGGAGGAGTTGATTAAGCTCAAGACCAGTACCAAGACTTGTTTCAAGGCAAGTTGTATCTTGGACCATGTTGAACCCAATTTTTCCAAAATTACCTTGATTCAAATTATTGTATTTTACTTTAAGTATTTATTTAAATGTTTTGGGATTTGCTATTCGCCTATTTGATTATAACCACTTTGCTCATTGTATTATTATGGTCTTTTATTACCCTAGCTTGGTTAATTATTATTTGGTATTATCATAGCACCAACGTGGGTTGGTTAGACACGAATAGTCTTCTTAGCCATGCAACAGGTTTGTCGGACTCCCGGACGTGGAATACCCGAAGACCCTATGTATATTGTACCAATCCCACGATCAATGGCTAGTACACACATTCACAACATTTGGCATTCATGTCCATACAATCATATACAAAAGTAAAGAAAGGGTAACCTACTTAAGCTATTACAAGTTATTACATTCACGGTCGACTGACCAAATAAAAGCAGTTATCATAGAAAACATATAGCAGCCGAAGAATATGATATAAGTACCAAAAGTCCAGCAGCATGCCCATCGATCCCGCAAGCAACTGACAAGGAACGATCTCTTCATCTTTCTCTATCCTCAGTGTGCATGCAATCTAATGTGCAGCTCCTTGTACCATCTTCATTGCTGTAGCACGCTGTCACCGTGAGACCTCTCTACAGCGCCGCTGCTCCACGTCATCAAGCCACCCCAAGCCATCTCCGACCTTATCATCATGACCATTGTGATCGTGGTGAGCCCCTGATCCTCATGCACTGTTCAATTCGCCACATGCGAGTAGCTTCCATTGACAACCTGTAACATCCCAATTTTCTGAGCTTTAAAAATCTTTTGAATAGTTAGTAGGAGAAAATTCACCGTTTGGATTTTATTTGAATTTAATTTAAAAGCTTAAACCTGGACTTTGTACATCAAAACAATTTAATATGATTAAAGTCAACATCAACAATGGTCAAAACTATTTTATTTGGATTCTATGTGCTTGGATATATTTTCTAGATTTTTCTAGAATTTTTCCAAGTTCATTTGCTATTTTCTATTGCTTATTTGGATTTCTGGTATTTTCTAAAAAAATTAAAAATGAATTAAAATCTCATAATTTGGTCTCGGGTCGAATCCACTCCTTAGCTTGTTCCTATTTCTCGAAGCCCACCTTTCTTCAGCCCGTTTTTATTTCCGTTCCGACCCAATCTCCTTTCCGCGCGCAGCCCAACCCACCCTTTGTTCGTAGCCGTTCGATTGATCTTGGATGATCGGATCAGCGTAGCCCCTCGCATCCTCTCTCCCCGCACGCTCCGTTGTCCATGGCCGTTCGATCGCGCATGGACGGTCCGATGGAGATGAGCCGTTCGGGCGGTCCGAACGTCACCGACATTTTGAGTCGTTCGACTGAATCTGGACGATTGGATTTGGTGGTCCAATAGTGCACGCGCCTTTGTTTCTCCGAACAGTGGGCCCCACCCTTGCGTCCTCCTCCTCGCGCCGTCTTCTTCGCAGAGTCTTAGCCGTTGCCGCCATTGAAGCTTCTCGAAGCTTTATCCGACAACGCAATCTTTCAAACTAAAGTGCTTCTAGAAATCGTGCCAAACTCTATCTCCTATATATTCTTCCGCATCCAAATCCCACAAAATCAGAAACCGTATCTTATCTAATCTTCGAATTCGTTCGTGACCGAAACAAACCCAATTTGGGCGTTTCCTTATCCGTGCCACCCCGGCCCTATAAATAGCACCCCGAGGTTTGCCCTCGCCTCCGCATCCTAGAGCCACCAACCTTTGAGCCCAATCGTCCCAGTGCCGCCACAATTCGACTTTTAGGGTTTTTGTCACCGCCGCTGTTTTTCTTCAATTCCTTCATCGCGGGTGACGCATTGCCTCCATGGAGTACACTGCCGGGGCCGCCGTCACCGGATCTATCTCCAGGACCCTTCCCCGATGCCAATACCCCACCGGAGCGACCATCCGACAATAACAGATCCGCTCCACCACTTGAGCCTCGCCGCCGGTCGCCACCGTCCACCTCGACCACCCGTAGTTGGCTCATCGGAATCGCAATAGTCCCAGCTACCTCCTAGTACCATCCGCCGCCGGTGAGTCGCCGCCATTCGTCGTTGCCGTTGATTTTCAAGCGCCGTCGCCGTCGAGCTGATGTGTGCACTTGTGTCACCAGCCACCTCATCTTTTCATCCTACGTGGTGCACGCGTGGCGATCCAGTCAGTGCCCACGCATGCGCTCGTGTGGTGATCCAATTCCTAGATTCAGATCGGTTTGGTGGACCGAGTTCACTGTGAACCATGAGTCTGACATGTGGGTCCTACATGTCGGAATTTCCTTTGATTTCTTTTATTTTCGGAAAATCCTTCGCTGATGTCAGCCGACGTCATTATTCCGATTTTCTATTAAAGAATAATTCGGGATAATCCAAAAATAGGGTTTTCTTTAGATTTCAAACTTTCCAATCTCATATCTTTTGCATCCGAACTCCGATTGAGATCATTCAAATTTCTAAATTTATCTAAATTCGAGATCTATTTATCTGAGATTTTTATTTAATTTTTGGAGTTTGTTTTGCCTTATTTATTTATTTATTTTGTTTATTTGCTTTCGTTTGCGAGTAGACGTCGATACTTTGGGAAGATTTGAAGAAGAAGGAGCACCTCAAGAGCAAGATCAGTACTCAGATTTATTTCAAGGCAAGTTATACCTTTGATCATATTGAACCCAGTTGTAACACCCTGGCTATTTGGAAGCCAAGATGTCACCTAAAAAATCTAACATACAGCACATTGCGGAAGAATCTGAATAATATAACATCTAAAGGCATAAATAAATCAACCATAACATGGAGAAGGTATCCTTCCTTCACCATTTAAATGTATTTATTACAGTTCGTCAATAATGAGTGAAAGATAGAACTAATTTATAATCTTGAACTTGAATAGGATGATGTGAATGAGTAGTGCGTGTCTACTCCCTCCCAAATGAGCCAACATCAAGGATTACCTATAAAACAAACAACGCAAGAATGAGTCCAAGACTCAGCAAGTACATCGAATAAGAATAGACAATCAACATGAACAAGACAACCTCCCCAAAGGTTCTGAACATACAGTAACTGAACATTTATGTATGAATGAGATGAATGAAAAATACTCAATGGACTGCACACATGCATATACCGGTATAGCAAGTGACACACCCGTCGATGTTCACTCAAGCCCGCATCTTAACAAAAATACGGGGATCCACTTCCCGTATGAAGAACGTTTCATACGGGTGTCCAACATTGCCCATCCTGGAATTAATGGAACTTACATACCCATCCTGGAATTGATGGGCCACTCTCATCCACTCCCGTGGATGGTAAATAACAATGAATGCATGACATGATCTAATGAATAAATAATATCATCATCTCCAAACATGGATTCAATCACATATGAAAGATCATAGACAATCCAACTACTCTTGAATCAAAAGACATCATAGCATAATCATAAGCATTCATCAGTCACAACATTAATATAAGCAATGTACTTGCCTTCCGCGATGCGACACGTTGGCAGGTAAAGGTGGTGCTCCTAAACCCGAAGCTTCACCTCCTAAACAAATAAATAACTGAAATAAGGATACGATGAACACGACACTACTGAATAACGTTCTACAACACTTCCCCGGTGATTCAATATTTAACTAGAAACTCTAAACTGAAAACCAACACATTCTGCCCTAAACCGCCTCTGGACAGCAGCACGGTAAACAGCATAACTCTTGATCTGGAACTCCGAATGAGGTGAACCCAGTTTCTGTGGATTCTTAACTGACAAATCTACAATACTCTAGTTGACAAGATAATTTAATTCGGCCAATTTAGTACGCTAACAGACAGATGAACTTTCAGCACAAAAACTGTCTAACAGAATAAACAGCAGTACTAAAACGATCATAAATTTTAATCTATAACTCCGAATTAATCATTCTTTATCAATCTGGAAAGTTTATCAAATTACCTACAATAACCTAGTTGGGTTAAAACCCAGATTCTTCCAATTACATTTTCATATTTTAGGAAATAACAAGACAGATTATTCGCGTCAGAAATCTGGACAGCAGAAACTAAATCTATCATAACTTTTGACTCGAGCGACGGAATCAGGTGAACTCAGTGGCCACAGAAAGTTAAGAACTTAATCTAGATATCTCTAGGAGACCAACTCTTCTTATTCGGCATCTAAGACGTCGAAACAGCCCGCGCAACATACTGGACAGATTCGATCTTACTGCAGAACGACTTTGATCCAAACGATTCTAATCGATCTCTCTTCTACGACTAATCAACCAACGACAACCGAGAATCAGTACCCTTGGAGCACCCAGGAAGATGATGGTTGATCCTCGAGGAAGATGATCCTCAACCTCTCCTTCCCTTCTTTGGTCGAATCACTGCTGTCCCCCTCCTCCAATCCTCGCGAAGGCCGGCATCGGGGAGGCACCATGGCAGGGACAGCAACCAGGGGTGAAGGGGCTGCACCTAGGGAGGAAGAGAGGGGCTGCACCAAGGAGGGAGGAGGTGGAGAAGTGGGGGTGGCGGCTGCCAAAGGGGAGAGGGAAGGGAGGCGCCAAGGGGGAGAAGGGGTGGAGCGGCTAGGGTTTGGGGAAGAGGAGGCAGCCCCCCCCCCCCACCCTCTTGGCTGGCCACACTTGGGCCTCCTGGGCCAAGGCCCGAGGCCCAGGTTGGCAGTTCTTTGCGGAAAACCCCTTTTAAATAATTATTCTCTCTTTTATTTATTGCAATTGCTATCAAATATTGAATAAACTCCCTCGGCGAATAATATTCTCCCTAAACAAGAACGGGGTATTACACCAGTTTTCAAAAGTTATATTGATTCAAAGTATTGCATTTACTTTAATTATTTATTTCAATGTTTTTGGGATTAGTTAATATCCAATTTGTTATGACCTCCTTGTCTAATTGTATGCCATAATCTTTTGTCACCCTAGTTTGGTTTATTTAGTTGGTGCTATTGTATTACCAACGTTGGTTGGTTAGATACGATTAAATTGCTTAGCCATGCTATGAGTCATCATCTCATGTAAGTTGTAAATATAAACTTGACTAAGTGACTACGGAACTATGTGATAAAAACTTTGTGTACTATGTGTCATTACTCGTTGATGGCACGTGTTGCACTTAACCAACAGGGAGGAAAAAGGTTTTGGACTGGGGTAAGTGGTCATGTGTGCTTTTATGGTGGATCTGTGTTGGCGGGAATGATAGGTTAGAATTTGGAAGTCTTGCCTCGGTCAATTAAGGACTTAACCTTGTGTGCCATTGAACTGGGTCTTTCGTACAACCACATGCCTGGTATGGGACGGGCCTAACTTAGTAAGTTATGGAGTCTTGACATTGATTACTCAGGTTGTAGGTTAGCAGTGTCGGATTGGGTGGAGGTGTGTACTACCAAGTAGTCGCATCACGGGACGGTTCGCCGTTTCCCTGTCCAACGGTGTGCGTCTGTGGCGGCTAAGCATACCGGGAGTGTCAATATCGAGATGAAGTTTCTGAACTATTTTGTTATGGCTAGTGCTAGCTACACTAGTTGTATCTTGTGGGTAAAGTGTACAACCTCTGTAGAGTGTTAACCAATCTATTCGAACAGCCGCGTCCGCGGTCATGGACAATGCTCAGGAATTTCACATGAGGGGTAGATTTTCATGAAAACCTTGGGAAGGGAGCTGTGTGACTTAAGTCATATGGCTATGTGAATAACTTGTTTAGGCTATGTGTCTTTGTGAAATAAAACTGTCAAATTATTATTGTCTATTTGTTTTGAATTATGCTTTCAATCTATTACTTGCATTCAAACTGCAAATGCTGCATTTCTGCAAAAGAGCCATAGAAGCCATTCCTTTGGAATAAGCCTGCATCTATAATTTGCATTCTATGGTATGACTTGCGAGTACGGTTGTGTACTCATGCTTGTTGCAAAACATGCAACAGAAGAGGGGGAGTCATCGCCTGCTTTCGAGGAGGAGTTCATCGAAGGTGCTTGATCGTAGGGTCTTGATCCCAGTCAGTTGCCTATGGTGAATTGATGGGATTCCGCTGAAGTTTCTTTGTTCTGCTGCTATTTATTTTCTTTATCAGCCCTGCGTGGCTAAATAATTGTACACTCGACCATCATTTTCTTTGTTCCGCAACGACTCCGTCATCTTCGACTCTGGCGCGCACGCCCGAACCGAGCCACCGTGTCTGTAATACCCCAAATTTCAATTAGAGATAATATTATCGGTAAGAGAGAAACTTGTTCGGGAGAGGGAATTTTATTCAATTTCGATTGTAACAAAGTTTAGAGATGGAATTAGTTCAAAATTCAGAATTTTAGGAGAGAAATGGGCCACCAACCCATATTCGAGAGGAGAGGAGCTGGCCATAGCGGCCCAAGGCCCATGAGAGGGCTGGCAGCCCAATAAAAGGCAAGGGAGGGGAGGGGACCAAACCCTAGCCACTATTTGCTACAGTAGCCGCCATGCTACAGCAGCCACCGTGCTACAGTAGCATCGTGCTACGGTGCTCCACCTCCTGCTGCTCCTCCGCTCCCCGGCGCCATCCTTCCTGCTGCCGGCCATCGGGAAGAAGAGAGGAGAAGGGAAAGGAAGGAGGAGGAAAGGAGAGTTTCTTCGGGGAGATTGTTCAGCATCTTCCTAGGGTTCAAGGGTAATGAGGTGCTTTCCCCGCTATTTGATGATGATTAGATGTGAAATTAGATTAGTTGATTGGATCGATTTGCTGCTGTTAGAAATTCAATTCTGTCCAGTAGATTGCGTGGCCGATTTTGGGTTCTTAGAGGCCGAATTTGAGATGTCCACCTACTAGAGATATTTAGATTCTGTTCATAGCTTTCCGTGACCGCCAAGAACACGAAATTCCCACGTACGGATCAAAAGTTATGATAGTTTCATTCCGACTGTCCATAATTCTGACGTGATTAATCTGTCAAGTTGTCTCGTAAATTATGAGTTTGTTAACAGAAGATTCAGGGTTTTCACCCAACTAGGTTATTGTAGACATTTTTATAACCTTTCCAGAATGATAAAGAACTCCCTAATCGGAGTTGTAGATCAAAAGATGTGACCAGTTCTTTACTGCTGTCCGCTTCATCTGGACAGAAGCTGTCATTCAAGTTCATCTGCCTGCTATCATTTGATTTTGGCCGATTTGGGTCGTCTCGCCAACTAGAATGTTGTAGATATGTTTGTTAAGTTTCGTTAGGAACTGGGCTCACCTCGTTCTGAGTCCCAGGTCATTAGTTATGGTTATTTCCGTTCTGCTGTCCAGATTCGATTAGATGATTATGTTGCCTGTTTTTCAGAATAGGGCTTATGGCGATTTCTTGGGTGTTTGGGAAGGTGTTGTAGAACGATACTGGTATTGTAATGTACCATGTTGTATTTATTTCGAGTACTTACTTGTGTAGGCGGAGAGGCTTCGGGTTTAGAGGCATCTTCTTTGCCTACTACCGCAACGCATCGCGAAAGGCAAGTACTTTGATATTCTTATGATTTGTGAACGCTGAATGCTTGATGTTCATATTGTGTTTTTTTGTGATCCATGAGAATATTCAAAGTTTATGTTCCTTTCTTATGTGTTATTTCTATGTTCGGATATGATGTCTTTCATAATTCATAATTCAATACAAGCATACATTTTCATGTTCCTTCCACGGAGTGGATTATAAAGGACCTATCAATTCCAGTATGGGCACGTAAGACCTACCATTCCAATGTGGGCAGATTTTTCATCCACGGAGTGGATTTCAAAGACCCATCAATTCCAATGGGCACGTAAGACCCACCATTCCAATGTGGGCAGATTTGGACACCGTATGAAACGCTTCTTCATACGGGATTTGGGTCCTCAGATTTTGTTAAATGCGGGCTTAAGTGAACACCGACGGGTGTGTCACTAGCTATACCGGTATAAGCATGTGTGCAGTCCATTCTTTTCTTTAAATCCATTCATTCCATTCATCCATATATTCATTCGGTGTATGTTCGCATTCTTTAATGATGAGGTCTTGTTCGTATTTGTGGTATATTCATTTATTCACTGTACTTGCTGAGTCACGGACTAATTCTTACTTTGTTTGTTTATTTTAGGTGATCATTGATGCTAGCTCTATCGGGAGGGAGTAGACACGCACTAATCATGCAATTCTCCATATTCAAGTTCAACAATATGATTTAGTTTCTATCTTTCATTCGTTAATTAATGAACTGTAATAAATAAATTTAGATGGTGAAGGAAGGATACCTTCTCCATGTTATGGTTGATTTATTACTGCTTGAGAACTTTGATCACCTCTTTTGATATAAGTATTTGTATTCAGATTCTTTTCGTGCCATGGTCCTGTTAAATATTGATCTGTTTATGCCATTAGATGACAATTTATTCAAATTCTTCCGCATCGTGGTTGTATGTTAGATTATTTAGGTGACATCTTGGCTTCCAAATAGCCAGGGTGTTACAGTTGGTATCAGAGCGGGCTTTAGGTCCGTGGTAATTAAGTTATTAAAATGACACACTGTGCACAGTAGGTGGGGTTGGGTAATTCATTGTTTCCGCATTTCCATTATTATGTTTCATTTGTTGAGCAATTGTTGAATTGCTTCTGTACTATCTTTCTTGTTGTTAATCTATGATATGATGTGACATCTTATATCTATGAATTTATTCTATGATTGTCATGAGATGATCCTATATATTTATAGTTAATTACATTGGTTACGCGCGTTGATAACGGATGTTAAGAAGTTGAGGACGTGGTTGTCACTCTGGGATTCACCAGGTTACACCACTGTTCGTGGTGTGTGGTTAGGGGAGTAGTTACCCCGAGTACCATAGTTTCAGGGTTGAGCGTGAGTTGCTTTAGAAAGTTGTTCTCTTTCTTGATTTCTGAATTTGGCAAAATACTTGTTCTGTGGTGGTTGATAAATTTCTCTTGGGATCGTGGTTCATGATAGTTGATTGGTCCCAATGGGTCTTTAATGATTCTGTAAAACAATTATTGTTTTTCGACTGTTGAGTTGCTTTCACTACTTGTGATTTTGGTTAATTGTCGAGATTGATACGTTCATGATTGTTCCTTCTTTCTTATTGGAAAAGGATGATTCATGTATTCGTTTGATATTTTGGTTAATGAAAGTTTTCTATTACAAGTTTGTTAATATGAGAAAGCCTTGGTTCTATGTATTTCTTTTGGATCATTCTGAGTGTTGAAGTTAGTACATCTCTTTTCCGAAGGAAAGTGTTAAGATCCTTTTGTGATGCCTTGTTGTGGTTAAGTTGGAGATTGTATTCAAACAAAATGGTTGGGTATGGGTTTTCGTTGGTCCCTATTTGTTTTTCAGGGCAATTAATGTCTTTCCAACTGTCGAGCTCTCTTTACTACTTGTAAAGGATGTTATTTACAAGATTGTTCTCTTTCATGAGAATCCTATCTTTCCTATTGTTAAAGGCGACTGGTTATCCGTTTGGTATTTTTGGATAATGGAAATTATTTCTTTTACGGAGTTCATTGAATAAGGTTTTGATTCCATTCAATTTTTTTGGGGTAGTTGGAGTGTTGAAGTTCAGAACCTTTTCTTTACGAAGGAAAGTGTTAACAATCTTTTGTAATGGTTGTTGTGCTAAATGATAAGTTGTAAGAATACAAGGTAATTGATCATGTATAGGATGCCAAGTTGGGTCAATGGTATGTTGCATAGTTAATCTTAACTGATGTCCTTGGTAGCATAGTTGGGTAATTTCTTGATGATCTTTCATAAATGCTAGAATTACCTATGCCTGACGTGGTAAAATTCTTGAAACCTGATTAAGGGTCTAGATAGATTGTTGGTGAATCGAGTAGCACCATATCTTCTTACATGTTTAATGCATTTGTCAATTGATAATGAGAGCTGATGTTGGTGTGGCGTAATACCAACAGCTGAGTGGACAAATTTCATAAGTGGCCTTGATATCGTACCTTACAAGATTGCTATTGCATAATATGATCTTGTTAAAGAAAAAAAAATTATTTCAACCTTGTGGCTTGTGCATCTTTTGAAAAGCTTTAGGATGCTATAATAAAGTCTGATGATTCTTGGTACTACTGTATGTTACTGATGTTATTAAAAATTAACAGTAATGTAAGATTGATATTAATTCTTTCAGAGATAAAGTAATTTAATCGCCATTGGTGATATCGCTTAAATGAGAACATTTCAAGTTTTGCTTTAGTGACATTTTAGAGCTGATGAATTAGGTGGTATCTGAAATTAGTTCAAACAAAATGATGTATTTGAATGTTCTATTGGTTCTTAAGTGATTCTTGAGTTTTGAGCTTTAAGGCTCCTTAGTTGAGTTGGCAAAGTGATGTTTCAATCAAAGAAGAATATTTCTTTTGTTAAAGGTAAAAGTGTAGTAGAAGTATTTGAGTTTTACGCCAAGTTATGTAACTTACGGTCTATTTGTAGTGTGCCTAAACTTTCTGCTTTTGCCATTAGAGCTTCTCGATTTTTTTTTAGTGCAACACTTTCTTCTCAAGAGAGGTTTGATGTTTTCTTCGTGCGGGACTTGTGCCCTCAATTGTGGACTTCTTTTATGATTTCCGAGTTCATTGCTTAATTGACTATTTTCCCTTGGTCATATGCTTAATGCGAGTGGCAAACGTTTTCTTTGCGCTGGGAATCGTTTTCAATTGTCTTTTCTTTTGAGAAATGAATTATGGATCTGTTCTATAAAACCCTTTAGAGTGTTTAGTGGCACCTGGTTGGTGGTGATCAACTGAGAGACTTTGAAAGTCAAGTTGTTTGAAACGCAATAAGTGATAAGTTGATTTCTTAGAGTAACCCTTGGCGAGGATTTGACTTAAACAAAAAGTTTTGTCCTTAGGGCCAACTAATGTCATTATTGCAATTGATAGAACCTATAGTGGTTGTGGTTCAAGATCTTTCGTTCATGTTAAGTGGAACCTTAGAAATTGTTTACAAGTATGGAAAATATTGGTCAGTTCATGAGGGTACCATGATGGGGTACCTTATACAGTTGTGTATAAGAATTGTGTTGGTGTAGTTTAATGAGGATAGAATTGTGAGAACTCTAGTCGTTACGACAACTTTGGAGATGGTAGGAAGTGTTGAGTTAATGTCAGGTATGACCTGGTTTCAATGAGTAACTTTCTTGAAGTTAGAATCTTTCAAAGGGAATGTGTGGCTTCGAAGTAAAACCGAATAGTAGTACGACCAAGTAGAACCTATGGTATAGTGTAATTCCAGAACCTTAGTTCATGTTAAAATATTGGGGATTATCAAAGGTATGGAAACCTTGATCAATTTTAATGAGTAACGCAATTGGAAAGTATTGCGAGTTTGGGTGGGTGATTTCTGATGATGTCAATGAGTGAGTATGTTAGAATTGTGGGCATGTTCAATATGATGATTTCTCTATCTGTATAAGATAAGTTCATTGCAGAGGTTTTGGTGGTTAAAATTGGGCTTTGCAATTTTTATGCTAGACCTTTGGTCGCCCAATGATGGTGTGTAGAGAAAATAGATTAATGGCATTTCTAGAGTAGTGGAATGAGCATTGATAGAACTCTTCTGTTGTAGTACATGAGTGTGTACTAAGGATTCTAAAGTGTTATTCTTGAAAGTTGGAGGTGATGGGATTGCGTGGGTTTTTTTTGAGGTGCTTTGGTGCTTTCTAACAAATTAATTTCGTCAGTTGAAGGAGTTGTCTAGAGTGTTCAGTGGAATCAATAGAGTCTCTCCGCAAAGGTGTGGATGATGTATTTCGGTTTAAGCATAATTTGAGGATGTTAAATTAAGAGGTTTGAGCTCGTGTGGTATGTGATGAATTCGAATTCTAAGGTTTGAGAGAGACTTTATTCCTAAAAGAGAGACTGAGAAAAAGGATGTTTCCTCGGGTGGTGAAGCATTTTCTTGTTTCTTGTTTGAGTTTTGTGTTGTTGATTGGTGTCTTCCGCACTTTGAGTTGGCGCTTTGTTAGCATGTTTGATTCTCTCCAATTCAGACAAACCAAAAGAAGTGTTTGGTTTGGGTATTCGAGTGATTTTTCTTTTGGCTTTCGTGGTATTCAATCGTAAACTGCCTATTTAGAAAGTGGAATTGCTTTTGTGATGAGTTGTCAGCTTTGGATTTGACCCTTTTTGTGGAGAGTTAGCATTGCGTGGATGCGATGAGAACTCTTTAATTTCAGTTGGATTCTCTTTGTAAAATAGATGTTTAAGAACGAGTTCTGTTGTGCATTCTTGTTTAAAGGAGGTGCTCCTTGTTAGATGAAGGGTTCAATTTTGAGCATTTTGTGTGCTTTCGTACCAGAAGGGAAGTTGGCCCAAGTACATTCATTTGTTTATGACAATTGCAGAAATTAGGAAGTTGGCATATCACTTTGACCATCTAGGGTCCATTCGCGAAGTACGCAACGTTTGGTGTGTTCTGGTGTTAATTGAGTAACTGAGCAATTCAAAGCGTGGGATTTCGTTAAAGATGTTGACCATCGAGTAGGGTCTTACCTTCGATTCTCTTCTGATGATTGTACCTGAAATTGCCGAGTTGAGTGTTAGGACAGACATTGTTTTACATCCTTGCGTTGTGGTCTCATCAGTTTGAGAGAGAGGCCACTTGGAAGATGGTGTTTCGTATGCGCGAAAAATATCCGAATTTATTCGCAACAGCTGCGTGTTTGTCATTGTTTAATTCCAGTCGTAGTTTTCTTTCGAGAAGGCCGGTGAGTAGATTCGGGGTCGAATCCTGTTAAGGGGGGTAGAATGTAATACCCCAAATTTCAATTAGAGATAATATTATCGGTAAGAGAGAAACTTGTTCGGGAGAGGGAATTTTATTCAATTTCGATTGTAACAAAGTTTAGAGATGGAATTAGTTCAAAATTCAGAATTTTAGGAGAGAAATGGGCTACCAACCCATATTCGAGAGGAGAGGAGCTGGCCATAGCGGCCCAAGGCCCATGAGAGGGCTGGCAGCCCATTAGAAGGCAAGGGAGGGGAGGGGACCAAACCCTAGCCACTATTTGCTACAGTAGCCGCTATGCTACAGTGCTCCGCCTCCTGCTGCTCCTCCGCTCCCCGGCGCCATCCTTCCTGCTGCCGGCCATCGGGAAGAAGAGAGGAGAAGGGAAAGGAAGGAGGAGGAAAGGAGAGTTTCTTCGGGGAGATTGTTCAGCATCTTCCTAGGGTTCTTCAAGGGTAATGAGGTGCTTTCCCCGCTATTTGATGATGATTAGATGTGAAATTAGATTAGTTGATTGGATCGATTTGCTGCTGTTAGAAATTCAATTCTGTCCAGTAGATTGCGTGGCCGATTTTGGGTTCTTCAAAGCCGAATTTGAGATATCCACCTCCTAGAGATATTTAGATTCTGTTCTTAGCTTTCCGTGACCACCAAGAACACAAAATTCCGACGTACGGATCAAAAGTTATGATAGTTTCATTCTGACTGTCCATAATTCTGACGTGATTAATATGTCAAGTTATCTCGTAAATTATGAGTTTGTTAACAGCAGATTCAGGGTTTTAACCCAACTAGGTTATTGTAGACATTTTTATAACCTTTCCAGAATGATATAGAACTCCCTAATCGGAGTTGTAGATCAAAAGATGTGACCAGTTCTTTACTGCTGTCCGCTTCATCTGGACAGAAGCTGTCATTCAAGTTCATCTGCCTACTATCATTTGATTTTGGCCGATTTGGGTCGTCTCGCCAACTAGAATGTTGTAGATATATTTGTTAAGTTTCGTTAGGAACTGGGCTCACCTCGTTCTGAGTCCCAGGTCATTAGTTATGGTTATTTCCGTTCTGCTGTCCAGATTCGATTAGATGATTATGTTGCCTGTTTTTCAGAATAGGGCTTATGGCGATTTCTTGGGTGTTTGGGAAGGTGTTGTAGAACGATACTGGTATTGTAATGTACCATGTTGTATTTATTTCGAGTACTTACTTGTGTAGGCGGAGAGGCTTTGGGTTTAGAGGCATCTTCTTTGCCTACTACCGCAACGCATCGCGAAAGGCAAGTACTTTGATATTCTTATGATTTGTGAACGCTGGATGCTTGATGTTCATATTGTGTATTTTTGTGATCCATGAGAATATTCAAAGTTTATATTTCTTTCTTATGTGTTATTTCTATGTTCGGATATGATGTCTTTCATAATTCATAATTCAATACAAGCATACATTTTCATGTTCCTTCCACGGGAGTGGATTATAAAGACCCATCAATTCCAGTATGGGCACATAAGACCCACCATTCCAATGTGGGCAGATTTTTCATCCACGGGAGTGGATTTCAAAGACCCATCAATTCCAACATGGGCACGTAAGACCCACCATTCCAATGTGGGCAGATTTGGACACCCGTATGAAACGTTCTTCATACGGAATTTGGGTCCCTGTATTTTGTTAAATGCGGGCTTAAGTGAACACCGACGGGTGTGTCACTAGCTATACCGGTATAAGCATGTGTGCAGTCCATTCTTTTCTTTAAATCCATTCATTCCATTCATCCATATATTCATTCGGTGTATGTTCGCATTCTTTAATGATGAGGTCTTGTTCGTATTTGTGGTATGTTCATTTATTCACTGTACTTGCTGAGTCACGGACTCATTCTTACTTTGTTTGTTTATTTTAGGTGATCATTGATGCTGGCTCTATCGGGAGGGAGTAGACACGCACTAATCATGCAATTCTCCATGTTCAAGTTCAACAATATGATTTAGTTTCTATCTTTCATTCGTTAATTAATGAACTGTAATAAATAAATTTAGATGGTGAAGGAAGGATACCTTCTCCATGTTATGGTTGATTTATTACTGCTTGAGAACTTTGATCACCTCTTTTGATATAAGTATTTGTATTCAGATTCTTTTCGTGCCATGGTCCTGTTAAATATTGATCTGTTTATGCCATTAGATGACAATTTATTCAAATTCTTCCGCATCGTGGTTGTATGTTAGATTATTTAGGTGACATCTTGGCTTCCAAATAGCCAGGGTGTTACAGTGTCCCTACCATTCTAGTGAGTTTGGGTTCAACCCAAGCACGTCATCACATGTTCCATTCCCTGATCATGATTTTCCCTTACTTAATGCTGGCCATCTCATAGAGAATCGAGCACCCACGCCATCTTCCCCAATTCTGGCCGCCGCCGCCATTTCCACTGATTTCCACCAACTCGGTGAGTCACTGATCGATCTCTTCATCTTTCTCCATCCTCAGTGTGCATGCAATCTAATGTGCACCTCCTTGTACCATCTTCATTGCTTTAGCACGCTGTCACCGTGAGACCTCTCTACAGCGCCATTGCTCCACGTCGTCAAGCCACCCCAAGCCGTCTTCGACCTCATCATCATCACCGTTGTGATCGTGGTGAGCCCCTGATCCTCATGCACTATTCAATTCACCACAGGTGAGTAGCTTCCATTGACAACCCTATAGCCATCCATGGCGCTGCTGGGGAGCAACACCACCGGCTCGCCTCCGACGACCCTAGGTCTTTGTGCCCATCCCGTTAGCATCGTATTGATCCACTGAGTCCAGCGCGCCAAGCCAATAGCCCCGAGAACACCCCACTCGCGAAGACCACCTTGAGCCCGAGAGCCTCCGCTGCTTCTTGCCAAAGATAGCAAAGACCTCCACCATCTCTCTTCTCTCTGTCACCACCCAAAGCTTTACCAAGGAACCCTCTTTCCGTTCTGCCATTCAACGTCGCCATTCACCGCGTTGTTCACCCTGGTGAGCTCGCCTTTGCGCTTGGTCGTGTGTGCTCTGCTCTCCTTCTCTCTTTCTCTCTCTAACAGTTAGCCCTAAGTCGTACCCTGGGCTTTGAATACCCGAAGCCCTCGTGTGTGTACCATACTAGTCTCATGATCTGTGGCTAGTACACACATCCACAATATTGATAATCACATCTATACAATTTATACATACAACATGAAACAAAATAGAACATTAAACTTAAGCATTTACATAACAATTTTACATTACACGGCCGACCGAGCAAATTAAAATGCAGTTTCAAAGAGTAAACAACAGAAGCATAGTTTCCTGAGATTTTTATTTAATTTTGAGAATTTATTTATTGCTCTGTTTTGTATTTATTTGCTTTTCAATCTCTTTCGTTTACGAGTAGACGTTGATACTTCATGAGCTTTTGAGGAAGGAGGATTTGATTAAGCTCAAGACTAGTACCAAAACTTGTTTCAAGGCAAGTTGTATCTTGGACCATGTTGAACCCAATTTTTCCAAAATTAGCTTGATTCAAATTATTGCATTTTACTTTAAGTATTTATTTAAATGTTTTGGGATTTGCTATTCGCCTATTTGATTATAACCACTTTGCTCATTGTATTATCATAGCACCAACGTGGGTTGGTTAGACATGAATAGTCTTCTTAGCCATGCAACGGGTTTGTCGGACTCCCGGGCGTGGAATACCCGAAGACCCTATGTATATTGTACCAGTCCCATGATCAGTGGCTAGTACACACATTCACAACATTTGGCGTTCATGTCCATACAATCATATACAAAAGTAAAGCAAGGGTAACCTACTTAAGCTATTACAAGTTATTACATTCACGGCTGACTGGCCAAATAAAAGCAGTTATCAGAGAAAACATATAGCAGCCGAAGAATATGATATAAGTAGCAAAAGTCTAGCGGCATGCCCATCCGATCCCGCAGGCAACCGACAAGGAACGAGGCCTTGGTAGACCCATCACCGAACCCTCCGGTGTCGAAAGCGAAGAACGCGCCGTTAGGCGTCAGCTCATCTTCGAACTCTAAACCAGAATTTTAGGCAAGGGTGAGTACAATGCGTACTCCACAAGACTTGTAGTGTATCGCAAACATTATATTAGATGCAAGGCTATCAAAGGATGGCTCTATTCTACAAGTTATTTTTCTTACAGCCATTTTCATTTGCAGTATTCATAAGTAGTAATTTGCAACAGAATTTGAAAGAGCAGTTAAATAAATATGTATAGGACAGTAAGCAAGTAAAGAACTGAACAAATAATATCAGTGACAAACACTCGCAATCCTCCTCGGTTGTGAGGAAACAATTTTCATATTCTGCCATAGACATGGCACTGACTACAACTCGCAACCCTCATCGGTTGCGAGCTGAATTCATGTTCAGCCATAGAAATGGCAGTTAACTCAAATAGAAAACTCCATGTCATTACCCGTTTCCCAATTAAACAGTTTTTGAGAAAATCAACACTACAGTCATACCAGCCGCACTAAGCACACTCATGACCACGAGCACGGTTATTTAAATAGTTTTTCACTCTACAGAAGTGTACAACTTTACCCATAGTATGCAAATATTCCAGTTGCCTGGAATTCTCTATATCACTGCTCACTACCGTAGGTGAGCAGACTAGAGCTCGCGACACAACCTTTACATCACCTAGTCCTAAACCTGCACTAGCCTAGCGAATCTTTATCCTCATTCACCCGGATACCCTCCGTCGAATGAGGATCCTCACTCACTTGGATACCCTCTATCGGGTGAGTCCTTCACTTGCCCGAATACCCTCCGTCAAGTGAGGCATTCGCAGTTGTGTCATCAAGCTTTGTTCCCAACACTGTGGTGAAGGGAGCCCCTTCGAACATGCCTACCCGGTCATGCCCGCACTACTACGACCTTCCTACGTGCAAGGCTAGTTTTTCAGTGACTTAGTTAGCTACGACCATCCCATACTAGCATATATGGTTGTACACTTAGGTCTTAGTCCCGGATTTGCTGGCTTTAGTCCTTAATCGACCACAAGTGAGAGTCTCCACCCTATCTACTAGTGAGTCACAATCCTCACTCTTATTACAATACAATATAACTCGCCTGCGTCTAAAAACTAAAATTTTCATTTTATTTTCATACAAAATAACAGAGGTACCCCCTCTGGATATTTTTCAAAATATCCCACATTCACAGATTAGCATATTGTCCTTTTATCAATTTTTCAAAAAATCTATTATTCTAATAGCAGTTGTGCGATAATCGCACTTGAAAAATCCCAAATGACATCATATATTGTCTAACCCATATTCTAAAGGATACAACAACAATAAATCAATATTCCAAGGAGGTAAATGCAGCAAGTAGGATTTACGACAACTGATTTCCCAATCATAGCATTTTCATACAAAACATACACGCATGCATAATAGATTTTACAAAACAAAGTACAATAAGCAAAATACTGGGATCAACGTGATCAAAGGAGGAGCTTGCCTTGCTCTTGCTATTCTGAAAATATTGTTGGTTGATCGTTGCAAGAATCACTCGAACAATCGACGTCTGATTAAAAAAAGCTGGAAACGAATTAAATAACACCAAATAATTTCAACAGAGAGCAAAATTAAATATTTTTACATATTCTGGTATTTCATGATTTTAGATGAATTTAGAGACCAATTTCATTCAATTTGGAATTTTGTAGCAAAGGTTATGAAGGTTTTAATTGTGTTCGGTTTGATAAATCCAGAGAAAATGAGAAATACGCTTTCTAACAAAGAAAGTGTATTCTCGCGCATGTTCTAACGAGGTTTACGCTTTCCAGCAAGGAAAGAGTATTCTCCTCGGGTTTCACAGAGTTTTACGCTTTCCAAATATGGAAAATGTACTCCCTAAAAACTAAAAGCGTATTTTCTAATTCTTTTCTGTTTTCTGTTTAACCGACAAGTGGGGTCCACTTGTCAGTGACACGGTCCACATGAATAGTGCGTAGACCAAGGGTCAACACACATAGCTCACGGGTTCACCGAGGCATTCACTGTTTTAACATCCCAAATTTCCAGAGTTTTTGAAAATTTTGAAAACTTTAAAAAAATTAACCATTTGGTTTTATTAATTCGCTAAAGCTTAAATTGTAATTTAGAATTTTAAAAGAAGTTTAATTTGAATTAATTAAAACTTGAACTAATTGAAGTTGGTTTAGTTGAGTTTTGTTGGATTTTATGTTGGTTTTTCCTTTTGCCTTATGTTAAAAATAATTAATTGCAAAAATTAAAAGCAATATTTAAGCTGAAAATATTTTTACTAAGTTCTCAATAATTCAAGGGATTTCTGTCAATTTTCCTAGAATTTTTGGACGGCTTTAGCTATTTTCTAAAAATGCTTTTGCTTTTCTGGTATTTTCTAAAATAAAAAATCCTTAAAATCCTTTCCTATTCATCTTGGGCCGAATTTCTTCGGCCCATTTTCGCTTTCACCCGCGCGGCCCGCTCCTCCGGCCCACTCGCGCGCGTGCAGCAGCGCCCCTCCATCTGACCGTCCGATTTTGATCGGACGGCTCGCAATTCACCACGCCTCCCCGTTCTCGCCCGCTCTCGCGAACCGGTGGGCCCGCCTTGTCAGCCGACCCGGTAAGAATTATTTCAAAAATATTTTGATATATGATTGAAACCTAATTTTGTATAGTGAACACGCACCACAGATAATCACACTTCTAGTTTTCGTCCAACACGGTTTAGTATGTATTGATAACTTATCGTATATATATACATGCAAATCACTTGCTTTTCTTGCAAAATTGAAAATGGAAAAAGTTCTGATTGCTTTTTTAAGATACTTTGACAATGACTCATGAAGTCGTGATGTGAACTTTTTATTATTAATCAATCTATTTTTAATTTATTTTTATTATTAACCTTTTGTATATGTTCATCAGAGATCACCAAAACACGAGTAGCCACTGAGCTACTTGAGGCTTCACATCGAGGAGAGAGCAATAAGGAGAGCTGGTTTCAATTATCAGGTTATATAGATACACAACCCTATGTCATATAATTTAACATTTGTATAACTGTCCATGAGACAAACTAAGCTGTCAGGAATATTTGTTGTCAGCAGGTTGCAAGCAAGATAAGTACCATGGAAATCATCCGGAGATTCGAGGAGAAATTGTCTAAGGTAAAGGATGTTCCGAGACATGTTTTCTTAAATTTTTAGATCATGTTTAGCAAAGAGATTTTTTAAATGTAATACTTCCTGAATGTGAAATTATCGCACGCAGTGATGGAGGAACGTGAGGTCAAGATGATGAGGAAGGAGATGGTACCGAAGGCCCAACTCATGCCAACATTTGACAAGCCATTCCACCCACAAAGGCAATTATTTCATAAGCATAATCATTAACTGGCCAGATACTATTGAACTTTTTGGAAGAGATTAAGTTGTTCACCAAATCTTATGATTAATCTTATGTTTTGGACTAAGAATGTGGGTCATATAATGTGTAGAACAGATTGAATGCAAATATTAATGATATGGTAAAAACAAGTCAAGATTGAGAGGATGAAACAAGATGAATACAAAGCGACAAGAGAACGTACTCAGTAATAAGCAGTAGTATGCCGGTGTAGCAAGTATCCTAATCTTTGCTATATTAACTGATTTAGTGCAAATATGCCCAGGCCCTTCATCTGACTCGTGATCGGAACTTTAATATGCTCATAGATTCCTGTTTAGATAGCCAATTTTCAAATGAGGAAGTAATAGAACTGATGTGTTTAGCTTCAAGATGTCTGGAACAACAATAAATATATATGCTAACTGCAGCAACATCACCTCCAGCACAAAATGCTCTTCCTTTCCCCTGAGAAAAGTGATGATTGAATCCAAATATCCAATGACAGACATGATTAGTTAAAGTAGTCAAGCAAAATGGGGAATTTGAGAGAGAAACAAACATGAAACATCACTGCCTCACCCTCACTGCCTGCCTCTGTGCCTCACTTCACTAAATGAGTCTTGAGTCCGGAGTCCCCCGAGGCCCGAATCGCCGTGACACCACCAGCCACCAGGAGCCAGGCAGCCAGCCACCTTCTGCGAAGACGGCCGGAGTGGAGACAGAGGTTGGGCGACAGGGGCCGGCTGCGGCACCGAACGGTGGAGGCGGCTTGAGGCGGCTGGATCTGGACCGTGCGGGCTCGGGGGCGCTCGGTCCGACGGTGGAGAAGGCGGAGGGAGGAGATGTGCTTGGGGGAGAGGAAGGGAAGAGGAGGTGCTGGTCCTTGCGGAAGGAAGAGAAGGTCATGGGAGAAGAAGCTTGGGGAGGCAAGAAAGGCGTCAAAGGGGGCGAAATGGGGAGGCGGTTGAGGCGTGGGCGGCGGGGGGAGGGGGCGTGGGGAGGCGGCGGGGGGCGGGGAGGCGGCGGGGAAATGGCTGTTGGAGGCTTGGAGCTTGAGGTAGGGATTTTGGGAGAGGAAGGTGCAGGAATTTTTTTCAGTGGCAGTGGCGTGCGATGCCAATTATTTTTCCCGCGGAACCTTTCCCACGTCGGGCCAAAAAAATTAACTTGATGGTTCTAACCGTCAGCAAAATAGATTTTATTGAGAGTTATATAAAAACCGTCAGCAAAATTTGAATTTTGCTGAAGGGGTACTATTCCCATCACCAAAATAGTAAACCTTGATGGTCGATGCGGGCCCGTCAGCAAAATTGGTGACCGTCAGGTTTTCCTAGCTTTCTAGTAGTGATATATATTAGACTCAGAGGTGCAGCCAGTGGCCCTCCAAAGCCTGGGCAAGCCCACTGCCGTCTACTGGCGAGCAACGGAAATTCCGGTACAACATCGTCAAGGGTGTAGCATCGGTGCTGCACTACCTGCATGACGAGTACGACCAGCGGGTGGTGCACCGCGACCTCAAGGCCTCCAACATCATGCTTAATACGAGTATATGACCAGAAGGAAAAGTTTATCTACTACTAGTAGACAGTAGGTGATGTTACTAAGCATGTCTTTATTCTCTTACCATGCATCTCGATGTGACTATTCATTAATCAATTATTTGACTTGATCAGGAAAGGTACTTAGGTACATACATGGCTGCAGATAGCTTAGGATAGCTTAGGCCGGCCAAATGATGCTTTGCAGTGCCATTTGCTCCAAGGCGCGATCGAGGGCGACCGTACCTAGGTACACTCTGTTCTGCTGGCTTTATTAATAGCTACTACTATCGCCGTACGTTTGGTGCTTAGCATGTGAAATTGTGAATGATCATGGCGAAGGAGATAAATAGCTTCTGTAACGACCTTGTCTTGTTTGATGTTTTTGTTTCATGTCCCTTGTGGCAAAATGCATTGCAAAGTGACAGGGACACCTTTGCGCCAGGCCCCTCGCTGCCGGAGTCAGTCGGTGTCGTACACAGGGGCGGAGCCGCGAAGCCCGGACAAGTGTCTGGCCAATAGAGATACTGGCTCGGCCCTTGATTAGACTTGTTATAGTTGTAAATGAAATACAATTCTCTCTCTCCACATACACAAATAACCGATGATATTTAAGATACATCCTTTATTTTAGAGGTCTAGAAAAGGTCACAAGGGTGGTGAAAATGAGAGTACAGTGCAAATTCGATTTTCACAAAACATAGAAATTTCAAACAATTCCGAAACAATTACCACATGTAGTGTATGATATGTTGTACATCGCTGCAAAATTTCAAGATCCAAATTCAATCACATTTGTGAGCTGCAAAAAAAAAGATATATTCTTACTGAAATAGTGAAACATTATTTGACCACTATTCTAGACATAATTTATCTTTTTTGTTTCTCGCAAATGTGATTTTGGTCTTGAAATTTTCCATAGATGTAGAAGATATGCTCCATTATGTGTGGTAATTGTTTGAGAATTTTTTGAAACTTCTAAATTTGGTAAAAATTGAAATTTCTAATATTTCACCATATTCACATTTTCACCTAATACACCCACCTAGAAAATCCCACAATAATCCTTAAATCAGAAAAAAATATAATTTCTAGAAATTATCTCATTAATAGAGAGAGAAAAAAGAAAAGACCCACACACCACTTATTTTGGTGGCGCCAAATTATAACGGTTCAAATTAATTATATATAGATATTGCAACTGTTACAATTGTATAACAAATACAAGTAGAATTTCAAAGGGTGTTAGATTTATATAGAAAAAAGCAATATGTTGAAATATCTAGCCACATAATTGTGCGGGCTTTAAATTTAGATAGCAAATATAATATGTTGCAATATTTAGCAGTACAATTAGGCGGGTAATTCCACTAGTTTTATCATAAGCATTAGAATTGTATAATGAATACAAATCTATTTTCAAATAAAAGCAAATGTAATGTAGCATCTAGCCATGCAGTTACGCGGAATATTCGGCTAGTTCTTCTTAATTGAATTGATACATAGTTCCTTCTTAGGTATCTCCATTTTTCACGTTCGCTGCTAGCTTGCAGCTGCTGCTTCATCAATTATGGGCATCTGGTGCGGCGGCAGGGCCACACGAAGGTGACCCCGCTCCACGTCGCCAGCTCCATGCTGTCCGCCGGCGCCGGTCCCCTCCGCGCCGCCTGCCTCCGTTGCCGCTCCCACCCGCTCCAGTGCGAGGCGCTCGAGCTCTGCTTCGTGGTCGCGCTCGACCGCTTGCCGACCGCCGGCATGTTCCGCCGCCGCAGCCACGCGCCGGCAGTGTCGAACGCGCTCGTCGCCGCGGTCAAGCGCGCCAATGAGCACCTCAACGTCAAGGTCGGACTCGAGCAGCTCGTCATCTCCATCCTCGACGATCCGGGCGTCAGCCGCGTCATGCAGGAGGCCGGCTTCTCGAGCAGCCAGGTCAAGGCCGAAGTCGAGAAGGCCGTCTCGTTGGATCACCCAGACACAACAGTAGGCAGCAAAAACTATCCAGATAATAGTAACTCAAGCCATACGGCGAAGCTCAAAGAGTCCACAGCCGAGGCTGACGACGACGACGCCATGCGCGTTCTGGACTGCTTGGCGAGCGGGAGGAAGCGGTGCACGGTGACCGTCGGCGAGAGCGCGGAGGGAGTGGCGAGGGTGGTGATGAACAAGGTGAGCAAAGCAGACCTGCCAGCACCAGCACGTGCCGGCGGACAATGTTGTCGCTTCAAGCCTCCGCCGCGACAGGTATATACTTCCTGGAATATATATAGGTGTCGTCGGATACATGTGGTCAAGGTTTTGAAACTTCAACCATTAATACATGTTAAAGTATATCAATTCACTGTATGAATACTATTGGATTTGTCTTACAAAATACTTTCATAACGTATAATTGTTGTGGGTGCGCATAGCCACCTCGGGATGTTTTCTCCCTACAAATCATCCTGTTTATTTTTCCTAGTATAGCATGATAAAAACATTGTCAAAGTCTCATTGGACTATGAAAAGTAACGGAATTGCTAAAGAACAGTTGAATGTTTTTTTAGGTAAAACAATCGAATTCCTAACCTTTAATGCCTTGTATGGAGATTCATGCTCGGCCGGCAACGTCGTCTTCTCCGGTGGCGGCAGCGGCGGCGACAGCGCCGGATTAGGGCTAGGGTTCACCGGGGCCTAGCTATAGAGAGATGGAGGGGCAGCGGAGGCACGGTGGTGGGCGGCGGTGGCGCAGCCGGCCGCGGGTTGGAGGAGGGCCGTGGGTGGTGGAGGTCGGCGGGGGAGCACGGGAATCAACTAGAAGTTAGGAGACGGGGGAGGCGATGGCGGATCCGGTGGCGGTAGCCGCTGGAGATAGGGAAGAAGGCGGCTGCGGGGGAGGCAAGCGAGGAGGAGGCCGGCAGCGGAAGAAATTAGGAGGCGGGGGTGGCGATAGCGGATCCGGCGACGGTAGCCACCAGAGACGGAGAAGAAGACTGCTACGGGGGAGGCAGGAGAGGAGGCCGGCGGCGGAAGCAGCAAGGCGGTGGGGTGGCAGCACGGGGCGGCGGCGTGGCAGCGCGTCTTGGTGGCGGCGGGGTGGGAGGGAGACGGGAGCAGCTGGAGAGGGTTGTGCTTTAATAGGGAAGTTGGGGGAGGGGATGGTCTTTGGATCTCAATCCAACGGCTAAGAAATCTGAATGATTTCAATCCAAAAAATAGTCGAATAATGGGTAGACAGATCCGAAAAGTAAATAAACGACTTACCATATTTGTGGGTAGAGGGAGTTATAGTTTCAAAGTGTAGCATTCATCCACACGTGCTAGGTTAGTTAAAATTTTGACTGACTCCTAGTTAGGTTAACCATATGCATGTTTCTTTGTCCTTGCAAAGTGATCATGAGGCGATCTGGCTGCCGAGCATTGGCAAGACCAAGAACGGGTGTCCGCCTTCGGTGGCGGCACAATGACGATCGACTCGAAGGCTTTAACAATGACGGCGAGCATCCGCCGTGGTCTGCGCCGCTTCCCAGATCCAGTCCCCACGCCGGCAAGCTGTGGTGGCACCACTCTGCAAGTTATACGCGCATATATAGATGTAGATTACACGCACGCTGCTCCGTTTCAAGGCTGCTTTGTCCTACTAAAGATCTCGATCTTTGCAGCTGCAGTATGATCTGTGCAACAACTGGAATTCCTCCGTAGGATCAGAAAGGCGACTAGAGGGGGGGTGAATAGACGTTTTCTCTATTTTTCACCTCGATGGACTTAACATTACTTTAACTCCAATAGCTATTTAAGCTAAGCTATGAAGTTTAGTATACAGGCACAGCTGATGACCTGTGTTGTATCCGATCAAACCCCGAAGCAAAAGACTAAAACCATATCACAACTGCATGCACAAAATCCAAAGCATCCTCTCACGGCAAAGCACAATGTCCCACGCACAACATGTCCAACATCACACAGCACAGCACTTAAACCAGAACCTTAGTCATATCATTGAGTAGTCACATCAATGAAGTAAACAAAACAGCAAACTACTAGATCTTGGAAAAACTCATAGGAACAACAAGGATCCGACAAGCACGTACTAAAAATAAACAGGAACTACAATCTCTTGATTAAGCAGTCGGCCCTTGATTTCTTCGGTTTACAGATTAGAGCAAGAACACCGCCAGGCTCACAGTTTTCCGGCTTCTCACGGACACAAGCGGAGACGCCACCACTGCTCATAACTTTCAAGTATTGCTCTTCTCCCTAGGAACCGGCCGCCCCAAGGCTCTTCAATTCTTTTGTGGGCACACAGGGTGAAAACGCAATCGGCAATTAAAAAGAAGAACTCGGTCACTACTGAAGACAGTCAACAAAAACTGATCTAACATCAAATCAAACAAAGAAGTAAACTCTTACACGGGAAAAGAAACAAAATCTACCATGACTACAGCCGCCGCACACTGCCTTTTTCAAGAGCATTTCAAATCAAGCACAGCAAAGAAGGATTCACTCAAAGCTAATTAAATCAAACACACACGCATCCCATGGAATAAAAAACATTAAAACAAAGGGCAACCAGATTGATTTCCATGCAACATCATGTCAATCAAGATACTAGACCTCTTACAGCAAGAGCCAAAGGAAATTAAAAACAATACAAACAGCAAATCTATACTCTCTAGATTAAGTAGCTGACTGCGAGGGCTCCATTTCCAAGGAACAGCCGCCGCCAAGCTCTGCTATTTTTCCGCGAGAGACAAGGCGCCACCACACTCTAGTTTCTTCGGAAGCTCATCCCGGCGCCCAACTACAGGGTTCTTCTTTTTTTTTTAGAGAAAACAGGCCGCCGCCGCCAGCACAAGTTCCTTCTTTTTTTTCTGGGCAGCCCCCCAAGAACCATAATGTTCCATCCACTCCTTTTATATGGCAGCCTCAAACCCTAAAACCTTCTAGAAAATTAACCCTAATGGGCTCCCTTAAGGCCCAACACAACGGAACACATACGCACACAAATTAAAGCGCCGTCTTCAATTCTCTTGACCTAATCCTCTTCTTGGCCTTGACGACTTGCGCCATGGTTGGCGTTAGGTCACCAAGGCGGTATTTGGTAAAATTACCAAAATACCCCTTCTCGATCCTTTCCGAAGACCAAGTTCAAAACTGTTGAAGCAATCGCCTGCTTCGCCACGTGTAGGTTGATCCAACGGCTCTCATCGTGTCGGCAAGTCTCTCCCATCCGGTTCCCACCGGACCACCTTGGCACTTGCACCGACCCCCGCATCGCTTGATCAAACCAACAGATCGCGAATCGCCTGTTCGGTCATCCTTGTCCATTCTGCGCCATGCTTGAGTCACCTGACTTCACCTGGCATCCTTGATCGTTCTGGACCTCAGCTCTCCAAGCTTAGTCCCGATCCTTCTCGCCGTTGACCGTCGTTGACCTACAAGCCACCTGCACAGCAATAGACAAGCAAACACGAATCCGGGAACAAGTTCTTCACAACTTGACCCACGTTAGTGAAAACATGCAACATGCAACACATATGCACTATAGCCTATGAACTCAATCTATTCCCAAAGCCAAATTTCCAAAATGACTAAAGATTATCAGCCTTTTAACTTTGCCGAAAACGCGTGAAACTTCAAACCAAAAGCAACATTGCCAATTGTTTCATCATCCTAAGATCATGGGCATATCCCCATGATATCCACAATCTCCCCCTTGATGAACACATTGGCAATTTCTCAGAAAATGTAGTTTTGGGATTTGAAAAGTAAAATACTCGCAGTTTTCGCGCAAAAGGCACAACTTGGTCCAAATGCAAGAAAAAGCAAAGAAAATGACCAAGCTGGCTTCAGAATAGCATAAGCAAGTGAGATAAAGTAAAAGAAAGCACAAAAGCTTCAATTTCCAAAGAATCGACAAAATCTCACTTAAGGTCCATATGAAAGAACAATTGTTCTATTTGACCTTTGATCATTGTGATGAAAAGCTCTAAAACAACATTTTGACCAATCTTTCTCCCCCTTTGACAATGGATTCATCAAGGTGCATGGAAGAAGATAGAGCATGAACGTAATGGAATGGCCATGAAGATTCTCCCCCCCTTTTTTGTTTTGTTTTTAACTTGAACAAAAGAAGCCATGAAGATTATCCAAGAAGACTGTACAAGTATTACACCAAGCCATATTAAGTGAGGACACTATATTCGATCAAGGCAAAACATGTACAGCAAAGCTAAGGCCAAAATAGCAATAATCTGAAATGAAATGAATCGACAACATGACAAGGTGCTCAAGATCACAGTTTAACTAAAGGTATCCAAAAATGAGTCAGGCCATGTCTAGAAGCAAAATTGAGCCAGAAGCTAGAAAATGAGTCAATTTTGAGCATTTTTTAGATCAATTGTGAATCAATTTGGTCAAGCATTTAGAATTTAGCACTTTGAGCACTTTGCTGAAAATGATTGGTTTTATCTTAGTAAAGCAAGTCCTGGACTAGGAGCCATCCACAACTGCCTTCTAAGGTTCAACCAATTGCCAATTTGTTTTCTTAGCATTGTGCTAGATCTCAAGCCTCACAACGACCATCCCAAGCAACAAAAGCTTAAGAGAATAGTCTAGGTCATCCAAAACTCCCCCTGAGTTCATGCCTAGTGCAATGGCAAGCCGTCTCATGAGAAAGAATTGGTGAGATCAGTTTTTTCGCACAGAAAAGCTCATTTTTCATTTGCTTGACTTAAGAATTATCATAGCTCAATTTAAAATTCAGAATAAATTCAAGACTCAATTAAGCCTATATGACATGGCATGAATCATGAGAGGATCACTAAAGCAAAACTAGTCACAAGATCCAACAAGTCATATTATGATTCAGTTTGCTCACAGATGATAAAGCTAGCATGGCAAAAGCAAAGCTATACATGAAGAGCCATAAAAGAAGTCTAGCAACCTAGCACAAAACATGGCAAGGTATAAAGCATGAAATCAAGTCATACAAGGATAATAATCAAAGCTCCACAAGGTTATATTACAATGCAAGTTACTGAATTGAAACATGCATTATGATACAAATGAATGCAAAAAGAGCAAACTCCTCCTCAAAACAGGCCAAGAGGACTAACAACCCCCAACTCTCCCCGCAAAGAAGCAAAACGAGAAGAATCAAGAGCCTTAGTAAAGATATCCGCAACCTGCTGCTCGGACTCTACAAAGTGAAGCACAACATTACCCTTCTCAACATGGTCTCTAAGGAAATGATATCTAACGTCAATGTGCTTAGTCCTAGAATGTTGCACTGGGTTTTTAGCAATATTAATGGCGCTAGTGTTATCACAGAAAAGAGGAACACTACTCAAAAACAACCCATAGTCCCGCAGAGTAGACAAGATCCAGAGAACCTGAGAGCAACTCATCGTCATAGATTACATACTCGGCCTCGGCGAAGGGATCGTACAACAGAGGACTGTTTCCTAAATGACCAAGAGATAAGAGATGTGCCTAAGAAATAACAAGTGCCAGAAGTACTCTTCCTATCCACTCTACACCCAGCAAAATCAGCATCAGAAAATGCTCGAATAGAGAGAGCAGAAGAAGAATAATACCAAAGTCCAAAGTCAAGAGTGCCCTAAAGGTATCTGAATATGCGACGCACTGCTTGACAATGAGATGCACGAGGGCAAGCCTGAAATCGAGCGCACAGACATACAACAAACTGTATGTTCGGCCTCGACGCAGTGAGGTAGAGGAGGGAGCCGATCATGCTGCGGTACTCCTTCTGGTCCACAGGCTCTCCATCCTCATCAGGGTCCAACACGGTGGATGTAGCAATGGGAGTAGACATTGGTCTACTACTTCCCATGTCGAAGCGCTAAAGAAGGTCCTTTGTATACTTACTCTGATGAATGAAGGTGTCTTCTTTCAGTTGCTTGACTTGAAGACCAAGGAAGAAGGTCAATTCGCCCATCATGCTCATCTCGAATTCCCTGCTCATAGAATATGAAAATCTAGACACTAAAGCATGAGAAGAACCACCGAATATAATGTCATCCACATAAATATGAGCCATCAAAAAGTCATTGCCATGCCTGAGGGTGAACAAGGTTTTATCTACCATTCCCATTTTAAAATCATTTTTGAGCAAGAAACTCTTAAGCCTATCATACCAAGCTCTAGGGGCTTGCTTCAATCCATACAAGGCTTTGGAGAGTTTAAAAACATGGTTTGGGAACTTGGGATTTTCAAAACCAGGAGGTTGCTTGACAAAGACCTCTTCTTCTATGAAACCATTCAGAAAAACACTTTTGACATCCATTTGAAATAGCTTGAAGCCCTTGGATGCCGCAAATGCTAGCAAAATGTGAATGGCTTCTAATCTAGCTACAGGAGCAAAGGTCTCCTCAAAGTCTAAGCCCTCTACCTGGGAATAACCTTGAGCTACAAGTCTAGCCTTATTGTGAACTACCAACCCATCTTCACTTTGCTTATTTTTGAAAACCCATTTTGTTCCAATTACATTATGATTAGGTGGAGGTTCAACTAAGGTCCAGACTTTATTTCTTTCAAAATTTTCAAGTTTTTCATGCATGGCATTGACCCAAGAGGCATCAGAAAAAGCATGGGTGACATCTCGGGGTTCAAAAGAAGCAACAAAAGCAGAATGTGCATGAGAATCAGGAGAAATAAACCTAGAGCGAGTGACTCGCTCATGTAGATCCCCAATCATCTGCTCAGGTGTATGCCGTCGCTGAATATGAAGAGGAGCTCCTGGTGCTGAAGTGGCCTCTACCTTATGAGCTGTGGAGGTAGGAGCAGAGCCACTCTGATCGCCGGTGAAGGTAGGATGAGGCTGCTCATCTGAAGTTGGTGTAGTAGAAGTAGGCTCTCCAACCATGTCAAAAGAGACTTGAGGATGGATTGGGTCCTCATCCTCAGAGTCATCATCGACGAAGATGCTCTCAAAAACCTGTGTACCTGCATCATCGGGTCTAGTACCAGGACTAGCCTCATCAAAAGTGACTTCGCAAGTCTCAACAACTTTGTTAGTGTCAAAATTAAATACACGATAGTCACAAGAATGAGCAGGATATCCAAGAAATATGCCATCAGAACATCTAGATTGAAATTTATCAAGGTTGCCATGTTTAAGAATGAAGCATTTGCAACCAAAAATCTTGAAATGAGAAACTTTGGGCTTATGACCAAATCTGAGCTCATAAGAAGTCTTACCAATGACAGATCTCAAGAAAACCCTATTGGAAATATAACAAGCAGTAGAGATCGCCTCAGCCCAAAACCTCCTAGGTGTGGAATGTTCATCTAGCATGGTCCTGGCCATCTCTACAAGGGTCCTGTTCTTCCTCTCCACCACTCCATTCTGTTGGGGAACTCTAGGTGATGAAAACTGGTGCTCTAGCCCCCTATCAGAATAGAAAGTGGCAAAGGAAGAATTCTTGAATTCTGTCCCATTGTCACTCCTAATGGCTCTCAAAGCTCCAGGAAGCTCAACAGCAAGTCTAAGGACCAACTCTCTAAAGAAACCAAATGCCTCGTCCTTAGAAACCAGAAAGTAAACCCATGAATACCTGGAGTAATCATCTACAATCACAAGCACATACCATTTCCCACCGGCTGACTGAACTCTAGAAGGACCAACAGTGTCTAAGTGCAGGAGCTGACCGGGTCCATCTGACATCACTAAGGTAAGAGGTGGATGAGAAGCAGAAACCATCTTAACATGCCTACAGGGAGAGCAAACAAGGTCTCTAACAGCCTTTAGCCTAGGCAAACCTCTAATCAAATCCTTGCTACTGACTCTAGCCAAGTGATCAAAGCCTATGTGCCCAAGCCTACGATGCCATAGCACTAGATCATGGGAGTCAGAAGCTACAAGACACCTAGGGCTAGAAGCAGAAGAGATACAGAAATCAGCACAAAAGATCCTCTCAAACCTAGAGATCTTAAAAACAAGCTCACCGGAGGAATCTAGAACTCTACATTCACCACTCTTAAATCTCACCTCTAGACCCTCATCAAGCAGCTGAGAAACAGATAGCAGATTATACCTCAGCTTACTTACCAAAGCGACGTCCTTGAGCATGAATTTGCTGTTGACACGCACTGTGCCCTTGGCTGTCACGGTCCCGGTAGAAGCATCCCCAAATGTGATCAATTCATTGCCGGATGCACGTGTGAGAGAGGAGAACCATCTAGAATCTCCAGTCATGTGTCGAGAACACCCGTGAGTCAACAAGCCATATGTCCACCTTCCTCGCATGACGGACCTACAAAGCACGAACAGGAAACATCTGTGCTTTAGTACTGGGGTTAGTGATAAAAGACTTGGAAATCCAGTACTGAGTCACACGATGCTTGGGCAAAGTAGTAGAAGCAGCAGTAAAATGATTAGGAGCAAAATCATAAGAATGCACACGAGAACCACCTAGACCTCTCCGAATCGACCTACCAAAAGGTCGGTACTCCCCCTGTCTAGATGCTACCCGTGGTCTCTCCTCACGATATCCTAAACCAGAACGCTGCCTAGAACCACCAAAGGAGTCAAAGAAGTCCTCTACGAACCTAGGCCTATGTCGAGCAGAAAAAACAGGCTGCCTAGCTCTAGAGACTACAGCAGGTAAAGAAGCTCCTCTAATGGTTCTCAAGGTACTCATCCTCTCCTTCCTCTCAATCTTGGCTCTACGGAAGCAGAACTCAACAATGTGGCCGTTCTTCTTGCAGAAGGTGCAATGGTACTTGACCTTTTGAAGGGTCTGACCTGATGAAGTAGAAGCACCTATCTTGCTAGAAGTGGTTTGGGCAAAACCAGCAGATTTAAAGACTATCTTGGATGGCTTAGGGGGTTCTACCTCAAACAGACCACTCTCAACAGCTCTAACAATCTTAGGTAGATGATTCTTGGAATGCTCTAGAGAATTAAATCCTAGGCTACTATTATTCACGCTCACCTTAGATTTGTCTAGAATCATGTTGAGGTTCTTCTTCCCACCAATAAATCTCTCAAGAGTCTCTTTAAGGTAGTCATTTTGTTTGGCTAGTTCATAACAAGAAGAACACTTATTTGACTTGCTAGCCCTATCACATTTTTCCTTATAATGAGCTACCTCGGCTTTCAAAGCCTCACAAGACACACAATAGTTATCTCTAATCCTATCCAATTGCTCTTTGAACTTAACTCTAAAAGTTTCTTGTATCTTATCTATATTATGCCCAATCTCAATGCAAAGATCACAAGAATTAGAGTCAACAACTTTCTTGGAAGCATTCATGGACATGGATTGTTCAATTTTAGCCTTTTCTTCTAGTATCTTGTTTAAAGCATCATTCTCAATTGTGAGTTTAACACAGTTTTCACATGAAGCAGTTTTAGAGTGAAGGATCATTTCAGTCATTTCTTTCATTTTAGTCTTATTTTTCTCACAATGAGAGCAGGTGTGACTAGCATCAAATTTCATCAATTCTTTTGTAGCACTATCCAATTTTAGTTCAAGCAAAGCACAATTTGAACAAGACAAAGGGATAGCATCTATAGTAGTCACATCTAAAGCAATGGCATTCATGCAAGCAGGACTAGACTTGAGGGATTCTAGTTCATCAAGAGCATCTTTCAATTGATTCACAACAGAGGAATGAGCAGATTTCAGATTGATCAATTCATTTTGCAAGCTAGAACAAGAGTCACAAACATCAACAGGATTAACAGATTTAAGCCTAACAACCTCTAAGTTCAGATCATCAATCATGTTGTCCTATCTCTTAATTAATTTAGCTTGCTTCTTCAAATTGTGTTCAGCAATGACCAATGCACGCTTCATATCAGCAAGTGAGGGACATACCTCATCTGGGTCACTGAAAGGGTCGTCGCCGTTGGAGGTGTCGACGTCGTTGCTACCCCTGGCCATAAAGCACATGCCGGTGAAGTCCTGGGTCTTCTTCTTGCCATGAGAGTCGTCGTCGTCGTCCTCCGTCTCCGAGTCCACATCGCTCATGTCAACACTTTCTAGAGCGGCAAGGACCCGGCTGCCGAACTTGCGATAGTTGGTCTTCTTGGGTTTCACATCCTTGGCTTGAGGACGCCTTCGAGTGTCCTTCACCTCCTTGCCCTTCAGCTTGGGGCACTTGGAGCGAATGTGGTTTGGCTCACCACACTCAAAGCAAGTGATAGGGGCACCTCTCCTCCTGTTCCTCACTTTGTTGTACACTCTCGAGAATTTGGTGGATAGGAGGGCTAAATCATCCTCAGGTAGCTTCTCTAGCTGCTCATCACTCAAAGAAAGTAAAGCGGACAAGGAAAAACCAGATGAGCCAAAATCACAAGAATCAGAAGAGCTACCCTTAGATGGGTCAACCACAAGAGCCATCGACTCTGTCTTAGGGAGACGCGAGATGAAATCAATCTCATGCGTCTTCAACCTCGAGTAAAGCTTATCCATGGTAAGCTCACTCATGACAGTGTTGTCATTGATGGATGTGATCTTCATCCCCCAGACCTTCACATCAAGAGCACCCAAAAGCTGGCGTGCATTCTCAGACTCAGTGAAAACAAGATCAACAACACGAAGATCATGGAGAATCTTGGAAAATCTCCCCCACAACTCATCTAAAGACTCACCAGGTCTTTACTCGATCTTGGAGTATTCTTTCTTGAGCTGGTTCTGTCTCACTTCCTTGATCGCAGTCGAACCCTCGTGGTAGTCACAAAGGGTCCTCCAGATCTCGTGAGCAGACCTCAAATGAGCCACGCGCTCAAACTCAGATCGACTAAGACCTTGGATCAGAAAGTTTCGAGCCTTGCTATTTGCCTCAACATCTGGATTGATCACATCGTCATTGGCTGGCACGACATATGGATTTTTGACCTTAAGCCAAATAGCGTGCCCTTAAGCCTCGATGTAGGCATGCATGCGTGCCTTCCAATAAGCAAAATCAACTCCATTAAAAATAGGCGGTTTGGTGGAATACTTGTCGAGTCGCCATGGCTCCAAAGACTGGTTAAGATCTATGAGAAGAGCTAACCAGGCTTTGATACCAATTGTAGGATCGGAAAGGCGACTAGAGGTGGGGGGGTGAATAGACGCTTTCTCTATTTTTCACCTCGATGGACTTAACATTACTTTCACTCCAATAGCTATTTAAGCTAAGCTATGAAGTTCAGTATATAGGCACAGTTGATGACCTGTGTTGTATCCGATCAAACCCCGAAGCAAAAGACTAAAACCATATCACAACTGCATGCACAAAATCCAAAGCATCCTCTCACGGCAGAGCACAATGTCCCACGCACAACATGTCCAACATCACACAGCACAACACTTAAACCAGAACCTTAGTCATATCATTGAGTAGTCACAGCAATGAAGTAAACAAAACAGCAAACTACTAGATCTTGGAAAAACTCACAGGAACAACAAGGATCCGACAAGCATATACAAGCAATAAACAGGAACTACAATCTCTTGATTAAGCAACCGGCCCTTGATTTCTTCGGTTTACAGATTAGAGCAAGAACACCGCCAGGCTCCACAGTTTTCGGCTTCTACGGACCTGACGAGGATCTTGCCACTGCTCATAACTTTCGGTATTGCTCTTCTCCCGAGAACCGCCGCCCCAAGGCTCTTCAATTCTTTTGTGGGCGCACAGGGCGAAAACGCAATCGGCAATTAAAAAGAAGAACTCGGTCGCTACTGAAGACAGTCAACAAAAACTGATCTAACATCAAATCAAACAGAGAAGTAAACTCTTACACGGGAAAAGAAACAAAATCTACCATGACTATAGCCACCGCACACTGCCTTTTTCAAGAGCATTTCAAATCAAGCACAGCAAAGAAGGATTCACTCAAAGCTAATTAAATCAAACACACACGCATCCCAAGGAATAAAAAACATTAAAACAAAGGGCAACCAGATTGATTTCCATGCAACATCATGTCAATCAAGATACTAGACCTCTTACAGCAAGAGCCAAAGGAAATTAAAAACAATACAAACAGCAAATCTATACTCTTTAGATTAAGCAACTGACAGCGAGGGCTCCATTTCCTCACGGAGGAACAGCCGCCGCCAAGCTCTACTATTTTTCCGCGAGAGACAAGGCGCCGCCACGCTCTAGTTTCTTCGGAAGCTCATCCCGGCGCCCAACTACAGGGTTCTTCTTTTTTTTTTAGAGAAAACAGGCCGCCGCCGCCAGCACAAGTTCCTTCTTTTTTTTTTCTGGCACTACAACATGAATACCCCTTTAGCAACGCATATATGCGTTGGCAGAAGTTCAAATAAATGTTGTTAGGGTCTATACCAATGCATTTAGTATGCGTTGCCATTGAGGCCGTTGCCAAGGTCTGTGACAACACATATACAAGCGTTGGTAACATGTTAATAAAAGCGTTGTAAGGTTACAACGCATATTTTGATATAGTGGCAACATATATATGCGTTGGCATTGGACACTAGCAAATCGCTTCCAGGATTGTTTACAACGCATCTAATCATTGCAAAAGGTGTCATTTTCATGTCCAGGCTGGGCTTATCAATTAGGGCCCACGAGGTTAAACAAAACACACATATCAAAATGTATAACAAAAAAATTTCATTGACATCAACAAAAAATTGTTTCATTACAAAGAATTTCCAACTGGCTTCACAAGCCTAGACTCAAGGCATGCACAGTTGGTACCATCATAATCTAATAACATAATACGTCATAAAACATAAATGTAAGTACATGTCTATACTTTTAGTGAAAAGTCTTGGTTCTCTATGCCTCTGCGGTTCTATAAAAAAAAATCTTCATTCCCCTATATTCTCCATTCTACACACAAGTTTGCCGAACAGTCCAAACCATCAACATATCTTCTCAATCTGAAAAAATACGATTACATTAGTGCATTATTAAAGTAAAATGTAACATTCCAACTCTTCCAAATAATTGGCAGTACATACATAGAGCGAAGAATTCCCAATAATTAATCGCAAGCTTATAGGATCTTGCACTATGATCCCCGAGTTAGCAAGTTGTTCCAAACAAGCCAAAGCATATTCCACAAAGTCGAAGGCTTCTGGCAAGTAAGATCAACAACACAGTCGAAAAAGTCATTGTCAATAACAATGCATTCTTCGCTAACCATTTCAGAAAAAAGCAGTCCCAAAAATTAAAGATATTGTATGATGATCAATATTCCTACTCTTCATCTAAACTAGATGTGCGAGTAAGACACTCTCTCGTGTGACAAATCATCAAGTATACGAAATCTGAGGAAACATGAAAGGTCGAACTTCGAAGTAACATAACTATTCAACACACATGAGATTATTGTAATCATGGACCGATCTCTTCCAACACTATAAACATGAGCAAGCGAAGGAGTGCTTGCAAGTGCCCAAACGGAATCGGTATGCACAAAGATAAGAATGTACACAATGCTGCTGTCCTAGATCCCATAGTCTCGCAAAGTACATAAACATATGCGTAAGATGTCCAAAATTATCTGCAAACATTCATGTCAAGCTACACGCGTCATGACCGATTACAAAATCTGAGATATTTTAAGTGCGCATTTGATAGAGATTTGGGTGGAGATTGGGCGTGTATTTACCTTATCATCGAATCGATGAGCACGATAGACAATACACGTAAACAATGTTACAAACAGGATCAAGTAGTAGTTCAATGAACTTAAATGGGTATAAACAAAATATTTCCGTTAAATATGACACGACGCTTCCACCATCATGTTATTGTGCCACATAAGCTCCTTCCACGTCATCAACTCACTTAAAAGTATACATGGAAGTGGGTTACATGGCACGATTAACCGACTAGGAATCTATTACTTTGAATAGTGAAATTCTTGGTTTGAGCTGGCGATGACTTGGTGATGCAATTTAAAAGATAGTGACACAAAAGAATGTTTGAGGGCAAGCTTCATCCAAAATAGACAGAACATCGCCGAGCAACCATCTCAAATTACATGTTACAATGGGATAAGAGGTAAATGGTAATTTGTTCATTTGTTGGTCTATAAAGTCAGTACTTACAAAACACATAGAGATGGCAATCGATATTATCGAGAATGTACACTTCACCTTTGAAATATCTAACATCATGATAATATCTCATTTGCACTCAATGAACCGTATAATATAATAAAAGGTTATGTATTGAGGCAAGCCGAATACAATAAAAAAATAGCACTACTAACCGACTGCTCTTTCATTCCGGATGAATGTAACAGAAGGCCAAAAAGTTTTAACACTAAACAATATAAACTTGCTAAGCCATGTACTACCATACCCAAGCAAGGCCGTCAACTAGGAGCATGCGAGTATCTTGGAATTATGGTAGATGTAAACTTACAGATATTAATTACAACAACGGAACAAAAGTAACTGCAGGAAATTTAAAGATCATAGGGCAACTATACATTTTTATGGCAGCATAAGAAGCTAGGATAGATTTTGATGACAGTATGAAAGGTGGCAACAATAGGAAAGATGAAATTCAATTTTTAAGGAAAAGGAACAGCATAGCTTAGATGAATAAACAAGAGCATTTGATGACTACGCACAAACCTTCCAGTAGAATCAAGAAGTAAAGCCCTGATATTGTCAGTGTGCCACCAAGGCCTCACCACCAAGGCCACGAGAGGCTACAATATTGCTCTCTGACACACAGAGGCACAAAAACTATGGGGAAAAACGAAGGAATAAAAACTAATAGCTTCTGAGAAAAGCATAGGGTCGGGTAATATTACGTTCTTGTCACCGCAAACAAGACAGATCACATAATCGAGAATCTTTGGCGAGTGTCTGGTACAAGCACCATCGATAAGCAATTCCACACCGTGAAATATTAGAAATTAAAAGGCATGTCGCCCAACAACATATATTTAAAACAAAAATGGTTGAAACAACAAACCTTTAGAGTCGGTAATAGAGGAATAGGAAACAAGAGGTTGGCCAACAATAATTGCATCATTAACTTTGCATAATACGAGATAATGACTTGAACAACGAAAAATACTTGACATCATGGCCATTCTTGAGAATTGAGATATCTTTGGATGCAAATCTGACATATGAAACTGGGATTTAACTTTCCCCAAATGTGTCAGCTCTAATTACAGAAATGTGTCTTCACCTAAATTAAGACCCAATGGCAAACTTTGTCCTACCTTGTTTCACAATTTTCACTTCTTTGGTTACCTAAATCCTAACTAGAAAACTCTTTTTCAAAGATATCGATTAGACAATCTTTCTTTTAATGTAACCTACAGTTGACACCAATTAGTGAACCCCATCCATCTAAAAAAACTGTCACTTATTTAGTTAATAGTTATATAGTCCAACTCCAACCTCTAACAACAGATACCACATCCAACATATACAGTGCTATATAGCACCTCTATCGAAGCACCCCTTTTCATTCCATGGGTCAACCACGCATAATTGTCATTGATTCGGTTACACAACACTACTGACTCGATAAGTGAATAACACCTGCAAATGTGTGCATGCATCATAATTCTAATATACAATGACATGACTTAGAGGCGCATTTGACAAGCATAGCTTGACTAACCCTAGAACCCCCAAAATTGTAAGCAGAAAGCAGTTACGACGCACGAATGCCCAATGCGATCTCTGAGGACGCAGAGATAAGAATATCGAGGGGAATCGAATCCTCGATTCTAGAGACTTGTACTTAGCACCAGATTGCAGATTTCTCACAGCATACTAAGAATAGATACTAAGAGAGGTAGGACGGGTGGCGGCGCTTACGAGTAGGTGGAAGGCGGCGAGTACGGCGGCGGCCGTGGCCACGGCGACGCCCCCGCCGAGGAGAAGCGGGCCCCAGGCGTAGACGATGACGGTGTAGTAGGAGACGGCGACGATCGCGGACACGAGCCACCATCGGTACCACAGACCTGACCCGCGCACATCCGGAACGGGTTTACGCGCCGGCAGTAGTCCATCCCGCCTCCTCCGGCAAGAAGGGGACTAGGTGGGGAGGAGGTGTCGGTGACGGCGTGCGTGCTAGGCGGGTTATACCAAAGGTCCAAAACAGGAAGCTATAATCAGAGCAAACATATCTCCAAGAGCACCAGATTATACCTACGATGGAGGCGGAGGAGGGGGCACCTGCTGCACCGGGGCTCCCCTCGCCGGGTCGCCGCCACCAGCATGGGAAGGAGAGGACGGCACGGGGGCTCTCCCACGGCCTTTTCCCCACCGGAATCGGCAAGAAGGACCGATGCAATCCCAGTCAGTTCGAGGGCGTTGCGGCGGTGGGCGAGGGCGGTGCAGGGGAGATGGGCGAGGACGAGGGCGGCGCGAGGCGCGGCGGCTTGGCGAGGGCGGCGTGGCGGCAGTGGGAGCGGCGCGGATTTGGGGGGAAGACGGGGCGGCGGATTTGGGGGGAAGGATCGGAAGGGGATTTTACAGAAGAGAACCGACTAAGGGAAAAGAGAAGGCAGGATAATATCAGAACAGAGGGAGTAACCGAACAGTTTTATTTGGATGCGGGGGTAGTGGGCTGAATTGGTTCTACAACGTATGTGTTTTCCGTTGCGACTTATGTGTTGTTATATGTATGTTTTTCTTGTAGTGTGGGCAGCCCCGCAGGAACCCTAATGTTCCATCCACTCCTTTTATATGGCAGCCTCAAACCCTAAAACCTTCTAGAAAATTAACCCTAATGGGCTCCCTTAAGGCCCAACACAACGGAACACATACGCACACAAATTAAAGCGCCGTCTTCAATTCTCTTGACCTAATCCTCTTCTTGATGCACCGTCTTGCGCCACGGGTTGGCGTTAGGTCACCAAGGCGGTATTTGGTAAAATTACCAAAATACCCCTTCTCGATCCTTTCCGAAGACCGAGTCCAAAACTGTTGAAGCAATCGCCTGCTTCACCACGTGTAGGTTGATCCAACGGCTCTTATCGTGTCGGCAAGTCTCTCTCATCCGGTTCCCACCGGACCACCTTGGCACTTGCACCGACCCCCGCATCGCTTGATCAAACCAGTCGCACCGAACTGCCCGTTTGGTTATCCTTGTCCATTCTGCGTCATGCTTGAGTCACCTGACTTCACCCGGCATCCTTGGTCGTTCTGGACCTCAGCTCTCCAAACTTAGTCCCGATCCTCCTCGCCGTTGACCGTCGTTAACCTGCAAGCCACCTGCATAGCAATAGACAAGCAAACACGAATCCGGGAACAAGTTCTTCACAACTTGACCCACGTTAGTGAAAATATGCAACATGCAACACATATGCACTATAGCCGATAAACTCAATCTATTCCCAAAGCCAAATTTCCAAAATGACTAAAGATCAGCCTTTTAACTTTGCCGAAAAAGCGTGAAACTTCAAACCAAAAGCAACATTGCCAATTGTTTCATTATCCTAAGATCATGGGCATATCCCCATCCTCTCCGACAGCCGCTTCTTTCTTCGCTGGCTTCACCCAATGCATCTACACCACCCTGAACTCTAAGCCATGGCAACCGTGGCCGAACCACGGACGTCATGACCAAGCAATGGCCAAGGCATATTATGATCAGCGATCGTATGCATACCCTAATTGTCTGGAACCTAACACGGTGTGTAAATCGTCGTATGGCGCAGCGGAAGTCGTTCGCCACCAGCCAAAGTTCACGGAGCTCACCGCAGAGAATCTCAAGGTTCTTTGCAACGCACTGGACAAGGGCGCCACGCGGCACAAGTACGTCATTCCAGGCGTAGCCATCACCGTGCTCCAGTGCCGGTCCGGCATGTTGAGGAGGCGAGAGAAGCGGAGCTCGGCGATTTGGTTGCTCTTCCAAGGAAGGGACAGTTGTAGCAAGAAGGCAGTGGCTCAGGAGCTCGCAAATCTCGTCTTTGGGTCATTAAACCAGGTTAACTCCTCTGCAAGCTTCATCGTCGAGCTCACCCTAAAGAGGCAAGGATCACCATACAATGAGCCTGGCTTCGTAGAGAGGTTACACAAAGTGATCTGCGAAAACCCTCATCGTGTTATAATGATCGAAAATATTGAATACTTGGATTATGACTCGGAAATCAGTATCAAGAATGCGATTGCCGACGGGAGAATGAGTGGATGCAACGGTGACGAGATCAGTTTGGAGGATGCCATCATAGTGTTGAGCTGTGAAACATTTAATTCGAAGCCTATGGGTTGCTGTCCCAGGGTGAAGCACATGGTTAGTAGCCATGGCAGCAAGAGCAAGAAGGAAGCTGGCATTGAGGGGGAAGCGATTAAGCTGCCTTGTTTTAGCTTGGATTTGAATGTTTGCTCTGAGGGTACTGGAGAAGATCCGGACGAAGAGAGTTCACTTAATGATGCTAGGATGCTGAATAATGTGGATGGTGTTTTCTTCTTCCCATTAATTAATGTAGGATAGGATTTATGACATGAGTTTTAGGCATGCCTTCTATCTTACCAATCACAATCCTACCTAGCCCCTAGCTAGTTCAGTTGTTGAGTCCTAGCTAGTCCGGTTGTATCTTACCAATCTATGTTCTAGCCTTGTTCAGTTGTTGAGGCTTAGTCCTTAGTCCCATCTAGCTAGTCCTATTATTGTTATAATGCAGTGTTGGCAGTGTCCTCTACATGAACCAAACGCACCCTTAATGATGCTAGGCAGCAGGACAGGCTAGTTTCTGTTTTCGGCTTAAGTGATTGCGGCAGCATCTGTACAGCACGTACGTACGAGGGCGGGAGTCGGCTCTGTGATGAACCACGTCATATAACGCTTTATGTTTCTCTGGCAGAAACAACGCGCGCGCAGTGGGCCATACGTAGATAATACGTACGCGTTCCACTATTCGATCTTAGGTCCCATCGATCCCTGGTATCCTCTCTTCGGGCTCATCCAAACAAACCCTAACCAATTACAATATACGGTGTATTTCAGCGTGGCAACTGTACTGTCTTGTACTAGCTGATGAATCAAGGGGAAAAAATGCACGACTTGCGAATAGTGCGTCGATCGTCGTACACTGCATCGAATACTGCGTCGATCGTCGTACTCAGCCAGAGATAAAAACCCTAGCCAGCCACGCACGCCGGGATTAACAATAGCATGGAGAAGAAAACAAGTCCTCTACCCAAATCGGGAAGGGGAGGCGCGCAATCGGAGTACAGCAAGTACAGCTGTAGAGGGGACGTGCGGGGCGCTTAATTAACTTGTCAGTATCATTGATTCAAAATTGGTTCTCTGTCTGCGGGCCTAAAACTGCGACGAGGCAACTGTATGATTCCAGTTATGGATCCTGCTAGCTATTCATTGTACTACGTACGTACAACTGTACAAGTCAGAAATGCATGCAGCTGCCCGTCCAGCGCGCGTCAGAGGTTGCTTTCCTTTTCTTTTAAAATTTCGAATTTCCTTTTCTTTCCCCTCGTGGGGCCGATAGCCCAGTGCGGCCACTTCTAGCGCGCGCCCCAGCCCGCCTCGCTCCCCCCACTCTCTCTCTGACGCGTCGGGTCCGTGCATCAAAGGTCTTCATCCACCTCGTGCCTGCGCCCACGTTAGCTCCGCCGCTCGCCCCTGGTTTGCGACCACCGCTCACCGTTTTCGCACCCGCTTGCTCCTGTTGCCTCAGCACTGTACTACGCGTAACTCTACCACACCAACCCCCATCCCGTCGCCAGACCGCCATCACTACCACACGAAAATCTCGTCGAGTCCGCCATCTTCTCGCCGCTTTTCTCGCGCAATTCTCCTTAGTACATAAGCCACCCAACTACGTCGCCGTCTTCCTTACCTCGCCCCCCATTCCATTTTTGCATAAACCTTAGCTTCTCGCTCCTTGGTTTCATGGGAATGTAAGCGTCGTTCTTGATGTAGGTGAGCAAGCTCTACACCGCCATTCCCTCTGGTGAGCTCTAATCCCCTCAACGCCTGCGTCACTATTCATCTCATACTCTCCTTATGCTCCCTCCCTGCTCAATGCTCAATGTAGCCTCTGGAGCTCTGTGGACCCGCAACGACTCCGTCATCTTCGACTCCGGCGCGCACGCCCGAACCGAGCCACCGTGTCCCTACCATTCTAGTGAGTTTGGGTTCAACCCAAGCACGTCATCACATGTTCCATTCCCTGATCATGCTTTTCCCTTACTTAATGCCGGCCATCTCGTAGAGAATCGAGCACCCACGCCATCTTCCCCAATTCTGGCCGCCGCCGTCATTTCCACCGATTTCCACCAACTTGGTGAGTCACTGGTCAATCTCTTCATCTTTGTCCATCCTCAGTGTGCATGCAATCTAATGTGCACCTCCTTGTACCATCTTCATTGCTGTAGCACGCTGTCACCGTGAGATCTCTCTACAGCGCCGCTGCTCCACGTCGTCAAGCCACCCCAAGCCGTCTCCGACCTCATCATCATCACCGTTGTGATCGTGGTGAGCCCCTGATCCTCATGCACTGTTCAATTCACCACATGCGAGTAGCTTCCATCACTACTACAAAAAGGCTAATACTGGACACCTCATCACAGACGGTTGACCAAAACCGTCTGTATTACATTCAATCACAAACGGTTTTGGTTTAGAGACCGTCTGTGTTACTGGCTGAGCTAAAACCGTCTGTGAAGAGGTAATATCATAGACGGTTCATATTGAAAACCGTCTGTGAAGTATCACACACGGTTCTTGTTAATAACCGTCTGTGATAATACTACATATCAGAGATGGTTTTCAACAAGAACCGTCTGTGAAACATCACAAACGGTTCTTAACAATAACCATCTGTGATATTACCACATATTACAGACGGTTTTTTGTTATAACCGTCTGTGATAATAACGCTACAGCTCCACCGTGAGTTTCCTCGTCGCCGCGCGCGTCTGTTAAATCGCCATCGCCCGGCTCCCGTCGTCTCTTCGTCGCATCGATCCGCCGGCTCTCCGTCGTCTCTTCGTCTCACCTCGAATTTATTCCTTGTTTTATAAAAGGATCATCCGCCATCAAGATGATCATCCCCGTGCACTTATAAAAAAAGAAATGGTCGCCTCTTCCTTGTCACGGCATTGATGGCCTTCCTAACCCGCCTTTGTCTGAGCACCTCTCTCGGTGTACATTGAACCGTGCCGCGAAAGAACACTGTTTGATCAACAGTGTCTTCACTCCTCTGTCGGCGAAGAATTTGCCGGAGCAGGTGATGGCCACCTTCCGCCGTCTTAACATCCTCCTCCGCCGTGTCTTCTGGGTGATCTCCCACTTTCGGCGAGTTTACCACGTCATCGACGTAGTCCTCCAAAACGACGTTGCACGTCTCCAGGAGGCTTGCCGTCACTTGGACTGCGTAATCAAGGTGGCAGGCAACCGAGTCGACCAGGCCGAGACCCCTCAAGCAAGGGAAGAGAGCCTATGGGCTCAATTCTTCTTGGTTCAACGGTCAGGGTCTTGAGAACACTTGAGCAGAGCGTCGATGGGTGGGCGCATTTCGAGCTTCATTCGTGATGATCGAGGAACCGTCCGAAGCCGACGCCGTCGCCTATGAAGTATTGAAGACGGAGATAGCGGCCTACCTCCGCCACTAGAAAAACTTTGTTTTATTTATAGGTTTCTACTTTTTTAATCTTTTTGTAGCGGTAGCCATATTTGTTTGGCCATATATATGAAAATTCCAAAATGAAAAAAAAGTTTGGAGGTGAAGTTACTATATTAATTATGTTGGAAGAATAATTCATCTATCATACTGACGGGGCCCGTCTCTCAGAAGACACGCATACAGATCCGAGAAATGCTATTATGCTCATAAAAGACTGTGATACCCCTTGCTTGTACTCATAATGTAACTATCCCCCCAAGGGGTATTCCCGTCATTTGTACAGGCTTGGGAGCCTATAAATACCCCATGTATGCCTCATTTTAGGGGATGGCTCTCTTGAGCAATAAAGAAACATGTTCAAACTGGTGAACCCTCGGGGGCTCCCTCTCCGGAGGTAACCCCCCGTTGGCTCACCGACAAGAGTAGGGCGGTCCTCTTGGACCCCCAAACCTGTATAAATCCTCGTGTCATTTTTTACCCTCGTGGACGACGGCCCGTCTGACGGGCCGTCGTCCACCCCCTCACTCGTGTTTGGTTTTTACACCTACAACATTGGCGCCGACCGTGGGGACGTAGCTAATCGACGAAAGGCTATGTCTCCTACCAAAAAAAAAATACTCGAAGTCCATGAAACCTCCTCCGACTCCGAAGGGTAATGATCTCATGGACGACCCATACGCTCTTTAAAGGAGCCCCAGCCGAGCACCCTCGTCGGAGGTCAGGGCCATCCACCTCTGGATGGCAACGTCCTACATGACCTGGGGCTCCCACGCGCGTTCCCCTCCATTGTGCGGGTCGATGCGAGGCCCAGCCAAGGGCAAGCAGTTCAAGGTACCCTCGTAGCCAGAAGGCTAAGGATTCTGAGGCCAACCATCACCCCCGGGATGCATGACGTCCATGTGGCACGAGCAATGAAGGCTCGCTATGAGGGTTGCCCCCTAACGCGCTACTGTTAGGGGACAGTCCCGACATATAAATCTTGTATGGGCTCTCAAGACACTTTCCCTCTAAGGGATTTCACCCTCGTGGTGCGTAGGGCGTACGACCTCCGCGGTCTCCCCTAGCAAAAGTCCATGGTGGCTTGGGCGTCCGTCACCTCCACCATGGCGGTTCGTGTCCTACTGGCCCTAGGGCATGAGCGACCACCCTCGTGGTGTGTAGGGCGTACGACCTCCGCGGTCTCCCCTAACAAAAGTCCATGGTAGCTTGGGCGTCCGTCGCCTCCACCATGGCGGTTCGTGTCCTACTGGCCCTAGGGCATGAGCGACCACCCTCATGGTGCGTAGGGCGTACGACCTCCGCGGTCTCCCCTAACAAAAGTCCATGGTGGCTTGGGCGTCCTTCGCCTCCACCATGGCAGCTCGTGTCCTACTAGACTTAGGGCATGAGCGACAAATTTGGTCTAGTACCAAGTTGATGGATGTGCTGAGGACTCGTCCCCCTTAGACTCCAGGCCACGCGCCGAATGACCTCCGGGTCCCCGCATGCATAGCTCTATTGCTTTGCAAGGGTTAACCATTCTCATGCATTCCCGATCACCACAAAAAATCACCTACGGGGTAAAAGGGCTCCATCGCCCCCATAGTTCGGTGCCCACGATTTAGCCCCGTGGACACCATCAGTGTGCCCGTGACTTACTGTCGAGGGCACAAATCCAAGGGGCACCTCCAAGTCCACTGGGGGGCTACCACCCCTGTGGGTCATTAGGTGCCCCACGACTTAGCCTCGTGGACGCCATCGGTGTGCCCGTGACTTACTGTCGAGGGCACACATCCAAGGTGCCCATGAGTTAGCCTCATGGGCACCCCCAAGTCCACTGGGGGCTACAACTCCTAGTGGCCATTCGGTGCTCCATGACTTAGCCTCGTGGGTGCCACCAGTGTGCCCGTGACTTACTGTCGAGAGCACACATCCAAGGTGCCCATGAGTTGGCCTCATGGGCACCTCCAAGTCCACTGGGGGCTACAACCCTTAGTGGCCATTTGGTGCCCCACGACTTAGCCTCGTGGGCTCCCATCCGGTGTGCCTGTTACTTAGTGTTGTGGGTACACCTTCAAGATACACATGAGTTAGCCTCATGGGTGCCTCCAAGTTCACTGGGGGGCTACCACCCCTGTGGGTCATTAGGTGCCCCACGACTTAGCTTTGTGGCCACCCCTCTGATATGTCCATGACGCAGTCTCATAGCTCGAATCATCTACCGTCGACCTGGCTCGAATATTGATCAAGGACTATCATGCTCGCATAAGGCTATCACCTCGGAGATCTTAATATCTAAAGTGATGGGACTCTACTTGTCCCACGGCAACGACTTCGATCAATGCTCATGTCAAAAGAATGTTATCTTGCTACAAGAAATAAGTGTTGATCATTCTCTTTTTCCTGCAGAGACACTCGTGTTATCTACCTGTCCCTGCAACGTTTCTAGATCGAACTGCAATGATTCTGAGGAGTTCTACTTCGACAACTCTCATCAAGCCGCGGAGCAAGAGGAGGACCACTTCGCCTATACAGGCTTCTCTCCAACGCGCTGTCCGCCTCGAAGGCTATGCCTCGGCTCGGCGGCCTCGCGTCTAAGACTTCGCCTACTTAGGCTATGCCTCGGCGCACCGCCGGCCTCGCGTCTAAGACTTCGCCTACTTAGGCCTCGCTTCGACACACCGCCGGCCTCGAAGGTTATGCCTCGGCTCGGCATCCTCGCGTCTAAGACTTCGCCTACATAGGCTTCATTTCGACGCACCGCCGGCCTAGTAGGCTATGCCTCGGCTCGGCGGCCTCGCGTTCAAGACTTCGCTTACATAGGCTTCGCTTCGACGCACCGCCGGCCTCGAAGGCTAAGCCTCGGCTCGGCGGCCTCGCGTCTAAGACTTCACCTACATAGGCTTCCCTTCGACGCACCGCCGGCCTCGAAGGCTATGCCTCGGCTCGGCGGCCTCGCGTCTAAGACTTCGCCTACATAGGCTTCCCTTCGACGCACCGCCGGCCTCGAAGGCTATGCCTCGGCTCGGCGGCCTCGTGTCTAAGACTTCGCCAACTTAGGCCTCGCTTCGACGCACCGCTAGCCTCGAAGGTTATGCCTCGGCTCGGCGGACTCGCGTCTAAGACTTCGCCTACATAGGCTTCGTTTCGACGCACCGCCGGCCTCGTAGGCTACGCCTCGGCTCGGCGGCCTCGCGTCCAAGACTTCGCCTACATAGGCTTCGTTTCGACGCACCGCCGGCCTCGAAGGCTATGCCTCGGCTAGGCGGCCTCGCATCCAAGACTTCGCCTACATAGGCTTCCCTTCAACGCACCGCCGGCCTCGAAGGCTATGCCTCGGCTCGGCGGCCTCGCGTCTAAGACTTCGCCTACTTAGGCCTCGCTTCGACGCACCACCGGCCTCGAAGGTTATGCCTCGGCTCGGCGGCCTCGCGTCTAAGACTTCGCCGACATAGGCTTCGTTTCGACGCACCACCGGCCTCGTAGGCTATGCCTCGGCTCGGCGGCCTCGCGTCCAAGACTTCGCCTACATAGGCTTCGTTTCGACGCACCGCCGGCCTCGAAGGCTATCCTCGGCTTGGCGGTCTCGCGTCCAAGACTTCGCCTACATAGGCTTCCCTTCGACGCACCGCCGGCCTCGAAGGTTATGCCTCGACTCGGCGGCCTCGCGTCTAAGACTTCGCCTACATAGGCTTGGTTTGACGCACCGCCCCCCTCGTAAACTATGCCTCGGCTCGTGACCTTCGTCCAAGACTTCGCCCACATAAACTTCGTTTGACGCCTTGCCCGGCCTCAGCTATGCCTCGGCTTGGCGGCCTCGCGTCCAAGACTTCGCCTACATAGGCTTCCCTTCGACGCACCACCGGCCTCAAAGGCTATGCCTCGACTCGGCGGCCTCGCGTCTAAGACTTCGCCTACTTAGGCCTCGCTTCGACGCACCGCTGGCCTCGAAGGTTATGCCTCGGCTCGGCAGCCTCACGTCTAAGACTTCGCCTACATAGGCTTCGTTTCGACGCACCGCCGACCTCGTAGGCTATGCCTCGGCTCGGCGGCCTCGCGTCCAAGACTTCGCCTACATAGGCTTCGTTTCGACGCACCACCGGCCTCGAAGGCTATGCCTCGGCTTGGCGGCCTCACGTCCAAGACTTCGCCTACATAGGCTTCCCTTCGACGCACCGCCGGCCTCGAAGGCTATGCCTCGGCTCGGCGGCCTTGCGTCTAAGACTTCGCCTACTTAGGCCTCGCTTCGACCCACCGCCGGCCTCGAAGGTTATGCCTCGACTCGGCGGCCTCGCGTCTAAGACTTCGCCTACATAGGCTTCGTTTCGACGCACCGCCGGCCTCGTAGGCTATGCCTCGGCTTGGCGGCCTCGCGTCCAAGACTTCGCCCACACAGGCTTCTTTTCGACACACCGCCGGCCTCGAAGGCTATAACTCGGCTCGGCGGCCTCGCGTCCAAGACTTCGCCTACATAAACTTAACCCGGCGCCGCCCGACCTCGAAGGCTATGCCTTGGCTCGGCGGCCTCGCGTCTAAGACTTCACCTACTTAGGCTTCGCTTCAATGCACCGCCAGTCTCGAAGGCTATGCCTCGGCTCTGCGGCCTCGCGTCTAAGACTTCGCCTACTTAGGCTTTGCTTCGACGCACCACCGGCCTCGAAGGCTATGCCTCGGCTCGGCGGTCTCGCGTCTAGGACTTTGCCTACTTAGGCTTCTCTCCGACGCACCGTCGGCCTCGAAGGCTATGCCTCGGCTCGGCGGCCTCGCGTCTAAGACTTCGCCTACATTGGCTTCTCTCCAACGCGTCGTCCGCCTCGAAGGCTATGCCTCGGCTTGGCGGCCTCGCGTCTAAGACTTCGCCTACTTAGGCTTCTCTTGACCTTGCTTGCCTAAGCTTCTAAGACTTCACCTACTTAGGCTTAACCCGGCCTTGCGCCCGGCCTCGAAGGCTATGCCTCGTGTTGGCGGCCTCGCGTCCAAGACTTCGCCTACATAGGCTTCGCTTCGACGCACCGTCGGCCTCGAAGGCTATGCCTCGGCTCGATGGCCTCGCGTCCAAGACTTCGCCTACATAGGCTTCCCTTCGACACACCACCGGCCTCGAAGGCTATGCCTCGACTCGGCGGCCTCGTGTCCAAGACTTTGCCTACTTAGGCTTGCCCGATGCCGCCCGGCCTCGAAGGCTATGCCTCGGCTCGGCGACCTCGTGTCCAAGACTTCGCCTACTTAGGCTTGCTTGACGCGCCTGCCGCCGGCCTCGAAGGCTATGCCTCGGCTCGGCCCTCGCGTCAAGACTTCGCCTACATAGGCTTAACGCCGGCCTTGCCGTCGGCCTTGAAGGCTATGCCTCGGCTCGGCGGCCTCGCGTTCGCAACTTCGCCTACATAGGCTTCACTTCGACGCACTGCCCGCCTCAAAGGCTATGCCTCGGCTCGACGGCTCTACGTCCACGACTTCGTCTACACAGGCTTCGCACCGATGCGCCGCTTGCCTAGAAGGCTGTGATTCGGTGGGCCGGTCTTGCGTCCTTGACTTTGCCTGCACATGCTTCATTCGGATGCACCCCCTGCCCTGAGGGTTGTGCCTCGGTGGGGTGCCTCAGTATTCAGTACTTCATCTTCAGGGATGGAGCAACAAAAACCACCCCACGCAAAGGGCCAACGAGAAGCGTCAATTTAGTACCTGCCGTCACGTGGAGCACTCACACGATATGGAGTACAAAATAAGCTTATGTCTTTGGGCACCCACGTACCCACCAAGCCAAAATTGGCTAAGTCACGGGTGCCCTTGCGCATATTCCTCAGTTTTCGTGCCTCGCACTGCACCGAGTCAGAATTTGGCAAAGTCTCGAGTGCCTGCATTTCCGTCAAGCTGGAATTTGGCCAGTCTTTGGCCAAGCATATTCATCAACAAGATACAAGATCTCGGCACTCTTCTTTGCCCTCGGGCGTCCTTGCGAGCACCCAAGGGGGGGGGCTAGTGTTGAGTAATCCTACCACCTCTCTCACGAGCCCGACCTCGGGGCACCTATCGATGACTTTGTGTAACCACCGAGGGCGTCGCCGCCGTCGACATCGAGACCATCGTGCATGCCCTCATGCTCGAAGCCCTCACGCACCCTAAGCGTGCCTTTGCTTTCCTCACGCTCAAGACTTGCCAAAACCCTGGTGCAGGCCTTCACAAAACCCTCGGCGGGGACTTCATAAAACCCTTGGCAGGGGCCATAAAACCCTGGTGCTGAGGCCTCCATAAAACCCTCGGCGGGGACTTCACAAAACCCTCGTGCTGGGGACTTCGCAAAACCCTGGTGCTGAAGCCTTGCAAAAACCCTCGCCTGGGGACTTCGCCAAAACCCTCGTGCAGGGCCTTTGCAAAACCCTCGCGATCGAGGCCTTCACAAAACCCTCGCGCCCGAGGCCTTTGCCAAACCCTCGTGCCCGAGGCCTTCGCAAAACTCTCGCACGTACCCTCGCGCCCGAGGCATGCCCTCACGCACCCGTGCTGTCGCTCCTGAGGCATGCCCTCACGCACCCGTGCTGTCGCTCCCGAGGCTTATTGTTCACCGTCAAAAAGCAAACACAAGTTACACACAAACGACTAGATAATGGCCTCCAAGGCTTCCAGCTGCAAGCTAACACATACACACAGGCAAAACACATCCGCGATCACTGTTCATACACAAGATAAAGAAATATGCGAGTGTTTATGCACACCTTAAGGGCAAAAGGTGCACCACTGATATAACTTAAATATTGTAACAAAGCACCAGGTTCATGAAAGAAACATCAATTCCTCATATCAAGCTCATCTCTAATAGTCATGTAGGTATTACTAATCATCAGCAGAGGAAATCATAAATAATTTTCAACGAAGTGCCAAAATAGCAGCAATTCTTGGTGTATCTTAAGCGCGCGCCCAACACCTTACTCCTCTGCTGGGCAGGAGTCACCGATGATGCCTCCGACTCCGACCACGCTCGGCCCCTCGCTTTCTGGCGGCGGCGGGACTTAGCGAGTTCGAGGAGGTGGCGGTTGACCTCCTTGGAGTAGGCTGGAAGACCTCGATCCCTTCCTCGGCAGAGGCCGAGGAGGCGCCGGGGTCTCGGGCGGCGGCGAGCCTCGGCCTCGGCAATGATGCGGCGCTCTCGACCTCGGGCTCGGGATGGCGCCAGTGGCTGCTGAGAGAACGCTGGCGACCAGCGTCTGCCGAAGCGGCGCACCACCACGTCGCGCGTCTTGGCTGCGAAGGCGGCCGGGGATCGGAGGCGGCGACAAAGGCCTCGGCCTCGGCGGCAACAGCGGCACTCTCGGCCTCGGGCTCGGGGCGGCACCGTGGCGCTGGGAGAGAACGCTGAGCACGGCCAAGATTCAGACTGGCAATGGCGCCTGGCGTCGCGTGTCTTATTCTGAAGCAACAGATGTCTTTGGCGACGGCAGCGCAGCGCCTCTGCGACCTTCGCCATAGACGCCAAGCGCGCCACCGGACTCCCCGCCGCACGGCCGAACTTGCGCTCTTTGCTCTCCTCAATGGAATCCCCTCTGCGGTTGTGAGAGTTAAAAAAAAACAAGCGGGATCTTTGCAGGTGACAAGGAGTGCATGTGAGATGGCAATTGAGGTATCCAAGGGAGAGAGGTGGTTATCTGCAGCCTTGCTTTCCCTGTCTCGCCTTCAAAGCAGCAGACCACTTCAATTGGTCTCCAAAAGCTGCTCCTACTTTTAATTGGTCTCCAAAGTGCCCTACCGCTTTAATAGGTCTATACCAACCATGCTGTTGAGGACCTACGGCTGATAAGTGGCCAAAGTGATTGTTTTCAAGGCAAAAGCAACATGGGGGGCTGCCTCTGTCCGTGGTCTGCTCACATCTGCGTACATGCACAAAGGCATAGCCTCACAGGGAAATCAAAGTGGAGACAGTGCGGCCTCACACCTTCAGACGCCATCACCATTCAACTCTATCGGAACTCCCTTGAAATATCAACCTCTGCGCGAAAAGCACAATCCAAGACTGCCCCTTTTGGCGTTCCTCACGGAACGCCAAGGGACAGGGGGCCTACTGTTGGAAGAATAATTCATCTATCATACTGACGGGGCCCGTCTCTCAGAAGACACGCATACAGATCCGAGAAATGCTATTATGCTCATAAAAGACTGTGATACCCCTTGCTTGTACTCATAATGTAACTATCCCCCCAAGGGGTATTCCCGTCATTTGTACAGGCTTGGGAGCCTATAAATACCCCATGTATGCCTCATTTTAGGGGATGGCTCTCTTGAGCAATAAAGAAACATGTTCAAACTGGTGAACCCTCGGGGGCTCCCTCTCCGGAGCTAACCCCCCGTTGGCTCACCAATAGGAGTAGGGCGGTCCTCTCGGACCCCCGAACCTGTATAAATCCTCGTGTCATTTTTTACCCTCGTGGACGACGACCCGTCAAACAGCCGACGTCCACCCCCTCACTCGTGTTTGGTTTTTACACCTACAACAAATTATATGTTGAATTATTGCTATATATATATATAATTAATTATATATATATATGTGTGTGTGTGTGTGTATATAGTTAAAGCAAATTTTCAGTAGTATTTAAATGACAAAATTGACATATAAACATGTATTTTCTTCATGTCATGTAAGTGTATATACAAGATAAATATACTTGAGAAAAACCATATCACCGACGGTTCCATAATGGAACCGTCTGTGATAATCATCACTGACGGTTCCATCACTAACGGTTCCATAATAGAACCATCTGTGATAAGTCTCTTTATTAGTACGAGCCCGGCCGCTAGAGTTTGCGCTCGCCCTAACTCTCGTCACTCCCCAGCTCCGCTAGGGTTTGCGCCCGCCCTAACTCGTCACTGCCCAGCGCATTTACTCCGTTCCCCTCCCCACCTCGACGCCACCGCTTGACCCCGTCACCGTCGCCGTTGCCGCCGGTTGTGACACCACTCTGCACTGCACAAGACACTCGTACGATAGTAGTGTCTTGTGCAGTGTCAGGGTCGTGCCAAAACTACGGTGACGCCGCCACCCAAGCCACTTGGCCCGCGTGTCGCCTTCTTGTTGCCATGGCTTGGTTCTCCTTCTCGGCCTCCTGCGCTCGAGCCCTGGCCGTCTTTGCTTTCCCCATCCTCCCTCTATTCTCCTCTAGATCTGTTAGCTTAATGTCTTGTGTTGAGTTTGATTTTTATGCTTGAGCCTTAAGTTGTGTCCTGATGTTTGTGTGATTTATGCAAGGTGAAGGAGATGGATGAGGTTGTCTTTGGTGGTGGGGTCGCTACGTTGTGGTTACCTTTGTCTTGAGGTAACCCTACCTTACTCCCTCTCTGTCTCTACCCCCTTGCTCTGTGATGAAAATGGCTAGTGCTCTGCGATGGATGCCGAGGGCTACTACTGGTGTGGTGGCTGGGTTTGGACACCCTTGGTCTTGCTGTCTTGCTGTTGAACTGCTCAATGATGTTAATAGTCTTATGCTGAAATTGAAGTGATAATTAGTTCATATTAATAGTCCCCTTGCTCTATGATGTAATCATGTTAATAGTCTTATGCTGAAATTGAAGTGATAATTAGTTCATATTAATAGTCCCCTTGCTCTGTGATGTAATGATGTTAATAGTCTTATGCTGAAATTGAAGTGATAATTAGTTCATATTAATAGTCCCCTTGCTCTGTGATGTAATGATGTTAATAGTCTTATGCTGAAATTGAATTGATAATTAGTTCATATTAATAGTCCCCTTGCTCTGTGATGTCAACTGAGGGCTATTGGTGTATGTGCATTCTATGCATCTTGCTTAGTTCATGCTGTGGGTTCGGATGGGGCTTGATATGTTATGACTTATTGGGTTGTTGATATGTATGAAATGTTGATATGTTATATTGTTATGAGTTATGACTTATTCGAAGTGTCAAGTGTTATGCTGCTATTGATAGTGGAAACTTGCTTGGTGAATCATGGGTCATTGATATGTATGATTGATGATTTGCAAAAATAGATGTATAAAATGTGTGATATGTATGTTATGACTTATTTGTCGATTTGTTTGTGTAACTGTGTTCATGCAGGTCAAGTTCTACTACCTTGCGTCCTAGGTACATCGTCCTACCATTCCATTCCTAATCTCTTCTCTATAAAGTCTCCAAGTAGTGGCTGCTTGTGCCTTTAAAACCGGCATTATATATATGTATTATTCGTAGTCCCTCGGCCACTTTAGGTGTTGTGTCCGCTACAGTGACATGAGGAAGAGGCATCAACCATTAGCAACCTCATTGAGCCCTACAAATTTAAAATGCAATTTTTCTAAGCGTTAGGACATCCAATTACTTGGTTGCTAATACATGATGCCACTTCTTCGAATGCACTACGTTCTGAAAGTGATGTGGGCGAGGGACTCGGAACAATAGAAATATAATATAATATATATATATATATATATATATATATATATATATATATATATATATATATATATATATATATATATATATATATATATACCGCTTGGTGGCTTTATAGAGAAAGTCATCACGCGGTTTGCCACCACAACCGTGCGTGATATGTAGTCATCACGGGCAGTTTGTGGTGAAACCGTCAGGATATATAGTCATCACTGAGGCGGTTTGTGGCTGAAACAAATGCGTGATAGTATATATTTGAGGCGGTTTGAAAACCGTATGTGATGACCTCATGCATCAATGACCCATAAACTCAGACGGCTCAAGAAACCGTCTGTGATGATGTTTTTGAACCGTCTGTGAAGGCCTTTTCTGTAGTAGTGCATTGACAACCCTATAGTCATACATGGCGCTGCTGGGGAGCAACACCGCCGGCTCGCCTTCGACGACCCTAGGTCCTCGTGCCCGTCCCGTTAGCATCGTATTGATCCACTGAGTCTAGCGCGCCAAGCCAATAGCCCCGAGAACACTCCACTCGTGAAGACCACCTTGAGCCCGCCTCCGCTGCTTCTTGCCAGCATAGCACCGCCTCCAGCCATCTCTCTCCTCTCTGTCACCACCCAAAGCTTTACCAAGGAACCCTCTTTCCGTTCTGCCATTCAACGTCGCCATTCACCGCGTTGTTCGCCCTGGTGAGCTCGCCTTTGCGCTTGGCCATGTGTGCTCTCCTTCTCTCTTTCTCTCTCTAACAGTGAGCCCCAAGTCGTACCCTGGGCTTTGAATACCCGAAGCCCTCATGTGTGTACCATACTAGTCGCATGATCTGTGGCTAGTACACACATCCACAATATTGATAATCACATCTATACAATTTATACATACAACATGAAACAAAATAGAACATTAAACTTAAGCGTTTACATAACAAGTTTACATTACACGGCCGACTGGGCAAATTAAAATGCAGTTTCAAAGAGTGAACAACGGAAGCATAGTTTCCTGAGATTTTTATTTAATTTTGAGAATTTATTTATTGCTCTGTTTTGTATTTATTTGCTTTTCGATCGCTTTCGTTTACGAGTAGACGTTGATACTTCGGGAGTTTTTGAGGAAGGAGGAGTTGATTAAGCTCAAGACTAGTACCAAGACTTGTTCCAAGGCAAGTTGTATCTTGGACCATGTTGAACCCAATTTTTCCAAAATTACCTTGATTCAAATTATTGCATTTTACTTTAAGTATTTATTTAAATGTTTTGGGATTTGCTATTCGCCTATTTGATTATAACCACTTTGCTCATTGTATTATCATGGTCTTTTATTACCCTAGCTTGGTTAATTATTAGTTGGTATTATCATAGCACCAACGTGGGTTGGTTAGACACGAATAGTCTTCTTAGCCATGCAACGGGTTTGTCGGACTCCCGGGCGTGGAATACCCGAAGACCCTATGTATACTGTACCAGTCCCACGATCAGTGGCTAGTACACACATTCACAACATTTGTCATTCATGTCCACACAATCATATACAAAAGTAAAGAAAGGGTAACCTACTTAAGCTATTACAAGTTATTACATTCACGGCCGACTGGCCAAATAAAAGCAGTTATCAGAGAAAACATATAGTAGCTGAAGAATATGATATAAGTAGCAAAAGTCTAGCGGCATGCCCATCCGATCCCACGGGCAATCGACAAGGAACGAGGCCTAGGTAGACCCATCACCGAACCCTCCGGTGTCGAAAGCGAAGAACGCGTCGTCAGGCGTCAGCTCATCTTCGAACTCTAAACCAAAATTTTAAGCAAGGGTGAGTACAATGCGTACTCCGCAAGACATGTAGTGTATCGCAAACATTATATTAGATGCAAGGCTATCAAAGGATGGCTCTATTCTACAAGTTATTTTGCTTAAAGCCATTTTCATTTGTAGTATTCATAAGTAGTAATTTGCAACAGAATTTGAAAGAGCAATTAAATAAATATGTATAGGATAGTAAGCAAGTAAAGAACTGAACAAATAATATCAGTGACAAACACTCGCAACCCTCCTCGGTTGCTAGGAAACAATTTTCATATTCTGCCATAGACATGGCACTGACAGCAACTCGCAACCCTCATCGGTTGTGAGCCGAATTCATGTTCAGCCATAGAAATGGCAGTTAACTCAAATAGAAAACTCCATGTCATTACCCGTTTCCCAATTAAATAGTTTTTGAGAAAATCAACACTACAGCCATACCAGCCGCACTAAGCACACTCATGACCACGAGCACGGTTATTTAAATAGTTTTTCACTCTACAGAGGTGTACAGCTTTACCCATAGTACGCAAATATTCCAGTTGCCTGGAATTCTCTATATCATTGCTCACTACCGTAGGTGAGCAGACTAGAGCTCGCGACACAACATTTACATCACCTAGTCCTAAACCTGCACTAGCCTAGCGAATCTTTATCCTAATTCACCCGGATACCCTCCGTCGAATGAGGATCCTCACTCACCTGGATGCCCTCTGTCGGGTGAGTCCCTCACTTGCTGAAATACCCTCCGTCAAGTGAGGCATTCACAGTTGTGTCATCAAGCTTTGTTCCCAACACCGTGGTGAAGGGAGCCCCTTCGAACATGCCTACCCGGTCATGCCCGCACTACTACGACCTTCCTATGTGCAAGGCTAGTTTTTCAGTGACTTAGTTAGCTACGACCATCCCATACTAGCATATATGGTTGTACACTTAGGTCTTAGTCCCGGATTTGCTGGCTTTAGTCCTTAATCGACCACAAGCGAGAGCCTCCACCCTATCTACTAGTGAGTCCCAATCCTCACGCTTCTTACAATACAATATAACTCGCCCGCGTCTAAAAACTAAATTTTTCATTTTATTTTCATACAAAATAACAAAGGAACCCCCTCTGGACATTTTTCAAAATATCCCAAATTCACAAATTAACATATTGTCATTTTATCAATTTTTCAAAAAATCTACCGTTCTAATAGCAGTTGTGCGATAATCGCACTTGAAAAATCCCAAATGACATCATATATTGTCTAACCCATATTCTAAAGGATACAACAGCAATAAATCAATATTCCAAGGAGGTAAATGCAGCAAGTAGGATTTACGATAACCGATTTCCTAATCAGAGCGTTTTCATACAAAACATACACGCATGCATAATATATTTTACAAAATAAAGTACAATAAGAAAAATACTGGGATCAACGTGATCAAAGGAGGAGCTTTCCTTGCTCTTGCTATTCTGAAAATATGGTCGGTTGATCGTTGCAAGAATCACTCGAGCAATCGACGTCTGATTAAAAAAAAGCTAGAAACGAATTAAATAACACCAAATAATTTCAACAGAGTGCAAAATTAAATAATTTTACATATTCTGGTATTTCGTGATTTTAGATGAATTTAGAGACCAATTTCATTCAATTTGGAATTTTATAGCAAAGGTTATGAAGGTTTTAATTGTGTTCGGTTTGATAAATCCAGAGAAAATGAGAAATACGCTTTCTAACCAAGAAAGTGTATTCTCGCGCATGTTCTGACGAGGTTTACGCTTTCCAGTAAGCAAAGCGTATTCTCCTCGGGTTTCACAGAGTTTTTCGCTTTCCAAATATGGAAAGTGTACTCCCTCAAAACTAAAAGCGTATTTTCTAATTCTTTACTATTTTCTATTTAACCGATAAGTGGGGTCCACTTGTCAGCGACACGGTCCACATGAATAGTGCGTAGACCGAGGGTCCACACACATAGCTCATGGGTTCACCGAGGCATTCACTGTGCACTTAAGTTGCAGGACCCGCATGTCATTGACTCATGTACAAATAATGGTTTGTTTTAATTTTCTCTAACCTAATGGTTCGATCCTACATGTCAGTGAGTTACATTTTAACTAACCGACAGCTAATCATTGCTTTGGTCTTAATGACTGAGATTTGGTCTTAATGACCAAACTTCTGATCTTGATCGGCCTTTCGGGACAAAGAAGCGCAATGGAGCTCACGCCCGCGCTCGTTGCTAGCGTGGTGAGGCTCGGTGGTGTTGGAGAGTGCCCAAAATGGGTTCCCCGTACCTTTGCGCATCGATGGGCATCGATGGCGAGGGCTGAGGTCGCCCAATGGCGTTAAGTGGCGGCGTTGCTACGGCAATGATCCACAACACAAACAGGCAATTCCCTCAACTAAATAATATGCGCAATAGCATCTAGGGGCTGCCAGGGTTATAACGGAGAAAGGAGGAAGGACTAAGGTGGCGCAAAGAGCTTCATGTGGAGAAGTCACTGGAGGTGATGGGAAGACTTGGGGAATATTGGAGAAGCTTGCTGATGTCCTTGCGATGCTCCTTGTGTGGCGAATCGGCTTGGGATGTAGTGGACCTTCGATGGTGGACAAGGAACCCTTCTAAACGTCGGGAATGGTGGTGGCAGTGCACGACAGAGATGGCGCTTGCTCTCTTGAAGCTATTGAGCTCGTTTGAGTGGAGAAGAATGAGAGGGGAGGTGCGCACAGCTGAGGAAAGGTGATAACGAAGCTCAGGGCTGGCATTCATAGACGAAGAGGGTGGAGATTAGTGAGGAGCAGCTCGAGAAGCTATGGGCAAAGCTACTGGAGTCTCTCGGCATACGGGCAGGAGTAGGCACGGCCGGGGCAGGGGGTGGGTGCGGAGTGATGGTGAGGTGATGGGGTACGTATGGCCAGTGGAGAAACGGTGGTGGCAAGCAAAACCACAGGCGAGGCGGCGACACGCTCGCGGCGATGCACTAGCGCTCGGTGCTATGAGGTGGACGAAGAACCCTGCAGGTGGGGCCCGCTTGCTAGAGAGAGAGAGAGAGAGAGAGTTAGGTTTAGGTTTTTGATTTTCAACCGATTTGTTTTTCCAATTTTATTTACCAAGCAAACAACTTCAGAAATTTATGAATTTTTTTTTGAAGCCTCTTGACCTAATGTAGTTTCTCCTGTAAATTGTTCAGAAGTTTTACCTTTTGTGAATTTCTCTAAAATTCGTGTAAGTTCCTGTTCTTATGTATTTGTAATTGTTTTTCTCAACAAATTTTCACGTAAATACTTTGGTGAATTATTCCTGGGATATTATGCCTGAAATAATTCTCTCATTCAATATTTTTGTTTTGTCTTAACAACTTTCTTTTGAGTACATGTTTGTTGGTATTTCATGTTTTGTTTTTAAACCAAGAGTCAAATCCAAACATGGGTATATTTTCATATGCAAAAATGATCAAAGTATTTTTTTTTTCTAATGCATATTCCCATAGTTCAGATTTTGGGATGTTACAAGGTTATTGATATCATTTTGAGTTGCAAGATATAAACTTGACTAAATGATTACGGAACATGTTGTGAAAAGGCTGTGTGTAGTATGTTGTTACTCGTTGATGGTATGTGATATACACTTAATCAACAGGGTGGGGAAAAGATTTAGATTGAGGTGAGTGGAAAGGATTGGTGGTATGATGGACTTGTGATTGGGAAATGTGAATTGCGGTTATATAGTTAGAATTTGGCAATCTCGCCTTGGTCAATTAAGGATTTAACTTTGTGCACCATTGAACTGAGCCACAACTGTACAACCACATGCCTGATGGGATGGGCCTAACTTAGTAAGATGTAGAGTTTTGACATTGATGAAGGGATATGGGTAGGCTACGCTACCTAGCAATTCAAAAACTGTACCACGTAAACCAGGAAGCCATGCAAGTAGAAAATCATAGTTCATTACCACCAGACACGTAGTGCAGTGGAAGAAGAGTTGGAGCAGCCTGGTCCAACGAAGAGCGCATCGGTGTAGTTGTCTTAGTTGATCGTCCAACGTCGAGCACGTCGACGTAGTGGTCGTAGTCGATCGTCTCCTCCAGCAAACACTGCAGTTTCTTGTGAAGATTGTGGATCATTCTCAAGCACAACAGCAACCGCAGTAGCGCCTCCACAGTATCCACACATCCATGGGTGGAACACCATACGCTAGTGTGCTAGCACCAACTCGTACGGTATGGCTCTCTTGAGAAGATGGCGGCTAGGGTTTCGATGGAGCAACTCACGTTATCTCTAGTCTCTCCCGATAGCCTCAAGCATCTCCTTATATAGTGCTTATGACAGATCCTATCCGAACACATTTGTTCTAACCCGTTAAGTGTGTGACCCATTAGGTTCATCCGTAATCGGTACTCAGAAACTCCTTTCCGATCACTAGTCGTTAGCGGCTCCTAGCAGGACATAACGATTCCCAAATACACACGAATTATATCGAACGAACCTTAATGCAATATGATCTACGAGTAGGTCCTTATCACTTACGACCAGTTCGTATCCCTATACGACTACTTCATATATTGTCAAGACCAGTCTGTAACTCCTTACGACCAGTTCACGATCAGTAAGTAATCATGTTTGACAAGCCTACGACCAGCTCTCGTATCTTCGTACGACTAGTCCGTATATGATCGAACTAAAAGACCTGCTCATGTATTCTCCATTTGCCTCACGATATCTGGTTGAACTCAAGGTGAGATTTATGTCATCTATGGACTGTTCAATACTTTCTCGATCAAGTGTCGGATAACTTCACGTGGTCAAACACTTCGACCACTAGTGGCATGGCCATGCACTTTCTTTATCCAACCACATCGAGTAGCCCAAAAATATCTCTCATGTTTTGTTAGAATACCCGAAAGCTACCTTTATAACTACCCAGTTACGAAGTAGCGTTTGGCAACCCCTAAGTGTGCTATTATACATGTAGGGAACTATGTTGATCTCAGGTCTACAGATTATACATCATCATTGCTTGAGACCAACTGACGACACATAAAATCATAACAATCTCAACAGCGTCTCAAGGTGGATCAATCCAACCCCATATTCTCTAACATGTGTTCACATTATTGATTTGATATCCCTATATCTATGACTGGTGAAACATGGCCATCAATCAATACATGTGCCGGTCGATAAGTCACTAGCGTTCCGACCAGTGACATACGACTAGGGATACATTTAGAACAACATAATATAAGTTAAAAGAGCTTCACCAACAAGTCACATACTTGTAGATCTTTATAACCAATGATTCATTTCAGGAACAGAATAACATTTATTTAATAATTCATAAATATGGACGTGATACAATCATTTCTATGATTGCCTCTAGGGCATATCACCAACAGTCTCCCACTTGCACTAGAGTCAATCATATAGGTATCTTATACCCATTGCTCTTGTGTATGCCTCAAGCTTAGGTTACGGAAGAGGCTTTGTCAACAGATTAGAAATATTCAAATCCGTGTGCACTTTGCATATCTTCACATCACCTCTCTCAACGATCTCACGAATGATGTGATATCGCTGAAGTATGTGCTTGAATTTTTGATGTGATCTAGGCTCCTCAGCTTGTGCAATGGCTCAACTATTATCATAATAGAGATCCATTGGACAGGAAGCAGTAGAAACCACACACTACTACAAAAGGGGCTATCCTGGACGCCTCATCACAGACGGTTCCTCGGAACCATCTGTATTAAATACAATCATAGGCGGTTTTGGTTTAGCGCGCGTCTGTGCTACTGGCTGTGGTAAAAACCATCTATGAAGATGTGATATCACAGACGATTCATGTTTCAAACCGTCTGTGAAATTATCACAGACGGTTTGTATTAAATACCGTCTGTGATAGTTATTAATATCGCAGACAGTGCATGTTTAAAACTGTCTGTGAAATATCACAAACGGATATTAACCAGAACCGCCACCGTACTCCTCACACATCGTTCTAGCTACTCTCAAGCAAAAACAGAATGGCTCCCTACTCTTCTCCCCTGACACCAGCATTGATGGCCTACCTAGCCATCCTGTACAAGCACCTCGCCGACCGTACACTGGCGGAAGGACACTGTAATCACAGTGTCCTCCCTCCTCCGGTGGACGTTATGCCGGGACACGTTACGGCAACATTGCACTATCTAGATGACCTCCTGTGCTATAGCTTTCGACGAGCTAAGCTCGCCATCGGTGTAGTCCTCGAGCAAGAGGTTGCACGTCTACAGGAGGATTACCGTTGCTTGGAATGTGACATTGAGGTGGCGAGCGACCAAGTCGACCAAGCCGAGACCCCTCAAGCAAGAGAAGAGGGCCTATGGGCGCTTTTCTACTTGGCTCCTCAGGAGGAGCTTCTTTGGGCGAGTATAGAACGGTCACGTCAACGATTGGAAGTGTTTCAAGCTACCTGCACTGATCCTGAACCCTCCGATGCTGATGACGTCGCCTATGAAGCTTTGATAACGGAGATAGCAGGCTACTTGGGCCACTAGAAAACTTGATCTTTTATTATTTCTACTTTTTTTAAATCTTTTGTAAGAAGCGACTGGCCATGCTGTTTGGCCATATGTAAATACAAAAAATCTAGTTTGAAGTTAAGTTACTGTCTATGCTGAACTTGTTTACTATCACAGGCGGTTTAGTGGGAAAAACCGTCTGTGATATATAATTATCACAGACGGTTATTAACAACAACCGCTTTGTGATAATGAATACTTCACGATGGTTTTTAACTATAATCGTCGTGATATGTATCACCGAACGATTTGTGGTTAGAACTGCTCTATGCGTGATATTTTTACTACTACTACAGGAAAACAGCTACTTTACAAACATGCCATAAATTACAACAATGATACAAACACAAAAAATCTTCTCCAGCCACTTGATATGGTCCAAAATGTGCTCCATCTTCAACTCCAGCATGTTTAGTCTCTGCTCCAGCATAACTTCCATTCTCTGCTCCAGCCAAGAATCCATCCTTTGCCCTGTATTGCTGCGCTCCCTTGCTCTATCCATGATGTCTACCCACTAGAAATATTGACATCCTCCAACCTATAGAACCGTACAAATGCCAAAACAGCACACACATTTCATAGCTACTGGAGAAACATCCAAACTACAAGAAATCAAACTCAAGTTTACTTACTGGGAAATAAGGACATTTGTAAAACACCCGACCAGTATTTCCCTCGGTGTTAGTGTAGAACACATTTGCTTGCACACGGCAGTTAGGGCAATCCACCCGCCTAGCAGTGGCTAGCGCTAGGGCCCTCTGATTCAGTGAGCTCGACGCCTCAGACACATGGCCCTCACAGGCGGTTTAGTGGAATAAACCGTCTGTGATAAATATCACCGACGGTTATAAACTACAACAGTCTGTGATATATAATTATCATAGACGGTTATTAACACGAACCGTCTATGATGTGTATTTATCATAGACGGTTTTTAATTAGAACCGTCTGTGATGTGTATCACAGACGGTTATTAACAAGAACAGTCTCTGATAATGACGACTGCTTTGAAGAAGACGGCGAGTACGCCTAAGAAAGCAACCAAGTCCATGACAAAGCATGATTTTTTTGGGGTCGTCCACGCAGCATGAGGATGAGACAGTAGCCACGGCAAACCTCATCGAACACACACTCTCCAGACATTTCTCACTTCTGATAGATCTCGATCTGAGGGAACAACCAGATATTTAATGGCAAATATCACAGATGGTTATTGTTAAGAACCGTCTGTGATAAGTGAGGTCTTCGAATGTCACAAACGGTTCTTCTTAAGAACCATATGTGATACTCATCACAGACGGTTCTTAAATAGAACCGTCTGTGAAGGTTCTTCACAAGAACCGTGGGAGCCTACGATTATCACAGACGGTGGTTATTTAAAACCGTCTGTGTTACGATTATCACAGACGGTGGTTATTTAAAACCTTCTGTGTTACGTATCACAGACAGTTCTTTAAGAACAGTCTGTGATATTCGCAATTAAATATCTTGTTGTCCCGACTCCAGACAGATCTGTCTCTGTTATGCAGCTGCTTTGAATGAGGCGGCCTGCTCTGGGGCATTTGGTGAAAGAATTAAATACCGTAGATTTGCAAATATGCTTGTAGACCTATTTATTCTTGGTGATCTAAGGTAAGTACTTGCTTCTAATTATATGCATTATAATCTAGAGAGATGCATGGATGATAGCTAGGTTTATCATCCAAGGAGGTTATTGGTAGTTAAGATTTACAATAGAATAATGAGCAGCATGTATATATACATTCACTTGTCCTTTACTGTGTAAAATAATACCGTTTACATCATAGTGAGCCTCAGTTATGACGATCTGTAATCCTTAAATTTATATTTGCCCTGGGTTGATCGCTATTCAGTTTATAGTATGTTTGGTCAATAGGAAGAGTAGTTGCGTGCATTAATCTAATTTGTTACGTGCGTAGCGCAGATGGACCGAAGCTGGATGTACATTGAGAACCGTGTGAGTGAAGAGTACATTGATAGCGTGGTGCCTTTTAAAAGAGTCACGAAAGGGGATATCTTTGAAGGAGATAAAATTTATGTATTGTCTATGTATTAATTGTGATAATCTGAAGATATTTACCAACCCGGCACAGAGCGAGGGCCATTTGATTCGAAGGGGTTTCAAAAAGGAGTATACATGTTGGACCAATCACGGTAAAGACAGATTATACCAGAAGGTAGTAACATCGTCGAGGGAGACAACGATATGTCGGATGTGGACTATGCCTTAGATGAGGGTAGGTCGTACGATGACAATCTGGATCAGATGCTACACAATGCAGAAGGTGACTATAGTGAGAGAGAGTTTGGTAGATTCGAGAGCTTAATAGAGGACACAGCGAAACCTTTGTTCTCGGGCTGCAAGCCAGAATACACAAGGTTGTCCTCCATGCTTGAACTGTTGAAATTAAAGGCAAGCAATAATTGGTCTGACAAAAGTTTCACGGCGTTACTAGGTCTCCTAGAGAACATCCTTACAGAGGGAAACGTATTGCCCAGAACCACCTACCAAGCCAAGAAGGTTCTTTGTCCATTGGGAATGGAAGTAGAAAGAATACATGCATGCCCGAACAATTGTATCCTCTACCATAAAGAGTATGCAGACATGCATGTATGTTCGGTGTGCAAAGCATCCCGATACAAGCGTAAGAATCACTCTGATGACGGCGAGGGCATCGAGGTGAAGCAAGCTCCTCCTGCTAAGGTGTTGTAGTATCTACCTATATTTCCTCGTTTGAAGCGTTTATTTGCAAACCGAAAAGAGGCAAGATTGCTGTGTTGGCACTCAGAGGAGCATAAGAAAGATGGAAAGATAGGACACCCTGCTGATTCTGCCGAGTGGAGAAACTTTGATAGGAGCTTCAAAGACTTCGGTGCAAAACCGAGGAATATAAGGTTTGGGTTGAGTACAGATGGAATGAATCCTTTCGGTAATATGAACAGCCGACATAGCACCTAGCCCGTTAATCTATGTATGTACAACCTTCCTCCTTGGCTGTGTATGAAGAGGAAGTACATTTTGATGTCACTACTTATCCAGGGGCTGAAGCAACCTGGGAACGATATTGCTGTACGTGTACCTAGCACCATTGCAGGAAGGTCTTGTGACACTATGGAACGAAGGGGTGCAGGTATGGGATGCGTACAAACGAGAGAACTTCACTTTACGCGCCATGTTGGTCTGCACTATCAATGATTTTTCTGCCCTTGGTAACCTGTCGGGGTTCAGTACAAAAGGAGCCAAAGCATGTCCACACTGCTTACATGATATGGAGAGTGTGTGGCTGAACAACTCACGCAAAACTGTATACATGCGTCACTGTTGGTTCCTTCCTTGGTATCACCCATACCGCAAGATGAAGAAACAATTCGACATAAATAAGGAGGACGGTTCAGCTCGAAGGGCTTTTAGAGGGAAAGAGGGCTATGATATGGTCAAGGTTATCGATGTTGTGCTTGGAAAGAGTTGTAAATTGAGGACCTGTTAGAAGAACATCTGGAAGAAGCGATCAATTTTTTACGACTTACCTTATTGGGAGCACATAGAAGTTCACCACTGCATCGACGTCATGCACGTGGAGAAGAATGTATGTGATAGCTTGATTGGTATCTTACTGAACACTCGTGATAAAACAAAGGATGGTGTTAACATACGGCGTGACTTGGTTGATATGAACATAAGGACTGAGTTAGCACTGAAAGAGACCAATAAAGAACGAACGTACCTTCCCCCAGCTTGCTACACTCTATCCAAGGCCAAGAGAAAGGAACTGTGCCAGAGCTTACATGGTGTGAATGTTCCGTCCGGTTACTCCGCCAGCATGAAGAAACTTGTTTCTATGGAAGATTTGAAATTAGTTGGTATGAAGTCTCATGATTGTCATGTGCTGATGACACAAATGCTTCCTGTTGCAATTAGAAGTATTTTGCCGAACAAGGTCCGAGTGGCAATCATGTGACTGTATTATTTCTTTAACTCAATTGCTCAGAAGGTCATCGATCCAGAAGGACTAGATGCACTACAAGCCGAGGTGGTGACGACTCTATGTCATCTTGTCGGGACCCGAAATTACAATTCAGGACCCTCTGTGTTTAACGCACTAGCCCAGGATCACGCTAGTGCACACAGTGGTAACAAAAATGGAAATCGATCCATACAAGCGAATAATAACATAAACGAATAACCGTGATTAATAAATAATGGTTTTGACCTTAAGGTCGAGTTTACATTTATTCAAGCCGCGCAGGGCTAACAGAGAAAGATAAACGGCAGCGGAAACAGAAACGGTAGTGGCGTCCCATCGATTCACCACAGGCAACCGACTGGGATTCAGACCTCACGATCAGGCACCTTCAAGATACTCGTCCTCGAATCTTTGGTGAAGACTCCTCCTCGCTTGATTCGTCAAAACAAGCGTGAGTACACAACCGTACTATAAGCCACACCACGAGATGCAAAATATACATCTTGGCTTTTTACAAGGAAAGGCATTACAGGGCTCTTTTGCATAAATGCAACTTTTGCAATTGAATACAATTAATAGATTGAAAACAGTAAAACGAATAGACAATAATAATTTAACAATTTATTTCACCAAGGCGCACACACCTAGACAATTTTAGTACATAGTCGGATGATTTAAACCACACGCTCCTTCCTACACGCTTTTATGAAGATCTACCCCTAGTGTGAAATCCCCGAGCATTGTCCATGACCGCGGACGCGGCTATTCGAATAGTTTACGCTCTGCAGAGGTTGTACACTTTACCCACAAGATACAATTAGTGTAGCCAGCACTAATCATAACAAAGCATTTCGGACATTCATCTTACTATGCTAGGCCCGTCCCATAACAGGCATGTGGTCGTACAGGTGGGGCTCAGTTCAATGGCGCACATGGTGAGGTCCTTAATTGACCAAGGCAAGACTACCACAATCCCTATGCACACAGCTTATCACGCCCATGCACACAGCTCCACCAAAAATAGCACACAGCCCACCATATCACACAGTATCCACCACTTGCCTCAGTCTAAATCATTTCCCACCCAGTTGGTTTTAAGTGCAACACATGCTTTACAACACATAGTGCACACAGCTTTTATCACATAGTTGCATATTCACTTAATCAAATTATAATAGCAATCTACATGACAAGTGATTCGTGGCATGGCTAAGCAATCTAATCGCACTAACCAACCCACGTTGGTGCTACAATATACCAACTAATATCAACTAGGGTGACAAAGAATTTAGACATAGCAATTTACAAGGAAGGCATAACAATTAGGAATTTACATCTACACCCAAAAGCATTTAAATAATTACTTGAATTAAAATGCAATAATTAAAATTAAAATACTTTTAGCAAACCGGGAATCAAGATGGTCAAAGGTATAGCTTGCCTTGAAAAAGGTCTAGGAATTGATCTTGATCTTGGAAAGGTCCTTCTTCTTCAACTCTTCCAACAAATGTCAAGTCTACTCGCAAACGAGACAAACAAACAAACTAAATAAATACCAGAAGCAAATAACTCCAATAAAATAATTAAAATCTCCAATAGATAGATCTGGATTTTAGACGAATTTAGAAGTTTGAATGGATGAATTTGGAGTTAGGATGCAAAAGATATGGGGTTTCAAAGTTTAAATCTAAAGAAAACCCTAAAATTGGATTTTTCGAATTCGAATTATTTCTTAATGTAAAAATCGGAATATTAACGTCGACATGACATCGACATGACGTCACCAGGAATTTCGGAAAATAAATAATAAAGGAAATCGACATGTGGGTCCACATGTCGTTAGCAACTCACGTGGACCAAGTCCACCGAGCCTCTGGATCGGTTGGGTGGTGTGGCGCACCGTGCTGCGTGGTCTTGATCTGGCGCCGCGTGGGCGCCACGCGCGTGCCACGGAGGCGATGGCGATGAGGCGGAGGTGGCGTGGTGGCGGCGGGGCGGCGCTGACCCAATGGTCGTGACAGCGGCTCTCCGGCGGTGGGTGGCACCAACGTGTAGGACGCCGAAGGGATCACGGGGTGGGCTCACGGGTGCTCGTGGACGGCCGTGGCGGCCGTGGCGAGGTTGGAGCGGCGACGAAGCTACGGGCTCGACGGCGACGGCGATAGGGTGATGCTCCGGTGAAACAAAGGTGTCCCTCGGGCTCCCCTTGCTCGCGCGATGACAACGGTGCAAGCGACGAGGCTCCGATGGCGATGGGCTCGCCGGAATCGCTCGTCGGAGTAGGTGGCGGCGAGATTGGATCTACGAGCTCTAGTGGCGGCTAGGGTGCGGCGCAGACGAATAGGCGGCTAGGGTTTAGATGCGGACGTCGAGGGTGGGCCTTCTCTTTAAGTATGGCGGTGCGGGAGAGTCCGAAGCGGGGCGCTTAAAACGCGGCAAGCGGCGCAACCACCTCATGGCGAAATCGGAGGCGATGAGCGATAGCGGATGGGGCCCACACGCTGCTGGTCGGGGTCGGGCGTGAGTGGAACACGGACGCTGCGTGAAATTTGTCGGGTGGGCCTGAGTGGGTGTGGGGTGCGGCGAGGCTTGCGTGTGCGGGCGAGGATCTGAGCGTCCAACTCAGATCGGACGGTGGAGATTGAAGCGGAGCGTGAGGAGAAAGGGAGAGAGAGCGGGGAGGCAAGGCGAGATCGCCGTCAATCTTGATCCAACGGTGGAGGATGGGTGGGCTGCCACAGGATCGGGTTTAAGCGGGAAGTATTGGGTTTAGGCCCAAGTCTTGTTGGAGATTTTAAATAGGTTTTTCTTTTTAAGAAAATACCGTAAATTCGGATAAGCAATGGAAATTAGCAAATGAACTTGGAAAAATTCTAGAAAATTCCAGAAAATATATCCAAGCTCATAGAACCCAAATAAAATAGTTTTGACCATTGTTCATGTTGACTTTAGTCATATTAAATTATTTTGTTACACAAAGTCCAATATTAAGCTTTTTAAATTAAATTCAAATAAATCCAAATGGTGAATTTTCTCCCTACTAACTATTCAAAAGGTTTTTAAAGCTCTGAAAATTGGGATGTTACAAACCTCCCCCCTTAAAGGAATCTCGTCCCCGAGATTCAGGCTAGCTGGAGAAAAGGCTTGGGAACTCGGCCTTCAGCTCTTCTTCACGTTCCCACGTTGCTTCACCTTCTGAGTGGTGGCTCCACTGCACTTTGCAAAAACGAACCATCTTGCTTCTGGTCCGACGTTCTGCGACATCCAAAATCTTGATCGGCTGCTCTTTGTAGGTGAGGTCTTCTTTTAGCTCAATTGACTCCAACGGTGCTTGTTCTTCTGGCACACGAAGACACTTCTTTAGCTGTGAGACATGAAAGACATCGTGTACTCCTGCTAACGATTGTGGCAGCTCTAACTGATAAGCTACTTCTCCACGGCGTTCCAAGATCTTGAACGGACCAACATACCTAGGGGCAAGCTTCCCTTTTGCATGGAACCTTTTCACACCTCTCGAGGGCGTAACTCGGAGATACACAAAATCTTCGCTCGGCGAGATCACGACGACGATTATCGGCATAACTCTTCTGCCTCGACTGAGCTATCTTTAGTCTCTCTCTGATCATAGCCACTTGTTCTTCTGCTTCTTGAATAATATCTGGACCAAAGACTGTGCGTTCAGCTGTTTCTGTCCAATTCAACGGGGTTCTGCAAGCACGACCATACAAAGCTTCAAAAGGTGACATTTGCAAGCTGGCTTGATAACTGTTGTTGTACGAGAATTCTGCATATGGTAAACTCTTATCCCAACGGGTAGCATTTGCTAGAGCACAGGCTCTCAACATGTCTTCCAATATCTGATTGACTCTTTCGGTCTGTCCATCTGTTTGGGGATGATCGCGATCTTGAAATTCAGGTGAGTTCCTAAGGCTTCATGCAAACTCTGCCAGAATCGGGAGGTGAACTGAGATCCTCGATCTGACACTATCTTCTTAGGCACACCATGCAAACTAACAATCTTTGCCATATATAGCTCTGCTAGACGATCTCCTGAGTACGTGGTTTTGACTAGCAAGAAATGAGCAACTTTAGTCAAACGATCCACTATTACCCAAATCGAATCGTAACCCGATTGAGTCTTGGGTAAACCGGTGATGAAATCCATTCCGATTTCTTCCCACTTCCATTCTGGAATCTTCAAAGGTTGCAACAGACCTGCTGGTCTCTGATGTTCTGCTTTGACTTTCTGACATACGTCGCACAAGGCAACGAACTCTGCGACGTCCGGTTTCAAGTTCGGCCACCAAAACTTATTCTTAACATCCTGATACATCTTAGTACTACCAGGGTGAATCGAATACTTTGAGTCATGAGCCTCCTTGAGATTAGCTGTCTCAATCCATCAATATCTGGAACGCAGATACGTCCATTGATCCACAAGATGTCACGACCATCCTTTGTGAAGTCCTTGAACTTCCTTACGCCATCTTCTTCTTGATGTCGGAGAACTCTGAGTCTTTCGGCTGAGCTTCGCGAATCTGCTTCTCCAAAGTAGACTGCACTTCCAAATTTGCCACGAATCCTTCAGATACTACTTCTAGTTTCAAACAGAATTCTTCTTGAAGTTCGAACAAACCTCCTTTACTTCCATTGCATTGCGATGGCTCTTCTGACTCAAAGCATCCTGCGACATTGGCTTTACCAGGATGGTAATGGATCCCAAGATTATAATCCTTTATCAACTCTAGCCATCTTCTCTGTCTCATATTCATATCCGATCGAGTGAAAATATATTTCAAGCTCTTATGATCTGTATATATCTCGCAATGATTCTGGCGAGGTAATGGCGCCAAATCTTCAAAGCATGCACTCTGCGGCTAATTCCAAATCATGGGTAGGGTAATTCTCTTCATGGGGTCTTAATCGCCTTGGCGATAAGCGGCACTCTTCCTTCTGCATCAGACACACCTAATCCTTGACGCGAAGCATCACAATAGATATCAAAATCCTTGCGAATATCTGGCAAAATCAGCACTGGGGCTGAGGTCAAACGTTTCTTCAATTCCTGAAAACTTTCTTCACAAGCTGGGGTCCAAGTAAACTTTTTCTCTTTCTTCAACAATTGCGTAAGAGGTTTAGCAATTGATGAGAATCCTTCAATGAAACGACGGTAGTATCCCGCCAATCCCAAGAAACTACGAATCTGAGTGACAGTCTTAGGCTGTTCCCAATGTAATACTACTTTAACCTTACTGGGGTCAACTGCTACTCCTGTAGCTGTCATAACATGACCGAGGAAATCCACTTCCTTTTTCCAGAAATCACACTTGCTAAACTTAGCATACAATTGATGCTCTCTGAGCTTTTCTAGGATTAATCTCAAATGTTCAGCATGTTCTTCTTCTGACTTGGAGTAAACCAGAATATCATCGATGAATACAACTACAAATTTGTCCAAATATTCCATGAATACCTTATTCATCATGTTCATGAAATAGGCAGGGGCATTAGTCAGACCAAAGGACATGACTAGGAACTCATAATGTCCGTACCGTGTTGAGAAAGCGGTTTTAGGTACATCCTTGGGACAAATCTTCAACTGATGATAACCTGATCGCAGATCAATCTTCGAGAACACTCCGGCTCCTTTCATCTGGTCAAACAGATCATCTATTCGGGGCAATGGGTACTTATTCTTGATAGTGACTTCATTAAGAGCTCGGTAGTCGATGCACATTCTCATGCTTCCATCCTTCTTTTTGACGAACAAAACTGGCGCTCCCCATGGCGACGAACTAGGCCTTACAAAACCTTTCTCCAAAAGTTCTTCTATCTGTTTCTTCATCTCTACTAACTCATCGGCTGGCATCCGATAAGGTCTCTTCGAGATGGGTGCTGTTCCTGGCACTAGATCGATGACAAACTCGATGTCACGATCCGGTGGCATTCCTGGTAATTCTTCTGGGAACACATCTGGATACTCCTTGACGACTGGCACATCTTCCAATGCGACTGCCTTCAGGCTATTGACTATCAAATGCCCATTACGCACTGAGGTAGCTAGGAACTCCACTTTGTTTCCTTTAGTATCCTCGATTGTAACGGCTCTTCGGCCACAATCTAGCACGGCTTTGTGCTTTGTTAACCAATCCATGCCAAGGATGACATCTATGGTTTGGGTGTCTAGAATAATTAGGTTAGCTAGAAACTCAACTCGACTATGAGTAACTTAGCCCTAAACAACCCACATTAGAACTTAGCTCTGCTCGGTATTTGGACTAACAGAGTACGCTTAAGTTGCATAACTTCCAATTTATTCTTAGTTGCAAAAACTCCGAAACAAGCGAATCTGAGCTCGAGAATCAAAGCGTAGCAGGCAGTCTTGAATTTACTAGGAACTTACCCGAGACGACGTCCGGTGCTTCTGGCTCCTTCAAAGTGACATGATTAACACGACCTCGACCCTTGGAGGCGTCCCTCTGATTGATTGGTTCCTGAGAAACTCCTTGGTTGTTCTCGCACTAGGGTCTTGGCAGGTGTTGCTCCCAGGTTGAAGCGAATTGGAGTGATAGTCCCTTTGAGGACACGATTGGCGTAATGCCCTGGTTGACGACAATCAAAAACACTCTTGTCTCATTCTCGCTTACCGTTATTCCTCGGGTGGGATTGGTGGCGTGGGGTTCGAGAGTTCTGAACAAGAGGACGAGGTCTTTGAAGGCGGTGCGGTGTCTGAGCAGGTCTGCTTGCCGAAACGAGTAAATTCTTGTGGCACTATCCTTGCCCTCTCTTTGTTGTGGTGGTGGCTTCCTCTTTGAGCCATTCTCGCTTGCGGTGGTCCTCCATTCTTTGCGTTTGTCCTCCATGACCAGCGCCTTGTTAATCAACTCTGGAAATCCGGAAGGTGTGGGCAAGCAGATTGACTGTAGTCTGAGTTCAAACCCTTCAAAAATCGGCTCTGGCGAGACACATCGATGGCGACATCCTCTGGAGCATAGCGAGCTAGCCGAAAAACTTATTCAGTAGTCAATCAGCGACATACCCCTTACTTGAGAGCGCTGAACTCATCCTTCTTGGATCCATAATACCTTCAGGTACATGATATTGGCGAAAGGCTGCAGAGAATTCTTCCCATGTGATGTTCTGCGGTGCCTCATGCGCTGCGCAGAAGTTCTCCCACCACTCAGCAGCTATGCCTTCCATCTGATGAGTGGCATACAGAACCTTCTCACGATCGCTGCATTGGGTGATCAGCAGCTTCCTCTCAATTACGCGAAGCCAATCATCGGCTTCTACCGGCGAGACATGTCCAGAGAAAGTTGGCGGACGTGTCCTCATGAATTCAGCCAACTTGGATTGTCCCTGATGACCATGAGCGGCTGGGGCTCCTCCACGATGATGGTTGTGGTTGTTGTTGTTGTTGTTCATAGCTTTGCATCCGGTTCATCATGGTATACATCATCCGAGTTTGTCTTTGCCATGAAAGCTCAAATTCTGCAAGTCAATAGGAGGTGCACGGGGTATCTTGCTCCGTGAGGTTTGCTCATTGCCTTGATCCTTGGGCTCCGGATCCTTGGCGGCATGGCGAGTCCGAACCATCTGGTGAAACTCCATAGGTTAGATAAGGTAGAGAGCACAAGGTGAGTTAAGAACTAGGCAGGGGAATAGATTAAACCCAACAAACACAAACTCAAGAACTTGAATGAAATAACTTTATTAATAGCTTAATAGTATGGTCGCAACAAATGCCTAAGGGCCTTTGCGGCTCATACTTACACACAGAAAATAAAAGCGAACTTAAGCACACAAGCTACCGCCTAAAGGGCGACTCAAAAGGAAGCGGCTAAGCGACTAAACTGGAACTCAAACGAACTACTCGAGAAAGCCTCCTTGACCACGGCTGCGCTCACACTGAGTGTAGACTCAAGTGGTGGCATCTCATGAATCGTTACGATGCCGGGACTGGTGCAAGAGAGGCAGTATCTTTGGGTGAAGGTGTAGCTGGCTCCTCCCATTTGTCTGAGCTCCGGATCCTCTAGAATCTCCTCGATTTCTTCTGGCTCTTCCTCTTGATCATCCTCGAGCTCGTGTTGACCGTAGAGAGCTTGCTCTAAGACGGCGATCCTTTCCTCCTGAGCAGCTGTGAATTGTGCAAGATGCACTACTGTGGCATTGCCTTCCCCGTGTGTAGACGGAAAGCGTCAGAATAACTCCCCAAAATTGACTCTGGGATGGTAGCGGTAAGCAGTGTCTTCGCGGTTCTTGGCGTAGATGTGGCGACTTCGAGTATGGCCAGACGCGATGACTCCTGGATTCCTTGCATGAAGGTGATCCTCCTGACTGAGATATCCAAATGCTGGCTGCCTCTAGTGTTCCTCCTGGCGTAGACCATCAGGCGGCAGACTATACCACGATCCCGTCCGTTGACCATGTACTCACTGCCACGGTACATTGGGCAGTCGAAGCCTCCAAGTGTCTGCAACAACTTCCACAGCTCTGCGGCAAGTCCTCCGTTGCAATCTCCGAAAGTCTGAAGGTACGGCATCTGACACGACAGACAAGGTGTAAGAACTACGTTAAAACAATGGGAGACGCGAAAGATTTTATAGCAATAGATCAGTCGAGAGGGATATGAGAGGAGTCAAGCAATTCATTTAATCTTGCAAGTTAAATTTTCTTTAGAAAATAATTTGGACACTCGAGCGGCCAATCTACTAAGGTCTAGACCTCTGATCGAAGATGGCTCGATACCACTTTTGTCGGGACCCAAAATTACAATTCAGGACCCTCAGGTTTAACGCACTAGCCGAGATCACGCTAGTGCACACAAAGGGTAACAAAAATGGAAATCGATCCATACTGGCGAATAATAACATAAGCGAATAACCTTGATTAATAAATAATGGTTTTGACCTTAAGGTCGAGTTTACATTTATTCAAGCACAAGAGGCTAACAGAGAAAGATAAGCGGCGAAGCGAAGCAGCGGTGGCGTCCCATCGATTCACCACAGGCAACCGACTGCGATCCAGACCTCACGATCAGGCACCTTCAAGATACTCGTCCTCGAATGCTGGTGAAGACTCCTCCTCTACTTGATTCGTCAAAATAAGCATGAGTACACAACCGTACTCTCAAGCCACACCACAGAGATGCAAAATATACATGCTGGCTTTTTACAAGGGAAAGGCATTACAGGGCTCTTTTGCATAAATGCAACTTTTGCAATTGAATACAATTAATAGATTGAAAACAGTAAAACGAATAGACAATAATAATTTAACAATTTATTTCACCAAGACGCACACCTGGCCTAGACAATTTTAGTACATAGTTTGGATGATTTAAACCACACACTCCCTTCCCACAGCTTTATGAAGATCTACCCCTAGTGTGAAATCCCGAGCATTGTCCATGACCATGACGGCCAGCTATTCAATAGTTTACGCTCTGCGAGAGGTTGTACACTTTACCCACAAGATACAATTAGTATAGCCAAGACTAATCATAACAAAGCATTTGGACATTCATCTTACTATGCTAGGCCCGTCCCCATAACAGGCATGTGGTCGCATGCAGGTGGGGCTCGGTTCAATGGCGCACATGGTGAGGTCCTTAATTGACCAAGGCAAGACTACCACAATCCCTATGCACACAGCTTATCACGCCCATGCACACAGCTCCACCAAAAATAGCACCATGACCCACCATATCACACAGTATCCACCACTTGCCTCAGTCTAAATCATTTCCCACCCAGTTGGTTTTAAGTGCAACACATGCTTTACAACACATAGTGCACAGCTTTTATCACATAGTTGCATATTTACTTAATCAAATTATAATAGCAATCTACATGACAAGTGATTCGTGGCATGGCTAAGCAGTCTAATCGCACTAACCAACCCACGTTGGTGCTACAATATTACCAACTAAATATCAACTAGGGTGACAAAGAATTCAGACATAGCAATTTACAAGGAAGGCATAACAATTAGGAATTTACATCTACACCCAAAAGCATTTAAATAATTACTTGAATTAAAATGCAATAATTAAAATTAAAATACTTTTAGCAAACTGGGAATCAAGATGGTCAAAGGTATAGCTTGCCTTGAAAAAGGTCTAGGAATTGATCTTGATCTTGGAAAGGTCCTTCTTCTTCAACTCTTCCAACAAATAAGTCAAGTCTACTCATAAAGCGAGACAAACAAACAAACTAAATAAATACCAGAAGCAAATAACTCCAATAAAATAATTAAAATCTCCAATAGATAGATCTGGATTTTAGACGAATTTAGAAGTTTGAATGGATGAATTTGGAGTTAGGATGCAAAAGATATGGGGTTTCAAAGTTTAAATCTAAAGAAAACCCTAAAATTGGATTTTTCGGAATTCGAATTATTTCTTAATGAGAAAAATCGAATATTGCGTCGACATGACATCAACATGACGTCAGCCCAGGAATTTCGGAAAATAAATAATAAAGGAAATCGACATGTGGGGTCCACATGTCGTTATGCAACTCACGGTGGACCAAGTCCACCGAGCCTTTGGATCGAAATCTGGTGGTGTGGCGCACCGTGTACTGCGTGGTCGACGCTACGCCACGTGGTCGCCACGCTGGCGTGCCGCAGGCGATGGCGATGAGTGGAGGTGGCGTGGTTGGCGGCGCGGCGCCAAGATGGACCCAATGGTCGTGACGGCGGCTCTCCGGCGAGGGTGGGTGGCACCAGCGTGTAGAGGACGCGAAGGGGATCACGGGGGTGGGCTCACGGGTGCTCAGGGATGACCGTGGCGACCGTCGGCGAGGTTGGAGCGGCGGCGAAGCTACGGGCTCGACGACGACGGCGATAGGGTGATGCTCCGGTGAAACGAAGGTGTCCCTCGGGCTCCCCTTGCTCGCGCGATGACAACGGTGTAGGCGCCGAGGCTCCGATGGCGACGGGCTCGCCGGAATCGCTCGTCGGAGTAGGTGGCGCCGACATTGGATCTCTGAGCTCTAGTGGCGGCTAGGGTGCTGCGGCATTTAATAGGCGGCTAGGGTTTAGATGCGACGGACGTCGGCGGGCCTTCTCTTTAAGTATGGCGGTCGGGAGAGTCCGCGGGGACACCCAAAAGCGGCATGGCCTCAACCACCTCATGGCGAAATCGGAGGCGATGAACGATAACAGGATGGGGCCCACACGTCGATGGTGGGGCTCGGCGTGAGTGGAACACGGCACGCGTGAGGTCAGTCGGGTGGGCTGGCGGGTGTGGGGTGCTGGCGAGGCTTGCGCGTCTTGGCGAGATCTGGCGTCCCAACTCGGATCGGACGGTGGAGATTGAAGCGAGCGTGAGGAGAGAGAGAGAGAGGGCAAGCAAGCGCGAGATCGCCGTCAATCTTGATCCAACGGTGGAGGATGGGTGGGCTGCACAAAGGATGGGCGGAACGGGAAGTATTTGGGTTTAGGCCCAAGTATCGTTGGAGATTTTAAATAGGTTTTCTTTTTAAGAAAATACGTAAATTCGGATAAGCAATGGAAATTAGCAAATGAACTTGGAAAAATTCTAGAAAATTCCAGAAAATATATCCAAGCTCATAGAACCCAAATAAAATAGTTTTGACCATTGTTCATGTTGACTTTAGTCATATTAAATTGTTTTGTTACACAAAGTCCAATATTAAGCTTTTTAAATTAAATTCAAATAAATCCAAATGGTGAATTTTCTCCCTACTAACTATTCAAAAGGTTTTTAAAGCTCTGAAAATTGGGATGTGACACATCTTCAGATGTATTTCCCTCCATCATTTTTTTATATCATGGTCCATCTCACTGTTCACTTGTGAAAAAGATAAAGATATGCGGCCCTGTGTTCCTAGTCATATGTACCCATTCGAGAGGTACATGGGAATTCTCAATCCTATGTACGGAATCGATCTCGGCCGGAGCGCAGCATCATCGAAGGTTATGCAACCGAAGAGGTCATTGAGTTCTGCGTCGACTACATGGCTCGGGTGGAACCGATATGTGTGCCTCTATCTCGTCATGAGGGGAGGTGTAACAGCCCAAAGTTCTGTTACCAATTTTAAATTAATAAAATATTATTTTATTGGATTTTATGAGTTTTAAAAGAGTTTTAATGATTTTCATTATAATTTATTAAGTTTCGGGTTTTTATTGGATTTAAAGTTTAAAAGAAAATTTTAATTATTTTTCTTGAATTTTTTGGAATTTTAAAAGCTTTTTCCTATTTATTTTAAATCCAAAATAAGTTATTTGCAAAATTAAATACCAATGTTAAGTTGGAAATATTTTATCTAAGTCCAAAATATCTTAGGAAATTTTTGTGAATTTTTCCATAATTTTTGGACTTTATTTGTCTAGAATCCTAAATGAATTGTTTCAAATTCTAAAATTTATAAAACAATCAAATTTTTGTTTTGAATTTGGGCCGAATCTCCCGACCCATCTACTGTTTTCTCCTCAGCCCCGGGCCCGTGGCCTTTTCTTCCGTCCGCACCGGCCATCTTCTTCCCGCATAGCCGAACTGGCCACACTGGCAGCACCCCTCCTCCACACGCCCTCGCGTTCGCCCTGCATGGCCGCCATGACGCTCCTTCGTCCATGCCACCGGCCATCGCAGCCTCCACCCACCCACTACAAGAAGCCAGCCCAAGCTTCCCCCTCACCCTCCTTCCCTTCTCTTCCTCTCGCCTAGAGCCGCGCCACCCCTCCTTTCCTCTTTCTTTCTCAACGCCGGTCGCCAAGCCATGTTGGCCATCCCGGTCACGACGATGAAGTCCGGCCACCTACGGCCTCATCACACAGTTGAGGGATTTCTTCATCGGAGAGCGTTGCACGGCGTCCTCCCCGATTCCGACCCGAAGCCACCACCACGTCGCCCCTTCTCTACCGGTGGATATTTCTTCGATTCGCCATGGATGAAGCACCGCCTTGGCTCCCTCTACCTCCCCCTACCATCCATTGGAGCTCTCAACCACCCCAGCACCGCCGCCACGGAGCACCCGCCGTGCCACAACCGGCTCCCACCGCCAAGCCGTCTCGGCCTCCCTCCGCCCTCACGGCCAACCCAGGTGAGTTCCCCTAGTTCTCCTCTTGCTCATGTGCTTGCTAACTTCTCCCCTATTTCCCTCTAGTGCCACCACCATTTCTTCTTCACGAGCTCCGGTCACTGCATGAAGCTGGCCCGCCACTTCTGACCACCCACGGTCGTGCCCCCACTGCCTTTGGGACCACCTCGGCGCCATGGTCCCATTTTGCCAGCCTCTAGACGCCATCAATCTTCCAATCGCCGGCGACGAGCCATGGCCAAGTCGCCCATGTGCTGCTCCTTCCTCCTCTCTGTGATGTCTTCCTGGGATGCCTATGTTTGTGTATATCTCTGTATGCATGAGTGAATGGCAGTGGGGCTCAACCCATTAAACTGATTAGTTGAGGGCTAATGGGAATGGTTAGTATGTGGGTTTGTTTAGCAAATTGCAAAGTCACCTGTTGCTAACAAGGTTTGTGAGTGTTTGTGTGATCAGTAGCATCCTTTTGTTAGGATTAATGGTTAGTGGTAGACTCGCGGTGACAATAGAGTGGTTGATCAATGTTATTGGACACTGAGTTAAGGGGTTAATTAGAATCTAGATATTAGGGTTTGATTAATAGAGGATAGTTGGACTAGTATATGAGAGTATAATTCTTGGATTAGGATAGTTATAGAATATTGTAAGTAGTTAGTCAAAGCCATTAGTGGGTTAGCTTAGTATAGTTGATTTAAGTAATTAACTAAGCTGTGGGAGAATGCTAGTTAAGAATTGTTAGTCAATTATCTGCTAAGTATGGCGATTAAAAGTAACACATCATTCTGTGTTATCAGTTGTTGTGTTAAAGTCCAAGTTCTGTCTAGGTAGGCTATTAGTAGTTAACTGACCAGTGAGCCCTAGCCGATCCAAGGACTACTATGGTGATTTAGTATTAGATGACCCCTATTAGCAACTCCTGTAGTGGTGTAGTTAGCAGCCACCTTGAGAGTGTATAAGAGGATTGATTTTGACTGTATGATCGTCGTAGATGTATACATAGAATACCTGGAGAGATTGTTTGTGAGTACTAGGTGATCTGTTAAGGAAAGCAACGTCATCTAGGTTGCAGGTATCGTCTGCCATCAACTGTTCCTAGTGGCAAAACCATTCGTGATCCGAGAGCAGATCTGAGAGTATTACCTAACCAGGTAGTCTCTCCCATATCAGTAACCATTGAGGAATGTTCCAACAGACATTCTCTCTCCCTGTTAGATCTATCTATTTTTGTCTGTAGTATTTCATTCATCAGCTTCTTTGGTTATACTTCATCTGAAGTATTTCCTTCATCAGCTTATTTGATTGTACTTTCGTCTGTAGTATTTCTTTCATCAACTCCCTTTGGACGTACTTCATCTGAAGAATTTCTTTCATCACCTCCACTAGGTAAGATTAGTTTCATCTGAAGTACTCCGTCCTTCAAGATGTTGTTAAATATGTTTATTTATCGTCCGAAGTGTTTCCTTTCATTTGAATATATTTGGATTTAGTTTGTTTTCGCATATAGATTTCGACAACTCCGGGAAAACTTGAAGTATTCAAAGAATCAGATTCCGACGCCGTTTAAGAACAACAACTAAATAAACAAGACAAGTTACATCCTTTGATCATATTTGAATCCCATTATTTTAAATTATGTAAATTATGTTTGAAGTTATTATTGCATGTGTATTTATATTCAAGAAATTTAAATTCCCGTTTTAAGCTTTATATTTATTCCCAATTCCCTTGTATGTCCAATAATTGTCAAGAGAAGTGGTAGGGAGAATCTTTCCGAATGCAATATAATCTGGAGTTAGAATTTGATGCAGTTTGGCTAATAAAAGTAGATTGTTCATAGATGTTTGATAATAAAGGAAGATTGTTGATGGATATCAGATTAATGAATGTTGAATTACAGAAATAGGTAATTATTGATATTGGACTATTAACGGATGTGGATTATAGAAATACACGATTGTTGGATATTAGATTAAAGAATTTGATTATTGTTGAGATTGAATTATAGAAATATATTATTAGGCATCAGATTGTCGGGGATGGAAGTATAGGAGTACATAATTGATGAACATGGGGACTGTAGGTATACATTATGGATGGATATTGAATTATAGAATCACGTTATTGTTAGATATTGGATTATACGAATACATGATGATAGGATTAGCAAACCATGATGTTAAATTCTGGTGGATTAGTTGAATCAAGCAATATGTATAAAACCTTATGGAATTAGTGGGAAGAATTTGTTATATTGGATTAATCGGAATATATTAATGTTGGATTATAGGAGCAGATTGTTGTTGAATATTGAACTATAGGACTAAATGATTATTGGATTATAGCCTTACATGACTATTGGATTATAGGTATACATGATGGTCCATGTCAGATTATAGGGATAGGTGATTTATGGATGTCGGATTACTAGAAGTTGGAATATAGGAATACAATATTGGAGGTTGACCTACTGACCTTGAAATTGACAATTCTTGAACATTAATCTCTCATACCTTGTCATCCTAGATAAAACTCTGGTTAGTACAATAGTATTGATAAGATGATTTTGTTTGAAAAACTTTATGCTTAGTCATGCTTAGACCAAAAATATTGAATTTGGGGAATTTAGTCAAATGTTCAAATTTGATTTAATTAATCCTATGGTATTGTTTTACCATAGAACTTTTGCAAGTGATTTCTGAAAAGCAAAATAAAATGAAAATGGTTTGGACTTGGACGAAATGGATGTCCGATGGGTGCAGGTTTATGCATGAGCTCAATCTGGGTATGGGTTGAGACCCAGGGGTTCTTTTGGAAAGTCGACCAAGTCAGTTAAGGACCGGTCTTCGAACCGCATCTTACTACGCCCCATCGTACTACCACAAATCTGAAGTGGATAGGCTAGCAAAGCCACTCCAAGTTAGATTTTGGTTTTGTTTTCAAAAGACTTGTTATATGGTTTTGGATTTCTATCCAAAAGGGGAATTAGGCGGGTAGGCATGTGATAGGAGGGTATCCTTCGCCATTCTTGAGTGAATGTTATCTGACTATAAAACTTGATATTTAGAAAATGAATTTTAGTTATAGAATATCTGTCTTGGAACTTAGTATAAGTATTTAAAGAAGACATCGCTTTATGCAAATTAAACCCTATAAGCCATCCTTTGTTATGCCCTCATGCATTATAATCTGTTATTGGGTGTAACTTGCGGAGTACATTCGTTCGTACTAACCTTGCTTAATAAATTGTTGATCAGAGGAAAAGAACTTTGCAACTGCTGAAGATCTCGACGACTAGGCCGCTACCCCAGTCGATTACCTGTGACAGATTAGCTAGGCTCTACTACTTTTTCTTCATCTTTCGTAGTGTTCATCATTGTTGGCTCGTAAGCCTTTCTGGTAATAAAACTCTGTTTATTATTTAGTAAATGCGTGATATAGAATGTTATCATTTTGTTTAACTGTGTACACTAGCTACTGATCACGGGACTAGTGTGAAATACACAGAGGATTTGGTAGTGTTAATCCCGGGTCCTTACAAAGGCTGGAGGGTATCGGGACCATCGGAAGGAAAGCAATCATTTCCGATTTCGACATTACGCTCAAGCCCATTTCACGGTCTTGCAACACATGACCCAAGTGTCCTGTATATCGACGAGCACAAGGACATGATACACCAACAGAATCTAGGCCGGTCCGAGGATTAGATCACGAGAGAGCACAACCGACGGTTCAACGCATGGTTGAAGGTGCGATTCACTGGGAGGCCGTCATCAAGTGATGATACGCTGCCATGGTTGGCAAAAGGGCCAAAATTTACAATTGTGATATGGCAAGGATATGACATAAATAGGTACACATTTTATACAATAGCCCAGGATAGAAAGAGCACATTCTAGAACAACGGTGTCCTCATAGTTGCGTTTCACGAGTAGTTCAATACCGCTGGGATGAGATCCTACTATGGGTTCGTAGAGGAGATTTGGGAGCTCGACTACATACTTTTCAAGATCCCTCTGCTTCGGTGCCATTGGGTCAAACTTCCACAGGGTGTGAAGGTCGACAAGTACAGTGTCACTACTGTGGACCTCGAATGTGTCGGATACAAGGACGAACCATTCGTACTCGCTAAGCAAGTTGTTCAAGGATTTTATGTAAAGGACCCGACAAATAAGAACCGCCATGTAGTTCTTCATAGAAAAAGAAGCATTGTCGGAGTTGAGAATGTTGTGGATGAGGAAGAGTGCAATCAATTTGATGAGTTGTCTCCTTTCGGAGACGACATCAGGCACGAGGAAGAACCCAGTGAGGAAGCTAGCTATATGCGTGTCGATCATCGTGAAGGGCTATATTTTAAAACGAAATAGCAATTGGAATGATCCCACACGATGACACCTTTTTGGAAAATTGTTCCATTATAATTAACAAACTCGGCATGTAATTAATGAATTATTCCATTGTAATTGATTCACTAATTAAGAAATCATTCCATCTGTGATTGTATTAGCTGCTTTCTTGTTTTCAAAGGGCATGGTTAGCATTCCTCTCAATGGGACACGCTTGGAAGACCTTCAAGAGCAAGCTTGTCACGGAGTACGTGAACAAGGATCAGACGCCCTGCACGAAGTATAGTTTTGTATCGTCGGATGCATGGGACGCCTTTGTGCGAATGAGGACGATGGACAAATTTCAACAGCAAAGTGCGGTGCACAAGGCTATCCAGGCAAAAAAATTCACCCCTACAGACTCAGCACTGCTGGGTACACAGAAAAACTCCCGAGATGGATGAGTGAGGACAATGTGGCAATCCAGTCATAGGTCACCCCGCCATTTGCCGAGATCACAGACGAGCGCGCCAAATACTGGTTAAGAGGGAGGGCCACAATCATGTCGTCAAGCACCATCTCTTTTACAAACCCAGAAGACGAGGCAGTGTCCCAATGCCTGGTAAGATCCGTCAAACTATCTAGTTGTTAATAAGTCCATAACTTCGTAGGGTCTAAAATAACATGATGGCCTCTTGCAGCAAATATTGAGTACCCAATCTTCCCAAGGCTCCTTCCAAGCAGTAAGGGAGAAGGATATACTATCCACGGCCCTGAGAAACAAGGAGCACTCGGGTTGCACGCGAGGCCTTGGGGTTTACATACCTTGGAGGGATGGATTCCCACACGACTCCGAGGCGTCTAGGAATCGGAAGAGATCCAAAGCTGAATGCGAGGAACAGTTGAAAGAGGAGATCAGTGCACAGATTAGTGCACAATTTCAAGGACAGATAACATCATTTCAGGAAAAAATGAATCAACTCATCAGCTAGTCGCAAGCCGCCCCTATGATTTTGGGAGCCAGACCCCCTCAACATCGGAGTAGCGTCGCGTCCACGCCTGCACTTTCTGAACTTGGTGACGTCCAATTACCTATCGACCTCATCCAGGTAATGTACATCTTTGGAATGCTCGAAAGATTTACCTGTAGAACGCCTTAGCTAATTGTGTATCGTTTTGTAGGTGCCCACACTCTACATGCTCCAAGTGAGGCTGGTTGGGTCCATTTCTGTTGTGGCTAGGCAGGGGGTGGTATATCCATGCGAGGAAGGGATAGTGGTGCACAGTGCCCAGCTGGCGCAGGGTTACGCCAAGGTCCAGATGGACATGGTACATGATAATTTGATGGCTGTCCCACTAGAGAAGCTCCCAAACGAAGAGATCATAACACTCGGGGATGCCTTGCACACTTATGTCCAGTGGCCCAAGAGGGACATCGCCCTTGACCCTGCAGTGTCGCAATCTCCACACGACGACCATTCCTCTCCAATAGTACACTCGATGACTCCACCTCAACCCTCGCTTCAGAAGGCCTCCGTATCGGCTTCCATGGAGATGACGCCGAAGAAACAAGAAAAGCGTGTCGAATCATCTTCCAGGAAGACAAATAGCACGCGAAGCGCTAAGGCCAAATTGAAGAAGATTAAGGCGCCTCACAAGCCCAGCATGTACTCCCTCGGAATGTCGTTGGTCTCCGACACAATATTACGCCACGCTGGTTTGGCTTGCCAGACTTTGCATGTTTAGTACATACGGCAGACCGACGAGGCGAGGGAAGACCAGCCTACTGGATTCACCGTCAGCTACATGGAGAACCATTTCCTCCACAAGGCGGGCTACTTCGTCATGGGCTTCGAAGACTTATTTGATCTATTCAACCTCGACGCCCTCGACGCCTCACTTCTACGATGCTGCACACTGTAAGTGTGTATAATCAAGTTCTACATTCACACAACAAATGTCATAACTTATTGCTTATGTATAGACACATGATGCAAGAAGCCTGGCGATCACGACAACCAGTGGGTTTCCTCGACCCACAGTTGATCTGTAAGCAAAGCATCATCAAAAACATATCCTATGTCGAGAAGTACATAATGAGGGGATTGCTTACTCACCTCGACAAGGACTATATACTAGTGCCCTACAACCAGGGGTAAGTGCTTCACTACTTGATATACAAATTTCATTTGTTCTTTATACGCAACATGAACTTACACTACTAGGGAAAACCTCATCACAGACGGTTCGAAACCGTCATCACAGACGGTTTCCGAACCATCTGAGTATGTTCGTCTATGATGATATGAGGTCATCACAGACAATTTTTAACGTGCAGTGAAAACTCATCACGAGCAGTTCTCAACAAGACGATGCAGGAGCGTCATCACAGCGGTTACGAACAAGAACCGTCTGTGATTCTTATTCGTAACCGCTGTGATGGCGTTTTCCTGAGCAGTTCTTGTTCAAACCGCTCTGTGATGAGTTTTCATAGACGGTTCTTGTTTAGAACCGTCTGTGATAGCCTTTTACATTTGTAAAAAAAACCAAAAGCGGTTTGCTAAAACTTTGGAGGCTGTTTTGAGGCCCTAAACGACCTTTTTTAAGGGGTTTTCACTTTGTCTGGAGTCTCTGAGCCTACACATGCATAGAGAGCCTCCAACAATAAACCACAAAGATCATCCACATCACAAAGTAGCATCAACTCAATCCATTTACGAGCACTAACACTAGCTCTCGGTAATCCACATCACAGAGCAAAGGGGAGTAGAGAGTGTGGTGCGTGGGAGGCGGGCGACGGCAAGTGGAGGAGGCCAAGGGCGACGAGGTCGTGGGAGGCCGGTGGCAGCCGGTGGAGGAGGCCGGGCGGCAGTTCGGAGGAGGCCGGTGACGATGAGGCAGCGCGAGTTGGAGGAGGCATGAGCGACAAGCTCTGGGGAGGCCAGGGTGCAAGGTGTGAGGAGGAGAGACAGCAGAGGAGGAGATGGAGGTCTGAGATGGCAGAGGCACAAGGTTATATAAAAAGAGTTTCGGCAGCCCACCCATTATGTCCAAATTTTCGTTTCCCTCCCAACAATCAAAGACGGTTCTTGTTAAGAACCGTCTGTGATATAAATTATCACGCACGGTTTGTAACTAGAACTGTCTGTGTTCATTCCTGAGCGGTTGTTCTCAAGAACCGCTGCGTGATAACGATGATTATCACGAGCGGTTTTTAATAGAACCGTGCAGGAATGATCCTGAGCAGTTCTATTAAAAACCGTCATGATAGGTGATCATATCATGAGCGGTTCATAATAAGAACCGTGCGTGATAAACTATGCCCGATCCCGATAGACCCAACATGACGGTTCCTTTTGAACCATCTGTGATGAGGCGTCTGCTATTGCATGTTTTGTAGTAGTGTTAGGTTTAATAACTATAGCGACATACTCATAGGTACCACTGGATCCTTTTAGTCATTGTACCAAAGTGGAACAAGGTAATATACCTTGATTCCCTAGTCGACAAAACACACAACTTCACCATTGTGCAAAAATTACTCAACAGGTATGCTCATTTCCTCCATACGTAACTCTATTGTAGTCTTCCTTTGTTTGAAATGTCCAAGGATAACTTTTTCGAATCACGTTGGTCGTTTAGCGCCTATGTTGTCAAGGGAGGGACACACAAGGAACGGAGTGATACACTACAACACAGGACTAAATTTCTGGTACCCGCTACAACACAATAATCCTATATCACACTTCATAACCTGGCTTCTCGAACTGACTATACATATATTCTATATCACACTTCTATTTTTGCAGTGCCACCAGCAACAACTACAAGGCAACATATGTGCATTCTACGTTTGTCCTCATATGCTGGAAATCATGAATGCTAAGACCAAGGATCTAGAGGTTTGTCAGTCAATCCTATATAATTATGAATTTAAATATATATATGCTTACTACATTACTGTTGCTAGTGACAGGGCATGACAATGGAAGAAAGTGCCTACCATCTGGACATACTCGTGGACATTCGAGGACAGCTTGCCGTCTTCATTACGGGGGAGATCATTAACCAAAACAAAGTGTTTCACTCAAGCGACACCGATTTATTGTAATTCACTTTGAGTTGTAATTCAAATCACTTTGTAATTGATATTGAGTTTTTAAATCACTTTGAGTTGTTCTATATCAAATCAATTGTGATATAGCTATTTTCTGTTTGCTTGTTTTCAGAGAGCATGGCTATCATTACCTGAGGCTAGCCGAAAACCCTAAAAACCATCTATGAATGCATACTATCATATACGGTTACCACAAAAAACAGTATGTGAATGCATAATATCACAAACAGCTACCACCAACAAACCGTATGTGATATGTATCCAATCACAGATGGTTACCACCAAAAAACCGACTGTGATATATATACAATCACAGACAGCTACTACTAACAACCGTCTGTGATACGTATCCAATCACAGACGGATACCACCAAAAACCGTCTGTGATATTCAGATATCACGGATGGCTACTACCAGAAACCTTCTGTGATATGTCAGATATCACAGACGGCTACTATTAAAACCGTCTGTGATAATTATAATATCACAGATGGTTATTTTTCCTAACCGTCTGTGTTATTTATCTAATCAAAGATGGTTGGTACATATAACTGTCTGTGATAGTTGGTCTTCACAGACGGTTATACCATAAAACTGTCTGTGTTGTTCTTATCACAGACGGCTCAAAAACCGTCTGTGATAATCGCATGTTATCACAGACACATAAAGTCAGATGGTTTAGAAACCGTCTGTGATGACGATTTAGAACCGTCTATGATGACCCTTTCTGTAGTAGTGACACACAGTTCATAAATGAACTTCCTTATCCAAACGACTTCTTTTGCAGCTTCCAAAGCCGCAATGTACTCAGCCTCTGTTGTAGAATCAACAACCGTTTCTTGCTTAGAACTTTTCCAACTTACTGCTCCTCCATAAGACAAAACACAAACCCAGATTACGATTTGAAATCATCCTTGTCGGTTTGGAAGCTAGCATCAGTGTAACCATTTATGACCAGCTCTTCCTCACCTCTATAAACCAAGAATGCATCCTTAGTCCTTTTCAAGTATTTAAGGATATTCTTGATTGTTATCCAGTGATCTTCACTTGGATTCGACTAATATTTGCTCGTAACACTTAGAGCATACGACATATCTAGTCGTATACATAGCATGGCATACATGATAGATCCAATAGCCGAAGCATATGGAATTCAACTCATTTTGTCTCTCTCATCAGTGGTCGAAGGACACTGACTCTTGCTAAGATTAATGCCATGTGCCATGGGCAAGAAAGCTTTCTTGGAATCTTGCATGTTGAACCGTTTCAACACCTTGTCTATGTACATATCCTGGCTTAATCCAATTAGCCTTTTAGATCTATCTCTATATATCCTTATACCAATAATATATGTTGCATCTCCTAAATATTTCATTGAGAAACTATTTCTTAATGAAGTTTTAACAGATTCAAGCATAAGAATATCATTTTCGACCAGTAGTATGTCATCCACATACAATATCAGAAATACAAGTTTGCTCCCACTAACCTTCTTGTAAACAGAAGGTTCTTCTTCATTCTTGATGAAGTCGAACCCTTTGACCAATTCATCAAAACAAATATTCCAATTCCGAGATGTTTGCTTTAGTCCATAGATGGATTTCTTAAGCTTGCATACCTTTCTAGCTTCCTTTGAATCGACGAAACCTTCAGGCTGTGTCATGTACACATCCTCACTTAGGTTTCTATTTAGGAAAGCTGTTTTGACATCTATTTGCCATATCTTATAATCGAAATATGCAGCAATAGCTAGAATGATCCGGATAGACTTAAGTATCACGACAGGCAAGAAGGTTTTATCATAATCAACTCCTTGAATTTGTTTGAAACCCTTTTTGACCAGTCGTGCCTTATGAATGTGAACACAATAGTTTCTATCTTTCTCTTAAAAATCCATTTGCACACAATAGTTTTAACACCATTAGGTGCATCAACCAAGTTCCAAACTTGATTGTCATCCATGGATTTTATTTCAGATCTCATGGCTTCAAGCCATGATTTAGAGTCTGGGTCCACCATCGCTTCCGCATAAGCTTTAGGCTCATCATTATTCAATAATAAAATCTCATGCCCATACCTTATAGGCAGTTGACGTGGCCTTTTAGATCTTCGTGGGGCTGATGCCTTATCTACAGGTTCAACAACATTTTGTTCATCCTGTAGAGGTTCAATAGGAGTTGAAACACGTTCGAATGGTTCCCAAATTTTGTTGAGTTGCACCTTGCTCCCACTGACTCCTTTGGAAAGAAACTCTTTCTCTAAGAAGGCACCATTACGGGCAACAAAAACTTTGTTATCAACCCGATTATAAAAATAATATCCTTTAGTTTCCTTATGATACCCCACAAAGAAGCCTTATCGGACTTGGGCATGAGTTTATCAGACATCAAACGTTTGACATATACCTCACAACCACATACCATTAGACAAGACAATCCAAGACTCTTCCCAGTCCATATCTCATATGGTATTTTCTCCACAGTTTTGATAGAACCCTATTTAAAGTGAAAGCCACTGCTTCTAGAGCGTATCCTCCAAATTACAATGGAAGATCAGATTAGCTCATCATTAATTGAACCATGTCCAACAATGTTCGGTTCCGCCGTTCAGACACCCCCGTTCCATTGAGGCATTCCCGGCGGAGTGAGTTATAGAATAATTCCACATTTCTTGAGATGATCACCAAACTCATGGCTTAAATATTCACCTCCATGATCAGATCGTAGACATTTGATTGTCTTGCCAAGTTGATTCATTGTCTTGCCAAGTTGATTCTGCACTTCATTCTGAAATTCTTTGAACTTTTCAAAGGATTCCGACTTGTGCCTCATTAAATAGACATGGCCATATATCTACTAAAGTCATCAGTAAAAGTTATGAAGTACTGAAAACCACCTCTGGTCGGAGTGCTCATTGGTCCATATACATCCTAATGTATTACAACCAATAGATCACTCACCCCTCACCTCTGGTCGTGAAGGGCGCCTTTGTCATATTGCCAAGTAAACAAGATTCACATGTTTCAAATGATTCGAAATCAAATGAGTTTAGAAGACCATCTTTATGGAGCCTCATCATGCGCTTCTCATTTATATGACCTAGACGACAATGCCAAATAAAAGTGGGATTCATATCATTAGGTCAAAGTCTCTTAGCATTTATGTTATAAACATGCATATCCTCAAGATTCAAAACATACAATCCATTCACCAATGGAGCATGGCCATAAAGCATATCTTTAAAATAAAAATGAACAACAATTGTTCTTTATTTTGAATTCATAACCTTCTGCTCCTAAACAAGAAGCAGAAATAATGTTTTTGCTTAAGGCTGGAACATAATAAAAATTATTTAATTAGTTCCATAACTAATCATGAGGGTAAAGCTAATGGTAAAGTGTCAATAGCTAATACAACAACTCTTGCTCCATTGCCCACATGAAGATCAACATCTCCTCTTGCCAAGCTTCTACCCCTTATCAGTTCTTGCATCGAATTGCAAATATGAGCAATCGATCCGGTATCAAATACCCAAGAACTGGTCAGAGAAGTGGCAAGATTAATTTCTATAACATTTATACCTGAACTGGAAGTCTTACTTCCTTTGTTCTTTTTTGTTTCTGCTAAGTATTTCTTGCAGTTTTTCTTCCAATGCCCAGTCTCATGACAATGGTAACATTTGAAGACGATGCATCTTGGTACCGATAGCGTCAAGGAGGCACTAGTGCAAACCCTCAACAGCGAGTTCAAGGGGCTATGCATGAAGGAGATGCAGTCGATCGATGATTTCGCTATCTGGTTGACGACAATTGTTAACAAAATCCGAGGGCTTGGTGAGAAGGTGCAGGAGGTTTATGCTGCGAAGAAATTCCTTTGTGCCGTGCCGTAAAAGTTCCTTCCAATTGCCTCTACCATGGAACAATTTGGCGACATCGAGCACATGACTATGGAGGAGGTCAGCGGTCGTCTCAAGGCGTATGAGGAGCATACACGCGGCAACGACGACAATGATGATGAGCATGTACTACTGACCCATGCCGCGTGGGAGGCCTGATCGTTGAAGCACGGTGGTGGCCGAGGCCATAGGAATAAAAAATGTGACAAGACAAAAGTGAGGTTCTATAATTGTAACAATTATAGGCACTTCGCTTCAGAATGCCGCAAGCTGAAGGAGGAGAAAGCACTTCTTGTTGAAGCTCACAGTGATTGATTTCCATGACATAGGAGTTGAGTGATTCAACTCCAACATTGTCTACGTTGTACACTGCATTGAGCCTACGCTGCTTTCTGTTCTTCATCAAGTCCAACTATAAGTTGTTTGTATGACCAAACGACTCTATTATAATTCTATTCTTGCGTATATTGCGAAGTACAATGTGTTGTCTGCTGTTAGTATTGCTTTATGTATTTCTAGTTATATGTGATCTTTGCCTCATAATAAAATCTAGAATTAAAATATTGCACATATTTTCAACATAAAAAGCCTCTAGAGTTTCATTTTAGAGACAAGCTGAAAAGCACAGTCCCCTTTACAAAACTTTCCGTATATTCCATTTTCGTGAAATAAGAAAGCTAGATATATTCCCTGAGTTACTACACCCAGCTGATATATACATATATACACCACACACTCGCTACTAGCTGCCAGCTGCTGCTTCGTCAAGTATGGACATCGATCTGGCCTGTGGTTTACCACCACAACAAGCACCATTGCTGCCGGCTGCCGTGGCCCAAAATTCATGACGAGGCAGTGTGTTAGTGTAACTGTAATGACCATGAACGAATAAATATAAAGTACTTAGCAGCTTCATTGCTCGTTCAGTGTCGATCGTTCCCTGTCGTGAGTCGGGCGACAAAGATCTCCTCGTACGTACTATGGAGCAGCTCGACGTCAAGGTCGGGCTCGAGCAGCTCGTCATCTCCATCCTCGACGATCCGGGCATCAGCCGGGTCATGAACGAGGCTGGCTTCTCGAGCTGCCAGGTCAAGGCCGACGTCGAGAAAGCCGTCTCGTTGGATCACCCAAACAAACAGTAGGCAGCAAAAACTCACCAGATAATAATAACTCTGCGAAATTCAAAGAGTCCACAAGATGGCGAGCCACCAAGGCAAGCAGGCGGCTGCCCCTGTCTCCCGGCGAGGCACAACCCCCCCGCTCGCCGCCCCCGCCACACTGGCTAGGCCACACAAGGCGCGCCACTTCAACAAGTCACGGAGGAGGAGGAGCACGCGGGAGCATCCATGGCGGCCGTGGGCCACTGGGCCGGGTGGTGGGCATCCGAGGCAGCAGCCCATTAAGCCCAAGGCCCAAGCCAGCTCCTAGGTTCAGATCTCTTCCCCAAATCCAATCCAGCAATCCTCATTCCATTCCTCCTCTCTTCGATTTCTTCCCCAAATCGAATCCCCATTCGCCGGCCATTCCTCCTCTCTTCTTTAGATCTTGCGGTGTCACCGCGACGCTTGGCGTCAGGGGTCTGAGCCACCGAGGGGCAACCGCCGGTCGGGCCGTCGGGCTGCGGCATCTGCAGTCTTGCAATGCATCTTGGGGCGGCGGCACATGCGCAGGGTCATGGGCTCAGTGTCAAGTGCCAGGCAGCAGGGCGGCATGTGTCATGCAGGGTCAAGACACCGAAGTGAGGCAGCAAGGCAGCAAGTGGCGTCAGAGGGTCAAGCCTGCTGCCCTCGCCGGTCCGACTGTGACGGCGTGGACTGGCCCGAGGCAAAGCGCTAGGCAAGGGTGACCGAGGATTGAGGAAGTCTGGAAGTGAGGTATCAGGTATGAGCTGATGAGCATGTTTGTAATTGTAACTTCTAAAATCAAAATACCAAATAAGTGAATAACAGATGCTTTGTTAGTTTGTTTCATGGTGTTCTTGTGGAGTTGTGGGCAGTGCACTCTCCACTTGAAATCTTAAATGTTGTCTTGTCTTATAGGAATTCTACCAAATTAATAGATGCTTTGTTTCCATTTGAATGTTGTCTTGTAGGAATTCTATAACAAAATGAAATCAATACAGACTTATTTTAGAACCGCAATAGTAGATGACAATTCCCCAGTACAAGCGAACGCAGTTGAAACATCTAATGCCATTGCTAACAACACTGGCACCGCAACCACAAAGAGAGCTCGTGCTAGTGATGTGTTTAATCCAGACGACATTGTTACTGATCCAGGCCTACGGAAACAAATTGAAGAATATGCTACCCCGGAAATTAGAGATGAAGTGAGAAGGGTGTATTTGTTGAAAGGTCCATGCCAGCCGCGAGGACATGTTTTCCCCCGTAAAAATAACGGGAGGGCATGTAGAGAAGCGTGGTATGATCAGTTTGACTGGTTGGAGTATAGTGTAGCCAAAGATGCAGCTTATTATTTGTATTGTTTTCTTTTCAAAAATCCGGCAATTGCTGAAAAGTTTGGGGGTGATGCCTTCTTGAAGACGGGTTTTACAAATTGGAAGAGAGCAGTTGAATATTTCAATACTCATATAGGTGGACCAAATAGCTTTCACAACAATGCAAGAAAATATTGTGATGATTTCAAAAATCAGAAGCAAAGTGTGTCTTATGCGTTTTCTTCTCACAGCAACAAGTCAGAGATTGCATATGAAAGTCGTTTGACTGCTGTTGTAGGTGTTGTAAGATTCCTTCTTATGCAAGCTCTTGCTTTCCATGGGCATAATGAGTCTTCTACTTCAATCAATAAGGGAAATTTTCGTGAGTTATTGAACTGGTATGGTGAAAGGGTTAAGGATGTAGGAGATGTGATTAATGATAATGTTCCTTTGAATCATCAATTGACTTCTCCAATGATCCAAAAAGAAATTGTGAGAGCTTGCGCACAAGAGACTACACAAGTCATCCTTGCCGAACTTGGGGATGGCCATTTCTCTCTACTTGTTGATGAGTCCCGTGATGCGTCAGTTAAGGAGCAAATGGCTGTGATTGTGAGGTTAATATTATGTTTTAGTTTTAGTTTTGTCAAACTATTCGGTCCTCTATCCTCATACAAATCTAAATTCATATTTCTTTTGTAGGTTTGTGAACACTCAAGGAAAGGTTTCGGAAAGATTGCTTAGTGTTGAACATGTTGTTGATACTACATCCGCCTCATTGAAAAGATCTTTGGATGACTTATTTGTTCGGCATCGCTTATCCATGTCAAGATTGAGGGGACAAGGATATGATGGAGCCTCAAATATGCGTGGAGAACTAAATGGTTTAAAGAAATTGGTGCTAGATGAAAACCCTCATGCTTTTTATGTGCATTGTTTTGCCCACCAGCTTCAATTGGTGGTGGTTGCTGTTGCAAAAGGCATTCTAGCTGTGAGTGATTTTTTTTGCTATACCAATATGATTGTGACCATGACATGTGCTTCCTATAGACGAAAAGATGCATTATTGCAAAACCATCATGACAAGACCGTGGAGAAACTAGAGAATGGTGAGATTTCTTTAGGAAGAGGAAAAAATCAAGAGACAACTTTAGCAAGACCTGGTGATGCACGTTGGGGTTCACACCATACAACTCTAATCCGTCTATACCAAATGTGGGATTCAGTTTTGGATGTGCTAGTGGCTATTTCTCATGATGGGTCTTGTCCCGACGACAAAGGCAAAGCATCAGGTTTGATAAAATCTATGGAATGCTTTGAATTTGTTCTTATCTTACATTTGATGCTTAAGGTGTTTGGTTTAACTAATGATATGTCACAAGCATTGCAACAAAAGGATCAGAATATAGTTAGTGCAATGACTATGATTGTGTCTGTCAAAAGTCTCCTACAACGTTTAAGAGATCATGGATGGGAGTCACTTTTGGATGATGTCACTACCTTCTGTGTTGCTAAAGAGATTCCAGTGCCAAATATGAATGATAACATTCCAGTTAGAGGTTATTCAAGACGTTCACGCAACATGGTTAGTTGCTTCCATCATTATAATGCAGAGGTCTTTAATGAGGTGCTTGACAAAATTTTAGTTGAGATGCATAGTCGATTTAGTGAAACTTCGACAGAGCTATTGAAATGCATTGCATGTCTAGATCCTAGAGATTCATTTAGAAGCTTTGATCATGAGAAGCTAGTTGAGCTTGCAAATATTTACTCTGTGGACTTTTCTCTACAAGATTGCTATCTGCTGAATGATCAACTCAACATATACATTGATGTTATGAAAAGAAGTCCTGATTTTTTGAGTTGTGGTAGCCTTCCTGAGCTTGCTGTCATGTTGGTTGAAACTAGACAACATTTGATCTTCCCATTGGTTTATCGTCTCATCACACTTGCATTGATATTACCTGTGGCAACCGCATCAGTTGAGAGAGTTTTCTCAGCTATGAATATCATAAAGACAGACCTACGAAATAAGATAAATGATGAATGGTTGAATGACATGATGATATGCTATGTTGAGCGAGAGATATTTGCAGCAATTGATGACAACAAGATTATGCGACGCTATCAAGCCATGAAGAAGCGTAGAAACCACTTACCTCGTGTACCTCGTTTAACTTAGTGGTATAATTCTTTTCCTATCTTGAGTTTCAAATTATTATTGCACTTGCGTTGAATTCAAGTTCTTATAAATTTTGTTGTGTTCACATGTTGTAGGTAACTGTTGGAGTGCCGGTATTTTGGATATCTTATGTCATCCATCGATGTGCACGTGCATCAGGAGCCCTTGTTAGTACTTTATATGAGTTCTTAATATTGTATTCTATGTTTGTTTGGTTGTATCAATTAGATCTATGTTTGTTTAGTTGTATCAGTTAGATCTTGATAATTTGAATGTATTTGACATCATTAGTTATATTGACTATTGAACCACATTGTGCCTCAGTATTTTTTTTTAAGTACAAGTTCGCCCTGGGTCTTTCGAATTCCTGGCTCCACCACTGCACAGTCCAAGTTATAAACGGCAACACCATGCGCGTCCTAGGCTGCAAGGCGAGCGGGAGGAAGCGGTGCATGGTCGCCGTCGGTGGGAGCGGCGAGGGAATCAGGGAAGTGATGGAGAAGGTGAGCAAAGGAGAGCTGCAGCACCAGCAGCGTCGCATTAAACCTCCGTTGCGACAGGTATACTTGTGTTTGTCCCGGATAGCAATTAGCACGTGCCGGATAACAGCGTCTTCTTATTTTAATAAACTAGTCATCAACCCGTGCGGATGCACGGATATGACACTTTTTTTAATATTATTTTCAGGGCTAACAATTTTTGTAACTTTTAGCTCCTAACTAATATGAATTTGACATATATTTTTTAGTTCGAAATTATCGCTCAAAATTCTAAAAGTTTTAAATTTATACAATTTAAAATTTTGTTTTTATATTTAAGTAACAAATCTATATATTTTCGCCTTCGATTTTTGGTGAGTCCAGATTATAACGCTATAGATTTAATGTTAACCTTAAGATCTCATGTAGACATCCGGCCATATTAATTTCTCACATGTTCGGATGTCATTATTTAGTAAGTATCCGCATCCTACACGGTTATTTGGTGAAGCAACATGCGTTCAAAACGAAAACTCCATGTACGTTTGGATATTGGAATGTTAGAATCCAACTCTAATTAGTAAATGCAACGTAGGTCAATCAGCATGCCTGCATGTGGGCTAAAAAGATAAATCCAAGCTGCAGGTTGTACCACATGATAAATTGGATGGTTAGGATTTTCCCTTTTTTTTTCTCTGATTAATGTGGGAATTTCTAACCTTTTTCTTTTTCTCCAATTAATGTGGGAATTTCTACCTTTTTTGTAATTCATTTGCGCTTTTACCCAATTCAAATGAGAGGATGTTATTTTAGGTGGGTAAAATGCAAACATAAATTAGAAAATGTGAAAATAACGGAAAATAGTAAATAATTAAGCCAAATGTGAAAGATGGAACAAATAATCAATTTGCACGTGGTCGTGAACGCAAAGAAAGAATGCTAACTCGTGCTTTTTATATTAGTATAGATAACTTGAACACTCTCCTCTCATTAAAACCCTAATAATTACTTCATGATAGATTAACGATGAGTAGCTACTATCTCCACGTTACGCTTGGCAATTAATGTAAATTGTCACGGCATGGCTATCCAAATGTGTTACGCTAAGGTATGGCATCATTATTTGCCCGACTGTGTTGGCCTTAGCAACATCTTACATGCACGTTCAAAGAGTTAGAATCCGATTCCACGTAGATACCGGTTGAAATTAAATCCAAGCCGCAGGTTAGGTTACATCCGTTACATAAATTGGATGACCAGGATCGTTTCCTAGAGAATTGGATGGTTAGATTTCTCTGATTAATGTGGGAATTTCTAGCTTTTTTTCTTTTTCTCCGATTAATGTGGGAATTTCTAGCATTTTTACCTCTTAGGATTAACGTGGGAGCTTCTAGGAGAGCCTCCAATTAGTATAGATATAGATTGAAGCATAATACTTCAGTGGTTCGTCCAAAGTAAACCACGCATATGATTATTATGGTACATTTTGGAGAGAGGCACTTGTCTATATTATTTACTTTCTTTCCTATCATATTCTCAAAGAAGAGCAGGAGCTCTCTCATTTCAATGATAGAGAGAACACAAACAACAACCCAAAATAGGGGAAACAACTCGTTCCTTAATTTACAAAGTTGCTTTGTCTTACTAAAGATCTCGATATTGCAGCTGCAATATGATTTGTGCAACAAGCAGCACTCCTCTCCGACGGCCGCTTCTTTCTTCACTGGCTTTACCCACTACGACACCACCACCCTGAGCTCCAAGCCACGGCAACCGTGGCCACCGAACCACGGACTTCATGGCCATCCAATGGTCAAGGCATATTATGATCAACGATCACATGCAAAACCTAATCGTTTGGAATCTAACATAGTGTGTGTGGATATCATAGGGATGTGCTCATGATCTTAGGATGATGAAACAATTGGCAATGATTCTTAAGGTTTGTCGAATCTTTTGTTTTCAGCAAAGTCCAGTATTATCGGTAGTACCACAAGTGTTGAAGCAGTAGTACCACAGATCGGTATGACCTCAAGTTGTTGGCGGTACTACCGCCGTGCGGTTATACCGTCTTTTAGTTGGCGGTATGGTTTTTCCAGAGAATATGTTTCTGGGAGTTTTTAGTCTCCTTGGAAATCAGTATGACCGCAGGTTTGGGAGCGGTACTACCGCAGTGCGATAGTACCGGTGCTTACATGGCGGTATGACCGATTTTGTTCTGCTTGTCGGCCAACTTGGTTGAATTGGTTGTAAGTTAGGTCAAGTTCATGGGTTTCAATGCATATGTGCGAAGAACTTGTTCCCGAAATCGATTTCTTAGTCTATTGTTGTGTAGGAAGCTTGGAGGTCAACGACAGTCAACGGCAAGGATGATCGGGACTAGGCTTGGAGAGCTAAGGTTCAGAATGATCAAGAATGCCGGGTGAAGTCAATGGATTCAAGCATGACGCAAAATGGACAAGGATGACCGAACGAGAAGTTCGGTGCGACAGGTTGCATCAAGTGATGCAGGGGTCGGTACAAGTGCCGTGGTAGTTTCGGTAGGAGCCGGATGGGAGAAACTTGCCGACATGAAGAGAGCTATTGATCAACCTACATGTGGCGAAGCATGGGATTGTTCATGAAGTTTGGACTCGGTCTTCGGAGAAGGATCGAGAGGGGGTATTTTGGTAACATCACCTAAATACTGCCTTAGTGACCTTTTGCTAACCCGCAGTGCAAGACGGCGCAAGGAGAAGCGGTTTAGGTCAAGAGGAGATGAAGACGGTGCTTTAAAATACGTGCGTAAGTGAAATCCGTTTGTGTGTGAGCTTAACAGGTGCCCATTAGGGTTTTCTTTCTAGAAGCTAACCTCCACTATAAATAGGGGAGGGTGCTAGTTGTGCACCCCCCCCCCCAATCCTCATATCTAAAACCCTAGTTTTGTTTTTTAGGGTTAGGAGAGAAAAGTGGAAAGGTTAGGATTCTAGAGAGTTGGATTGACTGTGTGCTCAAGGGTTGAGTCTTCGTCCTCCATGATGGAGTGGCTATAAATCAACTTCAATCTCCAATCAATCAAAGCCAAGTTCTTCAAGATGACTCTCTATTCTTGTTCTTACCCTCTCTTTGATGATTTTGGGTTTTTGATGGTCCATTTTTTTCCTTTGAGTACTTGTGGTGATCTTGCTTGCTGTGACATGTGGGAGTGCATCTAATATCATCTTGATCATCCTTTACCCACGAGCAAGTTTTGGATCATGCTTTGGTTTTTAACTCGGTTTTGAAGCAACTCCTCTTCAAATAGAGAAAGGTTGGAACTTAGGTAATGATCTTCACGATCTTTGGTTGGAATAGGTTCCTGACATCTTAGGGAAGGCTTGTTTCAAGTTTCATGAAGTTTGGAGTTGTGGATCAAAAATTGTGCCAATTTTTTATTTCGTTTTCAGGTTGATTTACTGTTCATACGGTAGTACCGGCACTGTTCATTCGGTAGTTCCGATTTTCGGTAGTACCGGCACTATTCATCTGGTAGTACCGATTTCTGGTATTGTTCACAGTTACTGTTCCCCGTCATGTTTTTGGTTGTGTGCTTTGGGGTTTTGATTAGATTCAATACAAGACATCAACTGTGCTTGTTTATTGATCTTTATAGCTTTCATAGCTATTAGAGAGAAAATCTTGTTGAATCCGATCAAAACGAAAAATAGGTTGTGCTCCTATTCCCTCCCCCCTCTAGTCGTCGTTTCAGTCCAACAGTGTGTAAATCATCGGATTGTGCAGCGGAAGCTGCTCGCCGCCAGCCAAAGTTCTCGGAGCTCACCACGGATAATCTCAAGGTTTTATGCAAAGCACTCGAGAATTGCACCCCACGGCACAAGGACATCGTTCCAGACATAGCCATCAACGTGCTACAGTGCCGGTCCAGCATGTCGAGGAGGCGAGAGAAGCCGAGCTCGACGACTTGGTTGCTCTTCCAAGGGATAGTGGTAGTAAGAAGGCAGTGGCTCAGGAGCTCGCAAAGCTCGTCTTTGGGTCATTCAACCGGGTAAGCTCCTCTTCCAACTTCATCGTGGAGCTTGGCTTCACAGAGGGGTTATACGAAGTGATATGTGAAAACCCTCGTCGTGTTATAATGATGGAAAATACCTGTCTACGAAGTATCCGTTGAAAATGTCCTCTGTATATATGAACTTTCGCATCCCATATAATTTTGTGTGCTTTCATCCTTCTTATTGTGTCATGACATGTGATATCAGAGCAACTTCATTATAGCAAATGGTATCCGAGACATTTCCTTGTAACAACTGATTTTCTTCACAATTGTTGTACGTCTGCGGATTTTTTTTTTTTGTAAATCAATCGAATTTTTGACCTTGTGATTTGCCTGGAGATTCGTGCTCTGACCGGCGAGCTCATCTTCTCCGGCGGCGGTGGCGTCTTAGGACGGGGTTTGCCAGATTAGGGCTCAGGTTCACCATGTTAGGGTTTCAGGTTCACCGAGGCCGGCTATAGAGGGAGGCTGGGCGGGTAGGTGGTGGCGGAGTGCTGCTGGCCACAGGTCGAAGGATGGCGATGGGCGATGAGAACGACGAGCAATTAGGAGGTGGCAGGGCAGGGGAGATCGAGGCAGATGGCAATGGCGACTACAAAACAAGCAATAGTATACGCCTTATCACGCATTTATTCACAAGGAACCGTCGTGTTGGGTCTGTCGGGACGAGCATTTCGATGCTGACCTATCACGACGGTTTTTAATAGAACCGCTCAGTGATGATCAATGGTATCCTGCATCGTTCTCAACAAAAGATCGCTGAATTATCATAAACGGTTCTATTAAAAATAAATGCAGGATAATTGACTATCACTGACGGTTCGTAATAAGAATAAATGCGTGATAACCCGGCACTACAAATACCGATCCGACGGACCCTCCGCCCATTCCCATTTGAGCCGCCACCTAGGTCCTCCCCCATTGTGCCACCGACAGAGAGGAGAAGGAAGGGAAGGAAGGAGAAAGGGAGGAGAAGGAGGAAGGGAGGAGAAGGAGAAGGAGAGGATTCTCGAGAGATATTTGGTATTTTCGTCGTGAGTTACGAGGGTAATGATCTATAACCCTTTATATTTGCTATAAATTAATCACTAATCAATTTAAGTATGTTTGGTAAATAGGAAGAGTACGTACTTGCGGTTTATTAATCTAATTTGACACAAATTTGTTACATGCGTAGCATAGATGGACCGAAACTAGATGTGCGGTGTGAACCGTGTGAGTCAAGAGTACATTAATGTCGTGTTTACTTTTAGAAGAGCCGCCAAGCAAGATATGTGTGACGACCCGATCAGGGGCTCTACCCGAGAGGTCCACCAGGACCTCCCTAGGAGTCCACCAAGACCTCCCAGGAGGTCCCAAGGATCTCTCGGGCAGTCCTCCCAGGCCCCCAGGAGGTCAGACCGGACCTCCTGGAGGTCCAGGGAACTAACCCGAGGAGGTCTTGAGGCTTAGGACCTCCCCAAGAGCCATGACCAGACCTAAGGGAGGTCTAGAGACCAACCCGATTAGGTCATGGGACTTGGAGAAGTCCTAACCCTACTGTGATCCGAACCAGTCCCAAGGATCAATGGCTAGTTCACACAGCATACACGAGGGGCAACGTACATCCACGAGAGACTTTATTAACAACAAAAGAGTTGATTACAAAGTTGTTACAAACCGAGAAGAGCCAAATACACAACAGAAACAAAAGTCAAATCCATCCAATACACCACAGGCAATTGGCTGGAGATCGGCCTAGTCATCTTGAGCTTCATCATCCTCAAAGTCCTCTCCTGCTCAATGGTTAATCAAGCAAGAGTGAGCACAACAACTGTGCTCGCAAGTTACACCCGTCAATTAACAGAATGACATGCATAAATGGATATCTCAAAGGAAGGCATAATATGGTTAGTTTGCATAAAGCCAAGTTTATTTCAAATACAAGTACTAAGTTCCAAAGCATATAACAATAATTAAAATTCATTTGCAAAGTCTCATTTTTTTAGTTGAATAATATTCATCAATATAATGGTGAAGGATACCCTCCTGACACAAGGCTCCCTGCCCAACCCATTTGGATAGAATTCCAAAAACCATTTTTAACCAACCATTTTGAAAAACAAACCAGAGGTCTAACTTTGAGCAGCTTTGCTAGCATGTCCATAACCACGGACATGGCTATTCGAATAGTTTTACACTCTACAGAGGTGTGCAGCTTTACCCACATGAGGTAATCCACTTATACTGTCTACTTACACACTTTCGAAGGTGTGCGACGAAGGGATTACCACAAGGCCTTTATAATGCATCATTCCACCGCAATCCACCCTACTCTAAGGTTTCACCCCACCCTACGGATAGAAACCCGTAGAGATCAAGGGCCCCCTCTTGAGCCAATGGGGATTACATAGTCATAAAAGACAGGCCATAAAAGACCACCCATACCCCAGCCGGATCAACCGCGATGGAACTTTGCAAATTATTCAGCCCAGTCTCGCCCACACAGGACATGTGGTTGCACGATAAGGCATAGCAAAATACACTCACAAATCGGTCCTTAACTGACCTGGGCGGCTAACCACAACCCCAGGGCATCGATCAACCATAACAGGCACGATCCCGTGCATGGACATGCACCATCCAGACAACCAACTCCGCCCAAGTCCAAACCATTTTCCATTTCTTTGCTTTTTCAAACATGTTTTCAAATCTCCATGGCACACCAATGCCATGGTCATGCACAAAATCTCCATGACATACCAATGCCATGGTTATTTGCCAACCACCATGACACACCAATGCCACAGTTCCAAACATTTGGATAAGTGGTAACTTTTGGCTAAAACTTCCCAAATCAAGATTCTTTGGCTAAGCATGGCTAAGCTTTACTTTTAAAAGGTCCTGGCCCATACTATTACACTAGCCAGGTTTTTGCCTAGGGTGACAACCATGTTCGGTTCAAGATCAACATGGTCATACCAAGGAAATTAGGCATAATTATGAATTTAAAGATGGGTGTTGAAATAACTTGGTAAAGTAAGCATGCATTAACATTTGAAATAGAATATATATAGGTTGAAATAATGGGTGCGATATGATCAAGAGTGTAACTTGCCTTGCTCAAAGACCTGGATGTCTTCTTCTTCTTCTTCGGAGAGCTCTTGCTCCTCAGTGTCTTCACAATCTACACGAGGAAACTAAAACAACTCAATACAAAGCTCAAATAAGATCCAAAGAAACTTCAATGAAACTCCAAAATAAAACCAACAGAGAGGCTAGGTCGGTTTGGAGGAGGTCCAAGGAGCTTTGGAGGAGGTCCAGAGCTTGCTGGAGGAGGTCTGAAGCTTTAGGAGGAGGTCCAGAGAGCTCTAGAGGAGGTCCAAGAGCTTGCTGAGGAGGTCCGAAGCTTAAGAAGGAGGTCCAGAGAGCTTTGGAGGAGGTCCAAGAGCGTGCTGGAGGATCCAGAGAGTGTAAATGAGCAAAAGGGTAAAGAGGAAGGGCTGCCCAAGCTTATATAGCCAGAGCCATTAAAATCTCCAAGGGAATACGTGGTCAAGAGTTGGTGAAGAAATGATAGGAGCAGGTAATAGATGAGACAAAAAGGTAGCCTGGTGTTGCCAAAAGGTAGTAGCATGTAATGCGACACAACACGCATTAAATGCTTTGAGGACTTCCAAGTGTAAAGGACATGGTCAAAGGATAAAGAAAGAGGTCGTGACTGATAAATGGGGCCAGTCAAAGCTCAAGGGGAGGTCCTGCAGGTAGGAGGTCCCAAAAGACACAACAACTAGGAGGTCCTGATGGTCAGATCCTCAAAGGGGAGGTCCTGATGGTCAGATCCTCAGAGGGGAGGTCCTGACGGTCAGATCCTCAGAGGGGAGGTCCTGACGGTCAAATCCTCAAGGGGAGGTCTTGACGGTCAGATCCTCAGAGGGGAGGTCCTGACGGTCAGATCCTTAAAGGGGAGGTCTGGACGGTTAAGATCTCCAAAGGGGAGGTCCTAACAGTCAGATCAAATAAAGGGGAGGTCTGAACGGTTAAGATCTCCAAAGGGGAGGTCCTAACGGTCAGATCTATGAAAGGGGAGGTCTGAACGGTTAAGATCTCCAAAGGGGAGGTCCTAACGGTCAGATCTATCAAAGGGGAGGTCTGAACGGTTAAGATCTCCAAAGGGGAGGTCCTAACGGTCAGATCTACCAAAGGGGATGTCTTAACGGTCAAGATCTAAACACGGGAGGTTCTGACGGCTAACATCTCCAAAGGGGAGGTCTTAACGGTTAAGATCTAAACAAGGGAGGTCCTGACGGCTAATATCTCCAAAGGGGAGATCTTACGGTCAAGATCTAAACAAGGGAGGTGAGCGATAGCAAGATAAGAAGCGGGAGCCATTGGATTTCAATCGAACGGACCAAAGTGGTTGGGCCTTTCGGACCATCCAGAGCTAACGCTAGATCTCAGCCATTGAACTAGATCGGGCGGTCCAAAATGGTTGGGATGTTTGGACCGGCCGAACGCCTTTGCAGATCGGACCATCCAACAAAGATCCGAGGGCTCAAAGAGGGTGGGACGTTCGGACCATCTGAACGTCTCAACAATATCAAACCGTCCGATGCAAATTCAACGGTACACAAGCGATAAGGGTCTAGATCAAGCAGAAGGCTCAAACAGACACGGGGAGGTCCAATTAGACAAGGAGGAGGTCCTAGAGGACATGGGGAAGTCCTGAAGGACACGGGAGGTCCAAATAGATAAGGAGGAGGTCCTAGAGGACATGGGGAGGTCTTGAAGGACACGGGAAGGTCCAAATAGACAAGGAGGAGGTCCTAGAGGACATAGAGAGGTCCTGAAGGACACGGGGAGGTCCAAATAGACAAGGAGAGGTTCCAACAGAACAGAGAGTGAGTACAAATAAACATGAGTGAGGTTTAGACTTGGGAAGGGAGGTCTAGACCAGAGAAAATCTAAGTACTTGGGAGGTCTAGACCTAAGAAGGTCCGGACCAGAGAAGAACAAAGCCAGCGCAGAAGAGAGGAAATCACCAAAACTCCACAAACCCAATTAACCAAATGCGAGTTTTAGTTGAAGTTGGATTTAATCAATTAAAATCCATTCTGAAATTCTCAAATTAAGCTTTGAATTCTCATCAAAACAAAATAGTTCTTTTTATTTTAAAAATTTTCAAAAAAGGCTCTAAAAATCAGGGTGTTACAATATATTGAAGAAGGGGATAAAATTTATGTATTGTCCATGCATTGATTGCGGTAATCTCAAGATGTTTAATAATCCAGCGTAGATCGAAGCGCACTTGATTCGAAGGGGTTTCAAAAAAGAGTATACATGTTGGACCAGTCACGGTGAAGAGCAGATTATACAAGAAGTTAATAATGACGACATTGTAACAGCCCAAAACTTCATAATTGTAAAAATGAGAGATTTTTAAAACTTTTTGTATAATGTCTATTGTTGTTCGTTTGCCTTCATCTTTGAGCTTTACTTAAGGACATTTTGCATCTCTTCTGCTCTCATGATTTTATCTACCATCCTGTCAATTTGCCTTTTCTCAAGTCTATCTAGTTTTCCTTCCTTCTCTCCCTACCTCCTTTAGCTAAAATGTTGATAAGCCTAGTGTCTAATCCAACCCACCCTGCTCCCGTGCATTCCCTTTCCTATCCTTCTGACTCATGGCTGGTCAAGCCCGGTGCAGCCAAGACATCTGGCTGTAGACTAGGCTAGTTGGCTCTCTCTTTTTCCGAGCGCCAATTGCACCAGGCAACAGCTTAGGCATGAGGCTGTCAATCGGCCATTAATAGCCATCATATAGGATGTCACTCAGCTACCCATACCGTCCACAGCCTCACCCACTCGTCGAATGTGCCAAGGTGCATGCACCTATTTTGCTCCAAGCCCCATAGTGCTTTCCTTTGCCATTCTAGTGTTAGTCTCACTCCCTTCCTCTTCCAAGAGAGCTTGAGCTCTAGCCCGGCTCCAGCGCTCATCTCTGTCAAGCGCCATCACGTTGCCGCCTTCTCCATTGAAAACCATCAGTAAGGCCACTCTCACATAGTGTGCATACACCCACACCCATGCCCTCAAAGTGGCGTTTCCTCCCCCCCCCCCCCCCAAATAACTCTTCTCCTTAATCCACAGGAACAGCCTTGGATACTGCTTCTCTTCCCCTCCGACCAGGACACTCTAAGACCTCCCAGAAGGACCGTCTACTTGCTTCCACGGAGCGCCCTTGAAGAACAAGAACCACTCTCCTTCCACAAGCCACTATTGCAGTACGAAGACCTCTCGCTGACGCGGTCCACCGTCGAAGGCTCAACTCCAGTTAGCCCATCCTCCAGTCCCGAGCTGGTAAGTTTGTAGTGGCCAGATATTCTCCCTAGTTTGAGCAGCCTTGTTCTCTCTTGGATGTTCCTCTGGTTCTTCCTTTGGCTTTTCCGCTGGTTCATTCGATTGCATCGATACAGTCGAACTTGTGCTTCTTTTGACCTCTGCTGTGAAGTCGAACATTTCACTTATTCAACCACGCATGGTTAGCACTCCCACAACCTCCCTCCTTACACAGACCTCCCATTTTACCAAGGCCACCCTCGTGGTCGCGACACCCCATTTTACAAAGACCACCCCCTACCTCGCGACCTCCCCTTTTCCAAAGACCACCTCCGTGGTCGCGACCGCCCATTTTTACAAAGACAACCCTCTTAGTCGTGACCTTCCTTTTTGCAAAGACCACCTTCTTGGTCTTTTGCAAAGACCACCCTCTTGGCTTTTCTACAAAGACCACCCTCCTGGTCGTAACGCTCCCACGACCTCCCACCTCGTACGACCTCCTCGGGTCGTAACACTTTCACGACCTCCCCTGGTCCTGGTATCTCCAGGACCCCCTTTGCGTTCATCATGACCGTCGAGACCTCCTTTGCGTTCATCTTGACCGTCGGGACCTCCTTTGTGTTCATCTTGACCGTCGGGACCTCCTTTGCGTTCATATTGACCGTCGGGACCTCCTTGTGTTCATCTTGACGGTCCAGACCTCTCTTCATCTAAATCTAAGGTTCCAGACCTCCTTTCGGTTGGATCTAAGGATCTAGACCTTCTTTCGTTAGGATTCAAGGGTCCAGACCTCTCTTTGTTTAGATCTAACAGCCTAGACCTCTCTTCATTTAAATCTAAGGTTCCAGACCTCCTTTCATTTAGATTTGAGGGTTCAGACCTCTCTTCGCTTAGATCTAACGTTCTAGACCTCTCTTCGTTTAGATCTAACGGTCCAGACCTCCTTTCCTTTGGATCTAACGGTCCAGACCTCTCTTCGCTTAGATCTAACGTTCCAGACCTCTCTTCGTTTAAATCTAATGTTCCAGACCTCCTTTTGTTTGGATCTAATGGTCCAGACTTCCCTTCGTTTAGATCTAACGGTCCAGACCTCTCTTCGTTTAGTTTAACGGTCCAGACCTCCCCCTCGTTAAATCTCCCTCTCGTTCTTTTTGCAAAGACCACCGTCTTGGTCCACGACCTTCCTTAGCCTTAGCACTCACACGACCTCCCCTGGTCGTGGTGCATTCGCGACCTCCCCTAGTTACAGTGATTCTAGGACCTCCCCTAGGTACAGTAATTCCATGATCTCCCCTGGTCACAGTACCTCCAGGACCACCCCAAGTCATAGTACTTCCACGACCTCCCTGTCGTGTTTTTCTAAAAACACAGTAGCTCCTACGATCACCACAGATCCGATGATCACTAAGTTTTCGACTGTGCTGGTCTCATATTTCTAATCTACGGTTCTGCATTATTTGGAGTTCTTCGCATATTTGGAAACGATTTGAGTTGGAATATATGCTTATTTGCCTTTTCGGTTGTTTTGCGATTATAGAAGCCGAGGCGACTGAAGAAACGATCGTTGATCAGGATCTCGTCAGCAGCACTCTGAACAAGGCGAGTCAACACTTTGACCATATTGCACCTACTTTTTGCAAATTATGTTGTCTCAAATTAAGAAATTGCATTGCTATGTGTGGATATCACGGGGATATGCCCATGATCTTAGGATGATGAAACAATTGGCAATGTTACTTTTGGTTTGAAGTTTCACGTGTTTTCGGCAAAGTTAAAAGGCTGATCTTCAGCCATTTTGGAAATTTGGCTTTGGAATAGATTGAATTCATAGGCTATAGTGCATATGTGTTGCATGTTGCATGTTTTCACCAACGTGGGTCAAGTTGTGAAAAACTTGTTCCTGGATTCGATTTGCTTGTCTATTGGTGTGCAGGTTACTTGGAGGTCAACGACGGTCAACGGCGAGGAGAATCGGGACTAAGCTTGGAGAGCTAAGGTCCAGAACAATCAAGGATGTCGGGTGAGGTCAATGGACTCAAGCGTGGCGCAGAATGGACAAGGATGACCGAACAGGCAGTTCGGTGCGACTGGTTGATCAAGCGGTGCAGGGGTCAAGGTGGTCTGGTGGGAACCGGATGGGAGAGACTTGCCGACACGATGAGAGCCGTTGATCGACCTACACGTGGCGGAGCAGGCGATTGCTTCGACTGGATTGGACTCGGTCTATGGAGAAGGATCGAGAAGGGGTATTTTGGTAATTTTACCAAATACCACCTTGGTGACCTAATGCCAACCCGCGGCGCAAGACAGTGCGTCAAGAAGTGGATTAGGTCAAGAGAAGTGAAGACAGCACTTTAAAATATGTGCGTGTGTGTCCCGTTGATGTTGGGCCTTAACGGAAGCCCATTAGGTTTAATCTTCTAGAAGCTCCAATTCTAAAAGGGTTTTAGGGTTGGTGGCTGTCTTATAAAAGGATGGAGATGGGACGTCTGTTGGTGCGCCCGCAAAAACCGGAGCCCCTTGGCGGCGGCCTGTTCACCCGTAGAATTAGGAGCCCTTGGGGCGGCATCCTTGAGCCTCATCTGTAGCACAAAAAGCTGGCGGCGGGCTGTCCCTCGGCAGAAAACAGGAGCCCCTGGGCGGCGGATGTAATGATCGCAGTTTTGCCTCATGCATGTGAGATGTTCCTTGCTGTTTTAAGTTTTGTTTATTCCTTTGGCTGCTATTTCTCTGTGTGTTGTCGGCTCTGTCTGATTGATTCGGATTTGTAAAAGTAAGCAGATGCATGTTGGCTGCCATCAATGATGCGGCTGTTGCTGTGTGCTTGTCCCTTCGGTTTGTGGATCACAAAAGTTTTGCTTGTGGTGATTCAACCTTTTTAGATTTATTTATTAGCTTGGGCTGCCTTTAATGATTCGACTGAATCCTTGTTGCTGTGCATTTTGCTGTTTTTAGTTTAGTTTATAGCTTTGCTGTAGATCCTTGTCGGCTCGGTTTCTTGTGTTTGTTGCGACTTGTCCTGTGCGTGCATTGGGGGCGCGTTTTTGCTTTGGATGCAGTGTTTTGTGTGGTCTTGATTGCTAGTGCAGTGCCTTCATTGATGCGACTGATGGTTCTGTGACCACATTTGTTTATTGCTTGTGTGGTGTGATTCCAATTCTCAGACGTGCGGCGATTCGCGGCACACGTTGTGCGTCTTGTGGCGGCGATTCAGCGTTGTAACTCTTGTGTTCATGCTTTTCATCTCTGTTACCCGGCTTCGGAGGCTACGGTCTTGAACACAAGAACAGAGACCAGTCATGCTATGTTCTAACTTGGCTATGTATTGTGTCGGCCGAAGAAAATTGCTTGATGGTCTTTGTGCATGCAGTTGTGAGATGTTTTTAATCTTTTGCTTCGGGGTTTGATCAGATTCAACACAGGTCTTCCATTGTGCCTGTATACAGATCTTCATAGCTTTTATAGCTATTGAAGTGAAAGTAGTGTTGAGTTCGATTGAGGAGAAAAATAGAGAAAGCGTCTATTCACCCCCCCCTCTAGTCGCCTTTCCGGTCCTACAATTGGTATCAGAGCCCGGTTAGCTCTTCTCATAGATGTTAACAGGTCTTTGGAGCCATGGCGACTGACAAGTATTCAACCAAACCACTTATTTTCGATGGAGTTGATTTTGCTTACTAGAAGGCACGCATGCATGCGTACATCGAGGCTCAAGGGCACGCTATTTGTCTTAAGGTCAAAAATCCATATGTTGTGCTAGCCAATGACGATGTGATCACTCCAGATGTTGAGGCTAATAGCAAGGCTCGGAACTTTCTGATCCAATGTCTTAGTCGATCTGAGTTTGAGCGCGTGGCTCATTTGAGGTCTGCTCACGAGATCTGGAGGACCCTTTGTGACTACCACGAGGGCTCTACTGCGATCAAGGAAGTGAGACAGAACCAGCTCAAAAAGGAGTACTCAAAGATCGAGCAAAGGCCTGGTGAGTCTTTAGATGAGTTGTGGGGGAGGTTCTCCAAGATTCTTCATGATCTTCGCGTTGTTGATCTTGTTTTCACTGAGTCTGAGAATGCACGCCAGCTTTTGGGTGCTCTTGATGTGAAGGTCTGGGGGATGAAGATCACATCCATCAATGACAACACTGTCATGAGTGAGCTTACCATGGATAAGCTCTACTCGAGGTTGAAGACGCATGAGATTGACTTTATCTCGTGTCTCCCCAAGACAGAGTCGATGGCTTTGGTGGTCGACCCATCTAAGGGTAGCTCGTCTGATTCCTTTGATTTTGGCTCATCTGGCTTTACACTCCTTGAGCGATGAGCAGCTAGAGAGGCTACCTGAGGATGATTTAGCCCTCCTATCCACCAAATTCTCGAGAGTTTGCAACAAGGTGAGGAACAGGAAGAGAGGTGGCCCTATCACTTGCTTTGAGTGTGGTGAGCCAAACCACATTCGCTCCAGGTGCCCCAAGCTGAAGGGCAAGGAAGAGAAGGACACTCGGAGGCGTCCTCAAGCTAGGGATGCGAAACCCAAGAAGACCAACTATCGCAAGTTCGTCAGCCGGGTCCTTGCCGCTCTTGAGAGTGTTGACATGAGTGATGTGGACTCGGAGACGGAGGATGACGAGGATGACTCCCATGGCAAGAAGAAGGCCCAGGACTTCACCGGCATGTGCTTTATGGCCAAGGATAGCCACGACGTCGACTCCTCCAACGACGACGACCCTTTCAGCGATCCCGATGAGGTATGTCCCTCACTTACTGATATGAAACGTGCTTTGGTCCTTACTGAACAAAAACTGAATAAGCAAGCAAAAATGATTAAGAAATAGGACACCATGATTGATAACTTGAACCTAGAAGTTGTTAAGCTCAAATCCATTGATCCTGTTGACATTTGTGATGTTTGCTCCTGCTTGAAGAATGAATTGTCTAATCTGAAATCTGCTCATTCCTCTGTTGTGAATCAATTGAAAGATGCTCTTGATGAACTAGAATCCCTCAAGTCTAGTCCTGCTTGCATGAATGCCATTGCTTTAGATGTGACTACTGTAGATGCTATCCCTTTGCCTTGTTTAAATTGTGCTTTGCTTGAACTAAAATTGGATAGTGCTACAAAAGAATTGATGAAATTTGATGCTAGTCACACCTGCTCTCATTGTGAGAAAAATAAGATTAAAATGAAGGAGATGACTGAAATGGTTCATGTGAAAACTGTGTTAAACTCACAATTGAGAATGATGCCTTAAACAAGACTCTTGAGGAGAAAGCTAAAATTGAACAATCCATGTCCATGACTGCTTCCAAGATAGTTGTTGAGTCTGATTCTTGTACTCTTTGTATTGAACTTAGGCATAATGTAGATAAGATACAAGAAGCATTTAGAGTTAAGTTCAAAGAGCAGTTGGATAGGATTAGAGATAACTATTGTATGTCTTGTGAGGCTTTGAAAGCCGATGTAGCTCACTATAAGGAAAAGTCTGATAGGGCTAGCAAGTCAAATAAGTGTGCTTCTTGTTATGAACTAGTCAAACAAAATGACTACCTTAAAGGGACTCTTGAGAGGTTTATTGGTGGGAAGAAGAACCTCAACATGATTCTAGACAAATCTAAGGTGAGTGTGAATAATAGTGGCCTAGGATTTGATTCCCTAGAGCATACTAAGAACCATCCACCTAAGGTTGTTAGAGCTGTTGAGAGTGGCCTGTTTAAGGTAGAACCCTCTAAGCCATCCAAGATAGTCTTTAAATCTGCTGGTTTTGCCCAAACCACTTCTAGCAAGATAGGTGCTTCTACTTCATCAGGTCAGACCCTTCAAAAGGTCAAGTACCATTGCACCTTCTGCAAGAAGAATGGCCACATTGTTGAGTTCTGCTTCCGTAGAGCTAAGATTGAGAGGAAGGACAGGATGAGTACCTTGAGAACCATTAGAGAAGTTTCTTCACCTGCTGTAGTCTCTAGAGCTAGGTAGCCTGTCTTTCCTGCTAGACATAGGCCTAGGTTCGTAGATGACTTCCTTGACTCCTTTGGTGGATCTAGGCAGCATTCTGATTTAGGATATCGTGAAGAGAGACCGCGGATAGCATCTAGACAGGGGGAGTACCGACCTTTTGGTAGGTCGATTCGGAGAGGTCTAGGTGGTTCTCGTGTGCATTCTTATGATTTTGCTCCTAACCATTTTACTGCTGCTTCTACTGCTTTGCCCGAGCATCGTGTGACTCAGTACTGGATTCCCAAGTCTTTTATCACTAACCCCAGTACTGAGGTACAGATGCTTCCTATTCGTGCTTTGTAGGTCCGTCGTGCGAGGAAGGAGGACATATGGCTTGTTGACTCCGGGTGTTCTCGACATATGACTGGAGATTCTAGATGGTTCTCCTCCCTCACACGTACATCCGGCAATGAATTGATCACATTTGGGGATGCTTCTACGATGCAGTGATGACCAAGTGCACAAGCAGCACGTCAACAACAAGTTCATGCTCAAGGATGTCGCTTTGGTAAGTAAGCTGAGGTATAATCTGCTATCTGTTTCTCAGCTGCTTGATGAGGGTCTAGAGGTGAGATTTAAGAGTGGTGAGTGTAGAGTTCTAGATTCCTCCGGTGTGCTTGTCTTTAAGATCTCTAGGTTTGAAAGGATCTTTTGTGCTGATTTCAGTTTCTCTTCTGCTTCAAGCCCTAGGTGTCTTGTAGCTTCTGACTCCCATGATCTAGGATGTGGCATCGTAGACTTGGGCACATAGGCTTCGATCACTTGACTAGAGTCAGTAGCAAGGATTTGATTAGAGGTTTGCCTAGGTTGAAGGCTGTTAGAGACCTTAATGTGCACACCCTGTAGACATGGTAAGATGGTTTCTACTTCTCATCCACCTCTTACCTTAGTGATGACAGATGGACCTGGTCAGCTTTTGCACTTAGACACTGTTGGTCCTTCTAGAGTTCAGTCAGCCGGTGGGAAATGGTATGTGCTTGTGATTGTGGATGATTACTCTAGGTATTCATGGGTTTATTTTCGGTTTCTAAGGACGAGGCATTTGGCTTCTTTAGAGAGTTGGTCCTTAGACTTGTCGTTGAGCTTCTGGAGCTTTGAGAGCCATTAGGAGTGACAATGGGACGTAATTCAAGAATTCTTTCTTTGCCACCTTTTGCATCGATAGGGGTATTGAGCACCGCTTTTCTTCTCCTAGAGTTCCCCAAAGAAATGGTGTTGTAGAGAGGAAGAATAGGACCCTTGTAGAGATGGCGGGACCATGCTAGATGAGCATTCCACACCTAGGAGGTTTTAATGAGGCGATCTCTCTTGCTTGTTATATTTCCAATAGGGTTTTCTTGAGATCTGTTATTGGCAAGACTTCTTATGAGCTCAGATTTGGTCATAAGCCTAAAGTTTCTCATTTCAAGATCTTTGGTTGCAAATGCTTCATTCTTAAACATGGCAACCATGATAAATTTGAATCTAGATGTTCTGATGGCATATTTCTTGGATATCCTACTCATTCTCGTGGCTATCGTGTATTTAATTTTGACACTAACAAAATTGTTGAGACTTGTGAAGTCACTTTTGATGAGGCTAGTCCTGGTACTAGACCCGATGATGCAGATACATAGGTTTCTGAGAGCATCTTCGTCGATGATGATTCTGAGGATGAGGACCCAATCCATCCTCAAGTCTCTTCTGACATGGTTGGAGAGCACGCTTCTACTACTCCAAATTGGTGGCGGCAAATTTCCTCCTATCTTCACCGACGACTGAGTGGCTCTGCTCCTACCTCCACGTTCCCATGAGGTAGAGGCCACTTCACACCGAGAGCTCCTCTTCGCATTCAAATGACAAAGATCCACCGAAAGCAGATGATTGGGGATCTACATGAGCGAGTCACTCGCTCCAGGTTCATTTCTCTTGATTCTCATTCACATTCTGCTTTTGTTGCTTCTTTTGAACCCCGAGATGTCACCCATGCTCTTTCTAATGCCTCTTGGGTCAATGCCATGCATGAAGAACTTGAAAATTTTGAAAGAAACAAAGTCTGGACCTTAGTTGAACCTCCACCTAATCATAATGTAATTGGAACCTCCTCTTCACATTTTGCTAGCATTTGCGGCATCCAAGGGCTTCAAGCTATTTCAAATGGATGTCAAAAGTGTTTTTCTGAATGGTTTCATAGAAGAAGAGGTCTTTGTCAAGTAACCTCCTGGTTTTGAAAATCCCAAGTTCCCAAACCATGTTTTTAAACTCTCCAAAGCCTTGTATGGATTGAAGCAAGCCCCTAGAGCTTGGTATGATAGGCTTAAGAGTTTTCTGCTTAAAAATGATTTCAAAATGGGTTTGGTTGATAAAACCTTGTTCACTCTCAGGCATGGCAATGACTTTTTGATGGTTCAGATTTATGTGGATGACATTATATTCGGTGGTTCCTCTTATGCTTTGGTGTCCAAATTTTCAAATTCTATGAGCAGAGAGTTCGAGATGAGCATGATGGGCGAATTGACTTTCTTCCTTGGTCTTCAAGTCAAGCAACTGAAAGAAGGCACTTTCATTCATCAAAGTAAGTACACAAAGGACCTTCTTCGGCGTTTCGACATGGGAAGTAGTAGACCAATGTCTACTCCCATTGCTACATCCACCGTGCTGGACCCTGATGAGGATGGAGAGCCTGTGGATCAGAAGGAGTACCGCAACATGATCGGCTCCCTCCTCTACCTCACAGCGTCGAGGCCGGACATACAATTCGCTGTGTGTCTGTGCGCTCGATTTCAGGCTTCCCCTCGAGCTTCTCATCGCCAAGCAGTGCGTTGCATATTCAGGTATCTCCAGGACACTCTTGACTTTGGACTTTGGTATTCTTCTTCTTCTACTCTCTCTATTCGAGCTTTTTCTGATGCTGATTTTGCCGGTTGTAGAGTGGATAGGAAGAGTACTTCTGGCACTTGTCATTTCTTAGGCACATCTCTTATCTCTTGGTCTTCTAAGAAATCTTACATTGCCAAATCCTTCGCCAAGGCCGAGTATGTAGTCGCGACCGATAGTTGCTCTCAGGTTCTCTGGATCTTGTCTACTCTGCGGGACTATGGGTTGTCTTTGGATAGTGTTTCTCTTTTCTGTGACAACACTTCTGCCATTAACATTGTCAAAAACCCAGTGCAACATTCTAGGACTAAGCATATTGATGTTAGATATCATTTCCTTAGAGACCATGTTGAGAAGGGTGACGTTGTGCTTCATTTTGTCGAGTCCGAGCAGCAGGTTGCTGACATTTTCACTAAAGCTCTTGATTCTTCTCGTTTTGCTTCTTTGCGGGGAGAGTTGGGGGTTATTAGTTTTCTTGGCCTGCTTTGAGGGGGAGTTTGCTCTCTTTTTGCATTCATTTGTATCATAATGCATTTTTTAATTCAGCAACTTGCATTGAAATATAAACTTGTGGAGCTTTGATTATTATCCTTGTATGACTTGATTTCATGCTTTATACCCTGCCATGTCTTGTGCTAGTTTGCTAGACTTCTTTTTTGGCTTTTTATGTATAGCTTAGCTTTTGTCATGCTAGCTTTATTATCTGTGAGCAAACTGAATCATAATATGACTTGTTGGATCTTGTGACTAGTTTTGCTTTAGTGATCTTCTCATGATTCATGCCATGTCATATAGGCTTAATTGAGTCTTGAACTTATTCTGAGTTTTAAATTGAGCTATGATAATTCTTAAGTCAAGTAAATGAAAAATGAGCTTTTTTGTGCGAAAAAACTGATCTCACCAATTCTTTCTTATGAGACGGCTTGCCATTGCACTAGGCATGAACTCAGGGGGAGTTTTGGATGACCTAGACCACTCTCTTAAGCTTTTGTTGCTTGGGATGGTCGTAGTGAGGCTTGAGATCTAGCACAATGCTAAGAAAACAAATTGGCAATTGGTTGAAGCTTAGAAGGCAGTTGTGGATGGCTCCTAGTCCAGGACTTGCTTTACTAAGATAAAACCAATCGTTTTCAGCAAAGTGCTCAAAGTGCTAAATTCTAAATGCTTGAACAATCTGATTCATGATTAAACTGAAAATGCTCAAAATTGACTCATTTGCTGTTTCTGGGCTCCATTTTGCTTATAGACATGGCCTGACTCATTTTTGCATACCTTTAGTGAAACTATGATCTTGAGCACCTTGTCATGCTTTCGATTCATTCAATCTCATATTATTGCTATTTTGGCCTTAGTTTGTTGTACATGTTTTGCCATGATTGAACATGGTGTCTTCACATAAGATGGCCTGGTGTAATACTGGTACAGTCTTCTTGGATAATCTTCATGGCTCCTTTTGCTCAAGTTAAAAAAAACTGAAAAAATGAAAAATTACAAAATTGCAGCCATTTCATTCCATTCATGCTCTATCTTCTTCCATGCGCCTTGATGAATCCATTGTCAAAGGGGGAGAAAGATTGGTCAAAAATGTTGTTTTAGAGCTTTTCATCTCAATTGCATTCTTTTGGTCTTATTGCCTTTTTTGAATTTGAATTGCAATTCTTGAAGACTCACAATGATCAAAGGTCAAATAGAACAATTGTTCTTTCATATGGACCTTAAGTGAGATTTTGGAATTTTCTAGAAATTAAAGCTTTCTTGTCTTCTTTTGCCTTATCTCACTTGCTTATGCTATTCTAGAGCTAGCTTGGTCATTTCCTTTGCTTTTTCTTGCATTTGAACCAAGTTGTGCCTTTGTGCGAAAACTGCAAGTATTTTACTTTTCAAAACCCAAAACTACATTTTCTGAGAAATTGCCAATGTGTTCATCAAGTGGGAGATTGTGGATATCATGGAGATATGCCCATGATCTTAGGATGATGAAACAATTGGCAATGTTGCTTTTGGTTTGAAGTTTCACACGTTTTCGGCAAAGTTAAAAGGCTGATCTTCAGCCATTTTGGAAATTTGGCTTTGGAATAGATTGAGTTCATAGGCTATAGTGCATATGTGTTGCATGTTGCATGTTTTCACTAACGTGGGTCAAGTTGTGAAGAACTTGTTCCTGGATTCGATTTGCTTGTCTATTGGTGTGCAGGTTGCTTGGAGGTCAACGACGGTCAACGGCGAGGAGGATCAAGACTAAGCTTGGAGAGCTGAGGTCCAGAACAATCAAGGATGCCGAGTGAGGTCAATGGACTCAAGCGTGGCGCAGAATGGACAAGGATGACCGAGCAGGCGATTCGGTCTGTTGGTTGATCAAGCGGTGTGGGGGTCGGTGCAAGTGCCAAGGTGGTCTGGTGGGAACCGGATGGGAGAGACTTGCCGACACGATGAGAGCCGTTGATCAACCTACACGTGGCGGAGCAGGCGATTGCTTCGACTGGATTGGACTCGGTCTATGGAGAAGGATCGAGAAGGGGTATTTTGGTAATTTTACCAAATACCGCCTTGGTGACCTAATGCCAACCCGCGGCGCAAGACGGTGCGTCAAGAAGTGGATTAGGTCAAGAGAAGTGAAGACAGCGCTTTAAAATATGTGTGTGTGTGTCCCGTTGATGTTGGGCCTTAACGGAAGCCCATTAGGTTTAATCTTCTAGAAGCTCTAATTCTAAAAGGGTTTTAGGGTTGGTGGCTGTCTTATAAAAGGATGGAGATCGGACGTCTGTTGGTGCGCCCGCAAAAACCGAAGCCCCTTGGCGGCGGCCTGTTCACCCGTAGAATTAGGAGCCCTTGGGGCGGCGTTCTTGAGCCTCATCTATAGACACAAAAAGCTGGCGGCGGGCTGTCCCTCGGCAGAAAACAGGAGCCCCTGGGCGGCGGATGTAATGATCGCAGTTTTGCCTAATGCGTGTGAGATGTTCCTTGCTGTTTTAAGTTTTGTTTATTCCTTTGGCTGCTGTTTCTCTGTGTGTTGTCGGCTCTGTCTGATTGATTCGGATTTGTAAAAGCAAGCAGATGCATGTTGGCTACCATCAATGATGCGGCTGTTGCTGTGTGCTTGTCCCTTCGATTTGTGGATCACAAAACTTTTGCTTGTGGTGATTCAACCTGTTTAGATTTATTTATTAGCTTGTGCTGCCTTCAATGATTCGACTGAATCCTTGTTGTTGTGCGTTTTGCTGTTTTTAGTTTAGTTTATAGCTTTGCTGCAGATCCTTGTCGGCTCGGTTTCTTGTGTTTGTTGCGGCTTGTCCTGTGCGTGCATTGGGGGCGCGTTTTTGCTTTGGATGCAGCGTTTTGTGTGGTCTTGATTACTAGTGCAGTGCCTTCATTGATGCGACTGATGGTTCTGTGACCACATTTGTTTATTGCTTGTGTGGTGTGATTCCAGCTTGCTGTACGTGCGGTAGTTGCGGCACACGCTGTGCGTGCGGCGGCGGTAGTTCGCGTTGTAACTCTTGTGTTCATGCTTGTCATCTCTGTTACCAGCTTCTGGAGGCTACGGTCTTGAACACAAGAACAGAGACCGACTGCGACTGTGTTCGGCTGCGGCTGTGTATTGTGTCGGCCGAAGAAAATTGCTTGATGGTCTTTGTGCATGCAGTTGTGAGGTGTTTTTAGTCTTTTGCTTTGGGGTTTGATCAGATTCAACACAGGTCTTCCATTATGCCTGTATACAGATCTTCATAGCTTTTATAGCTATTGAAGTGAAAGTAGCGTTGAGTTCGATCGAGGAGAAAAATAGAGAAAGTGTCTATTAACCCCCCCCCCCTTCTAGTCGTCTTTCCGGTCCTACACTATGTTTTATCAAGCTAAATTGGTCTAGCTCATAGTTAATGCCTTAACAGTAATTATGTATAAACTTCCAACCCTTGAACTTGGACATTATCCTTTGTCACCCTAGACTTAATGGATTACCTACTAGTTAATAAGTCTGTATTTAAGTGTCATACTTAGCCTTGCTTAGATACAATGTCATGTGGGCATTAAATTGCCTGACCATAATCATTAAAAACTTTGGAAAATGATTTGGGGTAGTTGAGGCTGGGAGCCTGGCTGGTATGTTAAGCTAATGATATTTTCAAAACAATAAAACCTAAAAAGCTGTTTTCGACTGGGGCGGCTGGAAAGAGTGGCTGGTGCCAGGGGCACGAGAAGAAGTTGGTATGTGGATGTACCGCCCTGGTCAATTAAGGACCGAATCTTGGAATGACCTCTCATGCAAAAACAGTGCAACCACAAGTCCAAAATGGGTACGACCTGGCTAACTAATTTGTTCGCCTCGGCGTGGCTTCTCCACTGGTGGGTGTGTGGCGTGGGTAAGGGTAAGGGAGCCACAGGAAAACCACATGACGCAAGAGGGGGCCTCCTGGGAGCATGGCTCCGGGCGGTGAAACCTTAGCGGGTGGAGTTGTGTCGAGGTTGAGCATTGTAAAGGCCTTGTGGTAATATTCCCTTGGTTCACACGTCTAAGGAAACGTGTGTATATATAAAGATGATTACCTCTTGTGGGTAAAGTGTGCGAACTCTATAGAGTAATAAAACTATCATGATAGCCATGCTCACAGTCAAGAGCGGTGCTAAGAACTTGCTTGATATAGTTTTCATTTTTATAAAACCATTTGTGATGAAAAGGGGAAGACTAGGGTGGGACCCTAGGGACTAGAGAAAGGTCTGGTCGGGGACCAGTGGTAAATACGGGATAGCCCGAGCATTGGGTGGATAGAGCCACTCAATGGTATAGGAGGTGGAACCTCTGCTAGTACTTTACAAATGAAAACTCATTTATGAAAACAGATTTATTAAAAATACTAAGTCTCAGGATTTCCTACTACTCATCTATTTCAATATTGGCTTTGTGCCAATAAAAGAACTCTAAAGCTTCCCTTGACTAGCCCTGCATCTATACAATTGCATTGTGTGTTGGCTCGCAAGTACGGTTGTGTACTCAGGCTCTACCATTTTAATCTTTTCAGATCCAAATGATCAAGACCCCTACCAGTACTTCACAGAAGCTGATCCGGATGGTGGTGATGATAATGAAGCTTAGGCTGGGACCCCCAGTCGCTTGCCTGTGGGCAAAGTGAATGGATCCATCACGATTTATTTTGCTTCCGCAGCTTTCTATATTCAGTACTCTTGACTTTTGTAAACTTCTGCCTAAGTGGCGCTTTTGTAAAATAGTTGGCCGCACGGCCTGATGATTAGGTAATATATTTTGGGCTTGCACTATTCATAATGAGTACCCTTTACATTGAGCAAAGTTTATGATCAGTTTGTTTACAAACACTAAATAGATGTCTAAAGACCACCCCCTAGATGTTCTAGAACCCCTACTAGGTGACTTGGGACAACCCTTAGCTGGTTGAAGACCTCCACTAAATGACCTACAACCACCTCTAGTTAACCCAGGTCCACTACCAAGTGACTCACAACCCCCAAGAGTTTATAACCAGCTCTAGAGAGTCTAGGACCTCCACATGACCTCCAGGACCTCCTCGGGAACTCCTAGGACCTCTTTTGATCTTCGCAGGAACTCTCAGGATCTCCTCATGAACCTAGGACCTCCTAGGACCTCCCTTGATCTTTCATGGATCTCCCCGAACCCCCTCATGAATCACAGGACCTCCTTAGGATCTCTCAAGACCTCTCCTCAGGACCTCCTCTCAGGACCTTCTCAGGACCACTCCTGGAACAGTACTCGAAGGGATTAGTGACCAACAAAAGGATCACTCTAGGACCTCTTCAAGATCACTACAGGACCTCTTCAAGATTACCTCAAGACCTCCTCCAGATCACTCCAAGACCTCCTTGGGATCACCCTTGAACCAGTCCAGAACCCCTTCAAGACCTCCTTAGATAACTTTTTTTTCCATCCAATAGTGGTCGTAACCGTTAACCAAATTGTGTGTCAGCTTTGAGCTCCTGATGTTATGTGAGTGAACCGTGACGTAACTGTGTGTGTCAGCTACTGATCCAGAGAATGATACGTTATACGCAGTGGATCCCAAGCTCTAAATTTGGGGTCCGACAAACATCACGGAGGAAGTCAACGATATGCCGGATATGGACTGTGCTTTTGATGAGGATATGTCGCACGATGACAATCTGGATCAGATGCTACACGATGCAGAAGAGAACTACAGTGAGAGAGAGAGAGTTTTGTAAATTCGAGGGCTTAATAGAGGACTCAGTGAGACCTTTGTTCCCTGGCTGTAAGCCGGAATACACAAGGTTGTCAACCGTTCTTGAACTGTTGAAATTAAAGGCAAGCAATGGTTGGTACGACAAGAGTTTCACGGCGTTGTTAGGTCTCCTAGCGGACATCCTTCCAGAGGGAAATGTGTTGCCCAGCACCACCTACCAAGCAAAGAAGGTTCTTTGTCCATTGGGAATGGAAGTAGAAAGAATACATGCATGTCCGAACGATTGTATCCTCTACCGTAAAGAGTATGCAGACATGCATATATGTCCCATGTGCAAAGCATCCCGATACAAGAGTAAGAATACTAATAAGGTGAAGCAAGGACCTCCTGCTAAGATGTTGTGGTATCTGCCTGTGATCCCACATTTGAAGCGTTTATTTGTGAACCCAAAGGAGGCAAGATTGCTGCGTTGGCACTCGGAGGAGCGTAAGAAAGATAGAAAGCTAAGACACCCTGCTGATTCTATCCAGTTGAGAAACTTCGATCGGAGCTTCAAAGAGTTCGGTGCGGAACCGAGGAACATAAGGTTAGGGTTGAGTACAGATGGAATGAATTCTTTCGATAACATGAGTAGCCGACATAGCATCTGGCCCGTCAATCTATGTATAAGTTCCTTTCAGTAACATGAGCAGTCAACATAGCACCTAGCCCGTCAATCTATGTATGTACAACCTTCCTCCTTGGCTGTGTATGAAGAGGAAGTACATTTTGATGTTATTACTTATCCAAGGGCTGAAGCAACCTGAGAATGATATTGATGTGTACCTAGCACCATTGTTGGAAGATCTTGTGACACTATGGAACGAAGGGGTACAAGTATGTGATGCGTACAAACGAGAGAACTTCACTTTACGCGCCATGTTGTTCTTCACCATCAATGATTTTCCTGCCCTTTGTAACCTGTCAGGATTCAGTACAAAAGGAGTCAAAGCCTGTCCACACTGCTTAGATGGTACAGAGAGTGTATGGCTGAACAACTCACGCAAAACTGTGTATATGCGTCACTGTAGATTCCTTCCCAGGAGTCACCCACACCGCAAGATGAAGAAACAATTTGTTGGAAATAGGGAGGACGGTTCAGCTCCAAGGGCTTTTAGAGGGAAAGATAACACAATTGCAGGATCAAATGAATCAACTCCCCAGCCAGTCGCAAGTCGCCCCTGTTATTTTGAGAGCCAGTCCTCCTCAACGTCGGAGTAGCGTCGCGTCTAGTCCAAATTCTGAACATGATGACATCCAATTACCTATCCACGACATCACGGTAATGTACATCTCTGGAATGCACCAAAGATAGACCTATAGGACACCTTACCTAATTGTGTATCATTTTGTAGGAGCCGACGCCCTGCAAGCTCCAAGTAAGGATGGTTGGGTCCATTTCTATTGAGGATGGGCAGGGGATGGTGTATCCATACCAAGAAGGGACAGTGCAGCACGATGCCCAGCTGGCACAGGGTTACGCTAGGGTCCAGGTGGACATGGTACATGACAATTTCATGGCTGTCCCGCTGGAGATTCGCTCGAACGAAGACATCAGAACACTAGGGGATGACATACACACTTTTATCCAGTGGCCCAAGAAGGATATCGCTCTGGACCCATCAGTGCTGTGATCTGTACATGGCCATTCCTCTCCAACAGGACCCTCGATGACTCCACCTCATCCTTCGCTTAAGAAGGCCACCTCATCGGTTCTCATGGAGAAGACGCAGAAGGAACAAGAAAAAGCGTGGCGCCGTATCGGTTCCCTAGTCGTCCCGCAGGAAGACGTGTAGCGGGCCAATCGTTAAGCCAAATCGAAATTGATGAACATTAAGGCGCCTACCATGCCCTCGAAATACTCCATCGGAAGTCCGTTGGCCACCGACACAATATTAGCCAACGCTGGAATAAGTTGTTAGGCTTTGCATCTCTGGTACATGCGGAAGACCAAATGTAGGGTGCGATCATCGAATCACCGCCGATACGAGGATGAGCATTTCTTCAATTTGAGCCGCCGTTTGTGGGCTTCAACGACTTATATGACCTATTCAACCTCATTGCCATCGACGCCTCGCTTCTACAATGTTGGACACTGTAAGTGTGTACAATCAAGTTCTACATTCACGTAATACCGATAAATATCACAACTCATTGCTTATGTATAGATACATGATGCAAAACGCCTGGGATTGGTCCAAACCGGTGGGTTTCCTCGACCCACACGTGGTCTCTATGCAAACCATCGAACAAGACGCATCCTTCGTCGAGAAATACATAACGGCGGCATTGCTTTGTCAGAACAACAAGGACTACATAGTGGTGCCCTTCAACCAGGGGTAAGTGCTTCACTACTTGCTATATAAATTTTATTTGTACTTTATACGTAGCATGAACTTAGGTTTAATGACTATAGCGACATACATGAGCAGGTACCACTGGATCCTTTTAGTCATTGTACCAAAGAGGAATAAGGTGATATACCTTGATTCCCTAATCAGCAAAAAGCACGACTTCAGCATTCTGAAAGAAATACTCGACAGGTATGCTCATTTCCTCCATACATAACTCTAATGTAGTCTTCCTTCGTTTGAAATGGCCGAGGATAACTTTTTGGAATCATATAGGTCGTTCATCACCTACGTTGCCAAAGGAGGATTATACAAGGGATCGAACACCACACTAACACACAGGACGCGATTTTTGGTACACGCTACAACACAATAATCCTATATCATACTTCGTAATAATGCGTCTCGAACTGACTGTACCTATATATGTAATTCTATTTTTGCAATGCCGCCAACAAAAAAATGACGAGCTATATGGATTCTACGTTTGCCATCATATGCGGAAAATCATTAGTACTAAGATGAAGGATATCGAGGTTTGTCAATCTCGAAATAATTATTTCCTAATTATAAATTTAAATATATATGCTTACCACTTTACTTTTGCTAGCGACAGGACATGAACATAGATTTAGATGCACTCGTTGCGAAAGAGATCGCGGACGTTCAAGGGAAGCTCTGCGCCTTCATCAAGACAGACATCATTAACCCCACCGGAGAGTTTCACTCCGTCGCCGACGCAAAGTTTCACCCAGTCGACACCTCTCAACCACCTGTAAACAATTGATTCAATTGTAATCCAATTGTAACTATAGCGACAATACTTGAACAAATTCTTTTATAATTTATTTTGAGTAATGATCACTTTGAGTTGTCAACAATTGATTATATATGATGTATCTGTTTTTTTGCATACTTGTTTTCAGAGGGCATGGCTAGCAATTCCTGAGGCTAGCCAAAAATCAAAAAAAAAATAGTTACTTATAAAGAACTATCACAGACGGTTTTTCGTTGAAATCGTCTATCAAGGTATGACGGTTCTATTTACAAGCGGTAAAATAGTTAGGTATCAAGACCTATCACAGACGGTATTTTGTTGGAACCGTTTGTGAAGGCATAGTATCACAGATGGTTTCTATTAAAAACCTTCTGTGATAGGTAGGATATCACAGACGGTTCTATTTACAAACCATCTGTGATATTCCCTAAATCACAGACGGTTTGTAAATAGAACTATCTGTGATATCCTACCTATCACAGACGGTTTTTAATGGAAACCATTTGTGGTACTATGCCTTCACAGACGGTTCCAATAAAAAACCGTCTGTGTTATGCCATATCACAACCGTCTGTGATAACTGACTGTTATCACAGATATATAAATTCAGACAGTTCAGAAACCGTCTGTGATGACGGTTCCGAACCGTCTATGATGAGGTTGTATGTAGTAGTGACGGTTGAGGAGGAGGCGAGTAGTGGGGGAGAAGGAGTTGGGCCACGGCAGCGGGAGAGGGGATGGGTTTTCCTGAGGCGGTTGTGCGTGTGGTGGCGTAGCGAGTGGGTGGATGCAGCAAGGCGGTGGTGGAGTCGGGAGGAGGAGGAGGGTGGATTGGATTTGTATAGGAGCTAAGGGGAGTGTGGACCGTTTGATTTAGATCTAGATCTGATACAACGGTCCAAAAAACGAATGGTTTTGTGAAAATGAAATCAGTCCAAAAAATTGAATGACGCGTAGACAGACCTGATTTTCTTTGTTTGGTTAGGAAATTATGTATGCTGCTTTGTCTGAGAAGTTATGCATGCTCCGGGCAAATTAGAGGCAGCAGGACAAGGTAGTACGTTTCTGTTATCCTTCAAAAACTAGAAGCTAGTTTCTGTTTTCTACTTAATTAATTGTTGCAGGCATCGGCAGCACGTTGGACAGGCCGGAGCACATGAGAATCTGAGATTTACAGCGCGGATTTTATTATTTTTCTGGTGTCTCCGGACCGCGCGGTCCCCTATTCTTATGTATCGTCCATATATGGTATATCCTATTATCTATATGCGCATGATCCATTGTTCCCGGCTCATCCAAACAAAGCCCAAGTGATCATGATATACTGTAAAAAAAATTGGAGGGGCAAATGCTGCATTGCGAGCAAATGAAATACTCCAGAGTCTCTATCTATACAGAGTATATACTACAGAGTTTATACTCTCTCTAGTCTACACAAATAAGTCGTTTTGGAGTGCGTGCTGTCAAATTTTAGAAACTCTGGCTATCGATATCTTGTTAAATATTTAGATTAGATACATAAAAATCATGTGTGTGCATTTGTCTCAAAAAGCACTTTCGTAATATTATAATCTTATTAGGTTTTATAATTATAATACAATAGTAAGTAGTGGTCAAAGTTGCATTCTGATGACTATGTCGATGTCTAAAACGAGTATATATATACCGTAAGTAAGTTAACTAGACGAGACGGTCGCACAATTGTGCGGCTAGATTTAGTATGGTTTTGTTGTAAAAACTTTTTATTTATTTATATAGTTATTACTGATTAGAGTTTATTTTCTTATGCATTCGTAAAAAGTCATCTCATAAATACATATCATGGTGATCGAGTTATACTAACATTGAAGCTCAGATGAAATCTAGCATGGTTACATACTTATATGTATACTCCGTTTCTTTCTCTTATTTTAAGGATATGTATAGCATTTGTACCAGTTGTAGATATATAGCATTTGTATCAATTAATGTATCAATTAATGTAGCGATTAAGCTCCACCGAAGCAGCCACCGTTTTCGCCCTTTTGGCCGAGCCACCTCCGCTAGCAATCCGCCGCTCCGGCGCCGTCTCCACCGCGCCACCCCCATCACCGTGAGCCCTCGATGGCAAGGAACCTTTCCCCCCAAAGGGATTAGGCTTTGGTCCACTCCCGCCACCGCACTCGGCCTCCTTCTCCAACTCTGGCCGCCTGCTTCATCTCCACCCTTCTCCGGCCACCGTTCCTCCCCAGCCCCCTTTCTTGACCCGGTAGGTTCGCCTCCCCGAGCTCTACCCCGTGCTCCCCTTCCCCAGCTCAGGGCACCGCCGGAGATACCTCTCCGTTGCAGTTGTGCCGCCGTCGCCGCTCGCCTCCACCGCGCCGCCGCTCCGGCCATCCTCTGGCCACCGCACTAGCACCATCAGCTTCTCCTCGCCGAGACCTCTCCATTCTGGTGCTTGGTCACCGCCATCATGCCCGCCCTCGTCGGTGGAAAACTCCGGCCGTGCAAGCCCGTGAGCTCCCTCAGCTGTCTGAAAATGAACATGCACTATTCATTCATAATTAATCCCCCCTAATCTTTGTCTTAACAATTAATCAATCATTTGTATTAATGGCTGTCGGTTTAAAACCTCTGGTCTCATTGCCGCGTGGGCACCTGAACAGTAATGACTGCCATCCATTTAATAAGCCGGTTCAACCCCCCCCCCCTCCTTTGACTAACAAGTGGGCCCCTGTACAGTATGCACCCGGTGCACCGTGGACCGATGCACAGTGCATGTTGACCTACCGGTCCATGCACTGTGCACATGAGCCATGCACTATTCATAGGCCCCACATGTCAGTGGTTCCCTTTCTCTCTCTCCCTTCTCAATTTCCTGATTCAATTTCCATTTGAAAATTGTGAAATTTGTTTATAAAATTTTGTAAATTCAAGATCTTGCTTATGGCACTGATATTATTTCATTTGGAGTTCATTTATTATTTCTTTAGTATTTATTTGCTCTCTTTGCTTGTTTGTGCATTTTTCCGGTACGTTCGTTCGAATAGGATTCGAAGACGCGGGAGATCTCCACTTCGATCAAGCACAAGACCCTCAAGACTCTCTTGCCTTTAACCAAGACGAGTCGATACTTTGATCATTTTGAGCCTACATTTTATGTAAATTATATTCATTTAAATTACCAAAATTACATGCTTTAATTCTTTAATTAAATGTATATTAAATCTTAAGGTAGTTAAATACCCATTTGATGATTAATCAATTATTATGCCATCCATTGATAATTGAATCCATTATTCCATGTCACCCTAGGCACTATGTGGTAAATACTAGTATAGGTTGTATTTAAACGACATGCTAGTCTTGCTTAAGTGTCGGGGTATTAAATACCCCAATCATCATCTCTTCACAGGGTACCCTAGTCGCTTGCCTGTGGAAGAGATGAGCTCTACCCTTTTTGCTTCCGCTGTAGTTTACGTTGCTTTCATGTAATGTAATCCATTTAGTCTGTTCGGCCCTTTTGTAAAACTCGACCCGACGTGGTCTATGTCACTCTGATCTTTATAACATATTTAAATGTTTTAGTTCACGCCATGTATGATTGATTCAGCAATGTGCCTATGAGTGCTATCTACTGATACAGGAAATAACACAGTATTCTCACAGAAGATTTAGATTCACAGAATCTAGTTCCGACACCTCTCCTCAAGTCCCCCCCTCCCCCCCCCCCCCCTAGCGTTTATTTGGATGACCCAAAATCCCAGCCAATCCAAATAAACCCTTGAATAGGCGACGAAGCATAGCTTTCCAGAGGTGATAACCGACGACACGATAGCCCCGACCCCTCCTTGAGTCCTACACAGTACCTCGAGCGAGTAGCGTGGCGTAGCCTCCTGGAGGCAACAACTGTGGTGTGGCCATCTACCATGAGCTGGCAGCATAAGCAAAGTGGGTGATGTGGCAGCCTCCCGTAGAAAATCATGGGCAGTGCGAAGAAGAGATAGGAGAAGAGCTGACGTGAGGCTTACATTTGGCCTATGTTGCTTCGTTCACTGACTCATTAAATATTTTGAAACTCTGCCTACTTTCGAACATATGCCTACGTTGGGTGAGAACCACATTAGTTGGTGAAGGAAACTGAGCAATATTTATAAAGATGAGGGAGTACTCATCGATCAGGCTAGTTTTTTTGAAACAGAGAGCCTAAAAGGGACAGATTGTCTAAGACTCTTTGGTTGTGACTCTGTAGTTGAGCTTACGGTATAGCAGCCCAACTATCTAGGACTAGGATATTGGTTTAGCGAGTCTGAGATCAGGCACTAGTTTAACGGGTTCGATGGTGAGCCCAACAGCCTATACCCCAGCCGGTTCTAGTTCACCTTGGCAAAACTGCCCTCCAAAACTACCAAAAGGTGCTAAAGTCAAGGTGGTAAAACGGACCTATTCTAGATTTAAACTACGGAAAAAAAAAAGATGTGAGAAACCCACTGCACCTAGAAAACCATAGTGGTACTCGACTAACAGGGTATTTGTACTGATTTTAAGTGTTTAAGGGTCAATGTCTAGTTTCGTAGTTAAAGGCGAAAACTATCACTTGTGTGATAGTTTGGTTAAATGGACATTTTTATAGATTTCGAGTGTCCAAGTAACCAAGTTCCCTAGCTTCTACTGCTGCATACAACTACGAAAAGCATAAAAGATTTGCACAGAGAGCAATCATGCAGTTTTCTATACGTACCTTTCTTTTGCGATCAATTTCCCATTCTCATTCATACAAATGTGAAACGCACAAAAGATTTACATACAAAGCTAATGCAGATGTGCCTTTTCCGGTAGATAATCCAGCGCATACAACGAATGGTGCTACTTTGCAAATGGAATTTTGACATTACAGGCGCAAATGGGAGGCCCTGAGCAGAAATTGCAATCGAGGTTATACCAGTAATTAATATCACTCCACAGCTTAACAAGCACAAACATCCATGGGTTAAAAGATGGTAATGGTGTAATGGTGAAGCTAGCCTAGAGAGGTAAAGCTTTCGTTTCCGTTTTTTTCTGCCATGGAATTAATCGTCGCATACTGGCATGCATGCAGTTTCGGTTCATTACCAGAACGAACTTTATTTCTTTGTGCTAGGCTGCTAGGTACCCTCGTGAGAGATCGAACTTTATTTTTGCCAGAGACCGATGGATGCAAAAATGTGTACAGTAGGTAAACATTAACGCCGTACACAGTCCCATATTCTGGTTGTCTCCTGGAAGTCTGGCAGGTCAGAGCCGAGGATTGGTTGGTATCCTCTGCTAGTATAGAAACGACGCACCGTGCAAAACGCGGTTCAAACGCTAATTACCTGGGTACATAGGATTCCTTCCTATGTTCTCGTGTAACCCATGACTAGAGGGGTAAATAGAGCGGATAATTTCCGTCGGATCAACGGATCAAAGGGCCGCGGAACGAATACGGAAGGGGTAAATGGGTATCTGATACTTTCTATGTCTAACTCCGACTCTCAGTAAAAAATGTGCAATAGTACACAGGATAAGCGATATCCGTCCGTATTTTATCCGTATGTCAGGTGGTATGAGGAAGTATGTTGTGACTTCACTTAGAAATAGGATAACAAATAGGCGGATTGCCCCATCGGAGCAAGCGAGGAATAGGGAGTGCTCTTTCTTTGACATCTCTGCGATTGGTCTCTTGATGTCCACTCTAATTTCACCCCTACTGTCCAAAGTCTTGTGTAGGGGTGCAAAGGAGGCAGATAATTTTTGTCCGACCGACCGACCGAAGGTTTGCAAAACGAATATAGAATGGAGAATTGAGTATCCGAAACTAATTGTGTATGACTCCAACTCTGAGAAAAAAAATACGACGGCGAAGATCATGCCGCGCTCTCTAGGAATTGTTGTCACCGGTGTTAAGGCAACATCAGGTGAGACGGCGGAGGAGAGTTCCGTCTTTCTCGCTGCATTATCCGATGCTCACAAAGAGCAATTATGAAGTCTGGGCTATCAAGATAAGGTATACTTGAGGGCCCAAGGATAGTGGGACACGGTGGCCTTGACGGCCAACTATAGAGGCATCTAGGAGGAAATGTCACCTTCCTATTGGAGGAAAACGAGATGACCAAAGCTACGTGAGAGACGTTAAAAATAGTGTATCTTAGTGTTGATCATGTTAAAGAGGCAAAGTGCAAACCCTCACCGATGAGTTCAAAGGGCTGCGCGTGAAGGAGACGCAGTCGATCGGTCTACGATTTCGCCATCGGGTTTGGGCTCGGCGGGAAGGTGCCGGAGGTGTTAAAGGCAGCAGGACAAGGTAGTACGTTTCTGTTACCCTTAAAAAAAACTAGTTTATGTTTTCTACTTAATTAATTGTTGCAGACATCCGCAGCACGTGCTACAGGCCAGAGCATATGAGAATATGAGATTTACAGCGCGCACTTTATTTTTCTTTACAGCGCGCATTTTATTTTTCTCTGGTGCCGCCGGATAGAGAGGCATCCATAAACAACACGCCATGGATCGTACGTGGATAATAGAAAGACATGCAATACGCGGTCGCATGTTCTTATGTCTCGTCCATATATGGTATATCCTATTATCTATATGTGTATGATCGTTCCCGGCTCATCCAAACAAAGCCCAAGTGATCATTATATACTGTGCAATTTTGGAGTGGCAAATGCTGCGTTGCGAGCAAATGAAGTACTCTAGTGTCTATATCTGCACAAAGTATATACTCCCTCTAGTCCACACAAACAAGTCGTTTCGGAACGTGTGTAGTCAAACTTTGAAAACTTTGGATATCAAAATCCTTTTAAATATTTAGATTAGATATATGAAAATAATGTGCGATATTCATCTCGAAAAGTATTTTTTAAAAAAAAGTATTATAATTTTATTAGGTTTTATAAATATATTATAATAGTAATTAGTGATCAAAGTTGCATTCTAAGGACCATAAATCAGAACATCCCAAAATCTGCATTTTTGGGAATATGTATTATAAATGTATTAGGAAAAATATTTTGATCGTTTTGCATATGAAAATATACATATGTTTGAATTTTGACTTTTGTATAAAAAACAAATTATGAAATAGAAACAAACATGTACTCAAAACATTAGATAAAACAAAGTAAAAATATAAAATGAGAGAATTATTTTGGGCATAATCTCTCAGGAATAATTCACCAAAACAATTATGTGAAAACTTGTTAAGAAAAACAATTGCAAACACATAAGAACATAAACTTACACGAATTTTTGAGAAATTCAAAGAAGGTATAAACTGCTAAAAAATTTACAGGAAAAACTATATTAGGTTACAAGCTCCCACAAAAAGTTTCATAAAATTTAGACTTCATTTGATCAATATAAAAGTTCGGCAAATAAATCAGCCGAAAATCCAAAACCTAAAACCTAATCTCTCTCACCTCTCACGACAAAGGGCCCCAGCCACGGGATCTTTGTCCACCTTATGCATCCCTCACTAGTGCACGCCATGAAGCGCTTACCCACCTTGCATGGTTTCACCTCGCCGCCCACCGTTTTCCCACCGACCAACTGTCCCGTCACCGCCCTATCACCCCGTGCCCATCCCTTGCTTATCCTCTCATCGCCCATCCCTGCTCGGAGTCACCTCGGCGCACCCGAGAGCTCTGCTGCCCTTGCTCGCGGTTGCCGGAGCTCCTCCTCACTCTACTCCGCCCCTCTATCTATAAAAAGCCACCTAGAGCTTCATTCCTTCCTTTCCTCACCGGTGTGCACCCCCCCCCCTCTCCTTTTCTCCTCCTTACTCAAGCTCAAATGCTTGGGGTGCGCGAGCTCCATTTTGGCCATGTGCCACCACCTCCATTCCTGCCGATCAGAAGGGCTCCTCTTTGCGTTATCTGTGTCATATCGCGTTCGAAAGCTTCCTGATCCTTTCCCCTCACTCCATTCCCTCTTTGACCCACAGGAACGGCCGAATCATCGCTTCTTTCTCGTCTCTGGCCATTTCCACCGACGCAGTTGCTGCTGGAGATTCACTGATCTTCGGACCGATTCCTCGCACCAGAGGCATCGCTTGGATGTCTCCGAGCTTCTCCAAGAATTCCCAAGCTCCCTCATCATCTCCAATTGTGGATATCATGGGTATATGTGCACGATCTTAGGATGGTGGTACAATTGGCAATGTTGTTAAAGGTTTGTTGAATCATAAGTTTTCGTCGAAGTTTGGAATGCTCTTGCTGATCATCGGCCAATCAGTGGTGATGAGTGTTGGATTAGGTCAAGTTCATGGGTTTCATGGCATATGTGTTGCATGATGCATGTTTTGACTAACGTGGGTCAAGTTGTGAAGAACTTGTTCCCGAATCGATTTCTTTGCCTATTGTTGTGCCAGTTACTTGGAGGTCAATGACGGTCAAACGGTGAGGATGATCGGGACTAAGCTTGGAGAGCTGAGGTCCAGAACGATCGGGGATGCCGGGTGAGGTCAATGGAGTCAAACATGGCGCATAAGGGACAAAGGTGACCGAACGGGCAGTTCGGTGCGACGGGTTGGATCAAGCGGCGCGGGGGTCGGTGCAAGTGCCATGGTGGTTTCGGTGGGAGCCAGATGGGAGAGACTCGCCGACATGATGAGAGCCGTTGGATCAACCTACACGTGGTGAAGCATGGAAGTGCTTCACGAAGATGGGACTCGGTCTTTGCAAAAAGATCGAGAAGGGGTATTTTTTGTAATTTTACCAAATACTGCCTTGGTGACCTTTTGCCAACCCACGGCGCAAGACGGTACATGAAGAAGCGAATTAGGTCAAGAGGAGATGAAGACGGTGCTTTAAAATACGTGCGTATATGACCCGTTTGTTTGTGGGCCTTACACTACAACAGGACCGGCCTATACCAACATAATCATATGTTGCTATAGCCCTAAATAACTGTTGCAAGGGCCTATAGCAACACATTGGATAAGTGATGTGGTTGGTCATGTTGCTGAAGACGGGTCTACTGCAACACATAACAACTATTGCTATATGAAAGAAAATGTGTTGCACACTAGCAACATTTATTTCAATTAGCAGCAACACAGCTATTTATAACACAGATAACATTTACTAGCAACACCTATTTTTTTAGTAGCAGCACATTTTGTATTAATAGCAAAACATGTATTTATATGACCCAGCAAACATTTCATAACAAATATATTTTGTATTGTTAGGAGCACATATTCACATCTTCCAATAGTATTGCACACTTCATTCATTAATCTGAAAACAAAATAAGGTGACTATACATTGCATGAATAAATTATCACAAGATGTTTGTATACATCATCTTTACACGCTACTCTTAAGTATACATGAAAAAAAACACACACAACCTATACAAAATTCTATGGTTCAGAGCTCTTGAAATCCATCTTTCTATGGTTCACCAGGCTTGTCGTGGTTCCTGAATATCATCCCAAAGTTGAAATGCATTTAATCCCGAAATGAGAAAAAAAATGAACTGAACCCAACTCTTACGGAATTCAACCAACAGAGGAAAAGTAATTTGCTATTTAGTGGCTAGCATTGTAGATGAAGATAATTTGCACAAATAATTATACTTCATATTATTATAACTTCACTTTACAAGGTACAAAACTATGGTCTACTTTTGGTACAGAACGTCATTGAACAAAGTGGAATGCATCCTCAAGGACATGGTTTCACAACTAAAGTAAATACCCGATATGCCGTGTTCACCAAGCAGAACAAGTCAGTCTGACTCTATGAACAAGAAAAAATGGAAAAAGATTGCAAGGGCAATATGTATAGACTTGGCCACAATATGCATTTTTGACAATTTCTTGAATGGAAAAATTACCTTGGTGGCACTGGAAATTGCATGCTTAGATCTCCTCCTGATGCTTCATTAGAATCGCTGGCATCTAAGATTCTGAATAGAACAGATTACAGCCTCTGAACTCTGCAAATAATAAGTCATGTATGTTGTCCTGAGAAGCTGACTAACTGAGTGACAAGAGACCAAAACAAATCACTTACAAATGCATCGACAAACATGTTGCATGTCATTCAGTTTTGAAGAAAAAAAAAGCTGAACAATTGTCATTTTGTAGCTCCAAAAAATTGGCTATACTAGAACTATAAGCACTAAATACAATTCAATTAGACAGAGAATGTGTCATTTTGGTGATGTAAATATAGTCATACACAAATATTACTTTAACACTCTATGTCGCCACCAATTTTTATGTCTAATTAATAATCATGGTATAATCTCTGCATAGAGCTAAAATGGAGACATGTGGAAGCAAATGACTTAAAAATGCAATCAATGCCATGACCCACCACAGGCAGCCAAATGTGTCGCTAATGTGCGTGTGGTTGGGAAGAAAATTGTTGGATCAAGGCAAGAATCAGGTAGGGATTTAATATGTTCTTTTTCCCATTTTCACATCGGGATGGGCTAGTCACTGTAGAATTCAAGAAATTAGATGTAACACATGTAGCAATAACAACTAATTATCATACTAACATAGAGTTCATTATCAGATGATCAAATTTTAACAAAGGAATTAAAGGATAATGCTAACACATCATATTTAGTAACTTTATTTACAGTGCACAATTAACAAAAGATTAGCATTATCACAGCCAATTTGCACAAAATTCTTTTCCTTTTCCTTTTCCTTTTCCTTTTCCTTTTCCTTTTTCTTTTCATAGAACCCTAACACAGAGATCTCAACAGAGAAATAGCAATTTCTTAATACAATTAACCATTCAAAAATTAACAATCGATAGTTCAAAGGAATAGATAATAGAAGCAGTAAATAAGAACTAAGAAGGGATAGGGCCAACAAGATGCCGCCACCACTGCCTCTAGGTCACCTACATCGAACTAACATATAAAACACTTGTAAGTCTATCTGAACTTCATATAGACTTTCAAGTAACAGAACACTAATCAAACAAAAGTAAATTAATAGAAAGTCTGAACCAATACATAAGCCAGAAGATGCCTGGTTGGACCCTAAATTCATTTATGCCAATACGAAGACATAACACACTCCTCAGCTATGGCCAACAGCAAAAAAAAAAAACATGATTTTACCAAAAGTTTTTCAGTTCTAGTACCAAATCCTTGTAGGCACATATTTACAATAAGCATTCTCTGCACAAACATAAGAAGCAAAAAGTTTACTAACTGAAGGGTAAAGGGAAAGAAGAAAGGGAAAATTATGTAAATGCGGTGGCGTCCTGACATGGTCTTAGTAACACCATAAACAACACAACCACCTGCAAGGCTGCAAGAATGTAATAAAACCAAACTCAACACTGAACCTAAAACTATAATGCCTCCTTATATTAAAAAAAATCCTGAACTTGGAAAATTTGTGTGGCCTAACATAGCTAGAAAATATATAGAATGCATATTTTGAGTGCATCGTGAGGGTGGACGATGGCCGTGGCCGCGCGCGAACAGAGCCGAGGAGACGGAGGCGAGTGCGGGAGATGGTAGGGCTTAGTCAGTGGGAGACGGGAGGAGGTGGGTAGAGGGGCGGGGCACGCGAGCGACGGTGGCGGATAGGAGGGTGAGGTGCTGTTGAAGTAGGAGGAGGTGAGCCAGGGCAGAGAGTGAGCGAGCGGCGGGTGCAATGTGGAAGAGGGAGTGGAGTGCGCTGGGACGGAGGGTGAGGCTTACTCGACGGCTAGGATGCAGATCCGTGGTGGGAGGTCAATTAAATGACGACGGTGGCGAGAATCGGCCGTGCCGGCATTGAGCGGCGGCAACGGGGGATTCGGCCGCCCAAACCCTAGAATTGCATTGTACAGCATGGGGAAGGCGGCGTCGTGGGGAGGGGAGGCTGGATCGTGAGGGAGAGGATTCGAGTCGGAAGAGAGAAATTAAGAAGGGGAAGGGAGGAGAACCGTCCGTTCCCACGCGATTCGATCCAACGGCTCTAACTGGTTCGATATTCCATCCAATGACTAGGGAGAGGAGGATGGCACTATCCAACGGCTCTAGATTAAAGGACAACGTGGCCCAATGGATTTGCTAGGAAGCCCCCGCTATAATATATATATATATATATATATATATATATATATATATATATAATCCGATTTTCCCCCAATTGAATCTCGTATGGCCCTCCGAACTCAAAATTTGTACCAAAAAGGCCCTATGTGTCCGTATTAAGGCGTACATCTGTACAGTTGACAGTTTGGAAATTATACTCCTCAATCACACCAGCCTATAGATGGAAAAAATGCATAGTAATCCAATGGGCACATAATCGTGTAAAATGTGTATAAATGATGGAAATATGACCACAAAATGCGAAAATGATAGGTTAATAATAGGAATATATTTGAAAATATGGCTTCTACCAACTACCAAAAGAAATGGCATATCAAGATGAATTTTTGTACGTTTTTGCGACAACATGTGTGCCTCCAACTAATTCTACTAAGTGAGTTGTACTTGCTACACATGGGCCTTACAACATATATCATGTGTTGCAATGGTGTTTTTCCTACAACACGTGTTATATGTGTTGCAGAGAATGTGTTGCCAAAAGCCAGTGTTGTTGTAGTGTTAACGGGAGCCCATTAGAGTTTTACTTCTAGAAGGTCTAAGCCTCCACTATAAATAGAGGAGGGAGTTGGCTGCACCCCCTTCAACCCTTTCATTGTTTTGAAATCCTAGTTTGCTTAGGGAGAGGATTAGTGGAGGTTAGGGTTCTAGAGAGTTGGATTTGATTTCGTGCTCATGTATTGAGTCTTTGTCCTCTATTGATGGAGTGGCTGTAAACCAATACCATATCAAATCAATCCAAGGAAAGTTTCTCAAAGATGTGTTTCTTTGCTTTTCTTCTCTCTATTTGATGATTTTGAGTCTTTCTTTGATCCGCGAGTTTTTGCTTGGTTTCTTGCCGTGATCTAACTTGCTGTGACATGTGGGAACCCATCTAGGGTCATCTTGATCATCAATCACCCACGAGCAAGTCTCTAGATCATATTTCGATTTTGGCTCGGTTTTGGAGCACACTTCGTTCAAACTGAAAAAGATAGGAACTTTGGCATGGATCTATGTGATATTTGATTGGAATAGGTTCCTAATATCTTAGCGAAGGTGTGTCTCAAATTTCGTAGAGTTTGGCCTTACGGATCAAAAGTTAGACCGATTTGAGTTTTGGTTTTCGGGCTGTTTGTGTTGTTCATCGTGCCTGAGGTCTGACCGCACTTTTGCCTGAGGTCAGTCTGGCCCAAGGTCGGACCTTACTTTTTCCTGAGGTCAGTCCGGCCCTCTGGATTAGGGTTTGTGTTTCTCTGTTTTGGTCTTTTGCTTTGGGGATTTTGGATTGGATTCAATAGTAGTCTTCTGCTGTACTGGTATATTAATCTTCATAGCTTCCATAGCTATTGGAGTGAAATTTGTGTTGAATCTGATCAAAGTGAAAACGTGAGCATGCTCCTATTCACCCCCTCCCTCTAGTCGCCTTTTCGGTCCAACAAGTGGTATCAGAGCCCGGTTAGTTCAATCTTGATCTTAACCAGTCACTGAACTTGGCGATGGATAAGTACTCGACCAAGCCGCATGTCTTCGATGGGCTCGACTATGCCTATTGGAAGAATCGCATGCGAGTCTTCCTTGAGAGCGAAGGACAAGCTATATGGAAGGTTGTTCGAGCCTCGCTCGTTTTGCCCGAAGTTGCTTCGACGGCTTCAGCAGTTCTTTTGGCTAACAACAATAAGGCAAAGAACCTTCTATATGCTGGGCTTGGTAGACAGGAGTATAATAGGATTTGCAACCTTGCGACCGCACATGAGATTTGGCACACCCTGGAAACTTACCATGAGGGATCATCTCAAATCAAGCAAGTGCGCTAGACGGTCTACAAGCGAGAGTATAACAAATTTAAGATGCGTCCTGGTGAGAGCATCGATGACGTTTTTACTCGCTTTAACAAGGTGATCAATCAGATGGGAGCTGTTGACATTGAGTACTCTCAATCTGAGAATGCCACCCACCTCTTGGCTACAATCAACACCAAGGAGTGGGAGATCAAGGCTACTGCCATTGAGGAGAATGTTGATCTCTCTAATCTCACTTTGGAGCTGCTTTATAGCAAGCTCAAAACTCATGAGATCAAGAGAGGTAATCTTCCTAAGAAGGATAACATGGCTTTGGTGGCTGATCCTCTCAAAGGGACTCCTGATGGTTCTTCTGAGTCTTCTTCTGGCTTTTCTCTTGCGTGTTTATCTGCTGTTCAAGGAGAAGAGTTTGAGAGTCTTCTTGAGGCTGATTTAGCTCTTTTAGTCAAGAAAGTCACACGGCATATAACAATGTTAGAAACAAGAAGAGAGTGGCCTGTGGCGTGCTATGAGTGTGGAGAGCTATATCATATCCGCAAACCGCCCCAAGTCGAAAGGTAAGAGCAACCACAAGGAAGAAAAGCCGACTTGAAGAAGCCTCAAGGAACAAGCCCAAGTACAATGTTTGCCAAGCTCATGAAGGCCGCCACGGGTCCTTGCCGCTTTTGGAGAGCAATCCATGAGCGATGTGGACTCTGGGAGCGAGGAGGACAAGGAGGAGGAGCTCCCTCAAGACAAGAAAGGGAAGGCCAAGGACTTCACCGGCATGTGCTTCATGGCCGACTCCGTCGACATCGATGACAACGATGAGGTACATCTCTCTTATGATGTTCTTTCTGTTAGATGTGACAGCATGTTTGAGCAACTCATGAATCAGGATAAGGCATTAGAATTTACCATGGCTAGGAACAAGGACTTAGAGTCACAAGTAGACAATCTGACGTTAGAACTTGCAAATGCTAAGGATCTTAAATCTGATGAATGTTCATCTTGCCATGCTTTACATTCTGAATTTGCTAAACTACAATCTGCTCATGATATTGCTTTGCATCAACTTGAAAATATTAGGACTGAGCTAATTGATGTCAAATCTGCTCCCTATGAAAAATGCTTAGAGTCTAGCAAGTTGGATGCTTCTGGTAATGTTAAATCTAGCTTTTGCTCTTTCTGCATAGAACGTGAACATGTAGTTAAAAACATTTTAGAAGTAGTTAGAGCTAAATATGCCAAGCTTAAGGACACAATTGAGTCTACACTTTGTGCCTCATGTGCAGCCTATAAGCTTGAAGTTGCTCATCTTAAGGAGAAACATGCTAGTGCCATTAAGGCCAAGACTTGTGAATCATGTGTTAACTTTGGAAAATAAAATGCTTACCTTAAGGACACATTAGAGAAATTCTCTAAAGGTAAGAAACAGCTAAACATGATTCTGGACACATCTAAGACTCCTTATAAGAAGCAAGGTTTAGGATACAACTCTGCCCAGGACAAATCCAAGCCTAATGTCATTCAGGTCTTAGAAAATGGCTTAGTTGAATTCAAAACCCAACCTGCAAAAACTATTTTTAAATCTACAGAGTTTGTCCAACCTTCTTTTTGAGTCAAAAGGTGCTTCTCCCAGTGGTATCAAATACCATTGCACCTATTGCAAGAAGAGTAGACATTTGGTTGAGTTCTATTGGCGTAGGTTGAAGAACGCTAAGAAAAACATTGCTAGAATTTCATCTAATCAACCTAGAGTTTTTATGAGACATGGTCATTTAGAAAGGAAGAAACCTGGACTAGGATTTGTTTCACATGCTCATCATCATAATGTTCCTAGACAGGATGCTTCTTATGTTTGTGTAACCATTGCTCATAACAGAACTTCAAATAAAATCAAGGATAGCACTTTTGCTTTGCATACTACTCGCAGACGTGTGTCTCAGTACTGGGTTCCCAAGTCGCTTTTAACTAACCCCAGTATTGAGACACATCGTTCGTTTGTGCCTTGATTTTTAGGATCGCCGCGGGAGGAGGAAGAACACGTGGCTCGTCGACTCCAGCTGTTCATGCCACATGACTGGAGACTCAAGATGGTTCACTTCCTTCACGCAGTTGAAGGGTGATGACTTCATCACCTGCGGAGATGATACACAAGGGCGGATCGAAGGAACTGGATCGATCAGGGTGAACGACAAGTTCATTCTCAAGGACGTCGCTCTTGCGGACAAGTTAAGGTACAACTTGCTCTCTGTCTCACAGCTTCTTGACGATGGCTATGAGACTAGATTTAAGAAGAATCCCTGTCGTGTGCTTGATTCTTTTGGTGAGCTCGTTTTTGGGATTTCTAGAGTTGGTAGAATTTTTGGAGCTAATTTTTCTGAGTCTTTTGCCAGATCTCTTAAATGTTTAATTGCGTCTTCTTCAGACATCTGGCTTTGGCACCGACGGTTGGGGCACATTGGTTTTGACCACCTGACGCGAGTTAGTAGCCTTGATCTCATGAGAGGTTTGTCTAAACTCAAAGCCGTTAAGGATGCTGTATGTGCGCCCTGTAGGCATGGCAAGCAAGTTGCCGCCTCACTCCCTTCATTGACTATGGTCATGACTGACGGACCAGGACAGTTGCTTCACATGGATACTATTGGTCCTGCTAGGGTTCGGTCAGTCGGTGGCAAATGGTATATCCTTGTCATAGTCAATGATTTTTCGAGATACTCTTGGGTGTTCTTTCTTGCTTCGAAGGATGAGGCTTTTGATCATTATCATGACCTTATTCTTCGTTTGGCTTCTGAACTTCCTGGTGCCTTGAGAGCGATCCGCAGTGACAATGGCACAGAGTTCAAGAATACTTCTTTTGCCTCTTTTTGTGCTGAGCGTGGTATTGAGCATCAGTTCTCTTCTCCACACGTCCCTCAACAAAATGGCATTGTGAAAAGGAAGAACAGGACCCTAGTCGAGATGGCTAGGACGATGCTAGATGAGTATAGCACACCGAGGAGGTTTTGGGCCGAAGCTATTGCTACAGCTTGCCATATTTCAAACCATGTCTTCTTGAGACCGTCTTTGGGCAAGACTTCTTATGAGCTTCGTTATGGCAGAAAACCCTCTGTCTCTCACTTTCGAGTCTTTGGATCAAAGTGTTTTATTCTCAAGACAGGAAACCTAAATAAATTTGAATCAAGGACTTGTGATGGTTTATTTCTAGGTTATCCTGCTCATTCAAGGGGTTTTCGGGTTTTTAATATTGAAACTAACATTGTCTAGGAGACATGCAATGTCACTTTTGATGAGACTAGCCCTAGAGCTAGATCCAATGTTTCAGGTGACTTACAGGTGACAGAGAGCATTTTTGTTGAAGAAGATGAGGATGAACTTGATACTACTCCTTCACCTGCTGCTGATGTTCTTGTCCAAGCCCCGTAACACTCTTTCTGATCGCTTCACCTCCAATTGAGGCTCTGCGCATCGTCTTCATCGCCGATACTGCGGAGGTTGAGGAGATACTATCTCCCCCAGGCGCTCCAGTGCACATCCAGAAGCAACACCCTCCGGATCAGATGATTGGTAATCTTCATGAGCGAGTCACTCGCTCTAGGTATCATGATCCGAGTCTCTTCTCTCACTCTACATTTGTAGCGTCTTTTGAACCCCGCGATATATCACATGCTTTATCTGATTCTAGCTGGGTCAATGCCATGCATGAGGAGTTAGAGAATTTTGAAAGACATGAAGTCTGGAACCTTGTAGAATCTCCTAGTGGTCATAATGTAATAGGAACCCATTGGGTGTTCAAAAATAAACAAAATGAGGATAGTTCTGTAGTTAGAAACAAGCCTAGGTTAGTAGCTTGGGGCTTTAGCCAGGTTGAGGGGTTAGATTTTGATGAGACCTTCACTCCTATTGCTAGACTAGAAGCCATTCACATCTTGCTTGCATTTGCTGCATATAAAGGTTTTAGGTTGCATCAAATGGATGTTAAGAGTGCCTTTCTGAATGGTTTTATAGAGGAGGAAGTGTATGTTAGGCAACCCCCTGGCTTTGAGAATCTCAAGTACCCTGATCGTGTTTTTAAGCTATCCAAAGCCTTGTATTGTCTTAAACAAGCCCCTAGAGCCTGGTATGATAGACTTAAGACCTTCTTGCTTAAGAATGATTTTGAAATGGGAAAGGTAGATAAGACTCTTTTCATTCTTAGGCATGGCAATGACTTCCTTCTTGTTCAGATTTATGTTGATGATATTATCTTTGGTAGTTCCTCTCATGCTCTTGTTTCCAGTTTTTCTGAGACCATGTCCAAGGAATTTGAGATGAGTATGATGGGTGAGCTCAACTACTTTTTGGGGCTACAAATCAAGCAATGCAAGGAAGGGATCTTCATCCATCAGACGAAATACACCAAGGATCTGCTCAAGCGCTTCGAGATGAGTGACTGCAAGCCGATCACCACTCCCATGGCAACTTCGACTGCTTTGGATCCAGATGAGGAAGGAGAAGTCGTAGATCAACACGAGTACCGCAGCATGATCGACTCCCTTCTGTACTTGATAGCCTCAAGACCGGACATCCACTTCGCGGTCTGCCTCTGTGCGAGGTTTCAGGCGTCTCCGAGGACTTCACATCGCCAAGCCGTTAAGTTCATCTTTAGGTACCTCCATTTTACCCTCCAGTATGGCATTTGGTATTCATGTTCTTCTTTGCTATCCATTCGGGGGTTTTCTGATTCTGATTTTGTGGGCTGTCGACTAGATAGGAAGAGTACCTCTAGTACTTGTCATTTATTAGGCACAATCTAGCACTTGGTCGTCTAGGAAGCAGTCTTCTGTTGCACAATCCACTGCTGAAGTTGAATATGTAGCTGCTGCTAGTTGCTGTAGTCAGATTTTGTGAATGGTGTCCACCCTTAAGGACTTTGGGTTAGCCTTTGCTAGTGTTCTTCTTTTCTGTGATAACACTTCTACCATTAACATTGCTAAGAATCCAGTAAAACACTTTAGGACCAAGCACATAGACATTCGCTATCACTTCCTTAGAGACCATGTTGAGAAGGGTGATATTGTGCTACATTTTGTGGAGTCCGAGGCTCAGTTAGCCGATATCCTCACCAAGCCTTTAGACCCAACAAGGTTTGCCACCTTGAGGAGTAAGTTAGGGGTAATTTATCCCTATGGGTTGGTTTGAGGGGGAGTTGGATCTTTTTTGATCTTATCTTGTTTATCTGATCTTTTCTTGATCTTCTTTTGAACTTTTTGATCCATTTTTGATCTTTTTAGGCTTTTTGAGATTTTCTTGCATCTCATTGTATCATATTGCATTCATATAAAATTCCAAAACGATGCATTGTAATATAAGCTTTTCTGCTTATCTTTTAAAATTGATGAAGCTTTGCTTATTATCCTTTGGAGCTTTAGTATTTCAATTCTTGCTCCATGCCATGTCTAGTTCTTTGACTTGCTAGAATTATCATGCTTTCACATGTGTAGCTAAGTCTTTGCTGAATGAGCTAGAACTCTAAAAACAACTTGAACTAAAACTGCAATTTGTGGATGTTTTTGCTAGTTGCGCAATTAGTGCTCCTTTTGTGACATTGGCCCTGTCAAAATTGCTTTGTTAGCTCTTGAATCTAAAATTGATCATTACTTGAGCTTCTTGTTCTTCTGAGAATCTAAAACTGCTCTTGTGAAAATGAAAAATGAAAAATCAATTTCAAGATTGTCTTATGCTTAAATTATGCCAAACTATTCTTATGAGACTGCATGTTATAGACATGAACTTGGAGATATTTTGATGATCCAGACGATCTCATGGGGACTACCTGTCAAGACTGACATGAACCTCAAGATCTGTCACCCTAGTAGAAGCTTAGGAAGAGTTTGTGGATGGCTCCTAGTCCAGGATCTTCTTCACTAAGATATACCTTTAATCAACTTCTGGTCGAAGCTTAGGAAGAGTTTGTGGATGGCTCCTAGTCCAGGATCTTCTTCACTAAGTTAGACCATTAGTCAACTTCAATATTCATTGCAAATGAAAAATTGTTGAAAAATGGGCGTTTGAGAAAATTAAGCAAAATGATTCAATTCAGGACCTGTTTGTCTCTTAATGTGGTCATTATTAGCTTTTTGATCTCACATTGACATTTTGACATGGCCAGTATCATTTTAGGATCCCTGTTGATGAACTTGCTAAATTTGAAGCTTTGCTTCAATTGATAAAATTCATTGCTTTACATTGAGCCTTCGAGCTTAGCTTTGATATATATGTCTTAACATGATCTTGCTAGCGCTGTTAGGCTTGATATATTGTTTGTGCAATATTAGAAATGCTAGCTTGTTCTTTTGGGTAATCTCCAAAGCTTCTTGTAATCAAAAAATTAAAAAATACAAAAATGAAGCCACTCCATTGCATTTCATGCATGCTCCTTCTTATGCTTTTTCCTCAATTCTGCATTTGTTATCTCTGGACGAGAGGAAGCCGTCATTCCTTGATGACTCCATTGTCAAAGGGGGAAAAGATATAAAAATGTTAAAAGGCTCCTTTTGGAGAATTTGAAATTTTCTGGATTTTGAGGATCATAGTGAGGGAGAGTTTCTTATTTGCATTCTTATGGTCTTATTGCTCCTGCGGAACTTGAATTGCAATTTTTGATCCTCACAATGATCAAAGGTCATTTTGAACAATTGTTCTATCATATGGACCTTAAGTGAGATTTTAATCATTTTCTGGAAATTGAAGCTTTCTCGCTTCCTTTTGCCTTATCTCACTTGCCTATGCTATTCTGAAGCTAACTTGGTCATTTCCATTACTTTCTCTTGTATTTGGACCAAGTTGTGCCTTTGTGTGAAAACGTCGAGTTTTTATTTTTTTTCAAACCTCAAAATTTGCATTTGTGCGAAATTGCCAATGTGTTCATCAAGGGGGAGATTGTGGATATCATGGGGATATGTGCACGATCTTAGGATGATGGTACAATTGGCAATGTCGTTAAAGGTTTGTCGAATCACGAGTTTTCGTCGAAGTTTGGAATGCTCTTGCTGATCATCGGCCAATCGGTGGCGATGAGTGTTGGGTTAGGTCAAGTTCATGGGTTTCATGGCATATGTGTTGCATGATGTATGTTTTGACTAACGTGGGTCAAGTTGTGAAGAACTTGTTCCCGAAATCGATTTCTTTGTCTATTATTGTGAAGGTTGCTTGGAGGTCAATGACGGTCAACGGTGAGGATGATCGGAACTAAGCTTGGATAGCTAAGGTCCAGAACGATCGGGGATACCGGGTGAGGTCAATGGAGTCAAGTATGGCGCATAAGGGACAAAGGTGACTGAATGGGCAGTTCGGTGCGACGGGTTAGATCAAGCGGCGCGGAGGTCGGTGCAAGTACCATGGTGGTTTCGGTGGGAGCCGGATGGGAGAGACTTGCCGACATGATGAGAGCCGCTGGATCAACCTACACGTGGCGAAGCATGGAAGTGCTTCACAAAGATGGGACTCGGTCTTTGCAAAAAAAATTGAGAAGGGGTATTTTGGTAATTTTACCAAATACCGCCTTGGTGACCTTTTGCCAACCCGCGGCGCAAGACGGTGCATGAAGAAGCAGATTAGGTCAAGAGGAGATGAAGACGACGCTTTAAAATACGTGCGTATGTGACCCGTTTGTTTGTGGGCCTTAACGGGAACCCATTAGGGTTTTACTTCTAGAAGGTCTAAGCTTGCATTATAAATAGAGGAGGGAGGTGGCTGCGCCCCCTTCAACCCTTTCATTGTTTTGAAACCTTAGTTTGATTAGGGAGAGGATTAGTGGAGGTTAGGTTTCTAGAGAGTTGGATTTGATTTCGTGCTCATGTATTGAGTCTTTGTCCTCCATTGATGGAGTGGCTATAAACCAATACCATATCAAATCAATCCAAGGAAAGTTTCTCAAAGATGTATCTCTTTGCTTTCCTTCTCTCTATTTGATGATTTTGAGTCTTTCTTTGATCCGCGAGTTTTTGCTTGGTTTGTTGCCGTGATCTAACTTGCTGTGACATGTGGGAACCCATCTAGGGTCATCTTGATCATCAATCACCCACGAGCAAGTCTCTAGATCATATTTTGATTTTGGCTCAGTTTTGGAGCACACTTCGTTCAAACTGAAAAAGATAGGAACTTTGGCATGGATCTCTGTGATCTTTGATTGGAATAGGGTCCTAATATCTTAGCAAATGTGTGTCTCAAATTTCGTAGAGTCTGGCCTTACGGATCAAAAGTTATACCGATTTGAGTTTTGGTTTTGACCGCTTTGTCTTTGTTCATCGTCGCGAGGTCGACCGCACTTTTGTTCGAGGTCAATCCAGCCAAGGTCGATCAAGACTTTTGCTTGAGGTCAGTCCGGCCCTCTGGATTAGGATTTGTGTTTCTCTGTTTTGGTCTTTTGCTTTGGGAATTTTGGATTGGATTTAATACTAGTCTTCCGCTGTACTGGTATATTAATCTTCATAGCTTCCACAGCTATTGGAGTGAAATTTGTGTTGAATCTGATCAAATTGAAAAAGTGAGCGTGCTCCTATTCACCCCCCCCCCCCTAGTCGCCTTTTTGGTCCAACACCAGTGTCTTCGCCACGTAAAGCTCACCTCGCTACCTCGGCTCACCGTCGACAACCCACCTCCTGCCATCTCCATCCTTCCTTCTTGCTCTGGTATACTCCTAGCACCTTCTAGATGCCCATGCGCTCATCATTTAGTTGAAAGCATCACTAGTTTGAGCTTTGGCTTGTTGCCGTAGCAACGTCGCCACTCCTCGCCATCGCGCCACCGCATCAGGCCACCCCAGGCCTTGCCGCCGGTACCAGCAGGTGCACAAGCATGCGGGGAACCCATTTTGGGCATTCCCAAAGATCGCTTGCGCCACCATGTTGGGCGAAGATGCGGGCGCGAGCACCATCGTCTTGACTCATTGTGTCCAAATGCATTTAACATTGTAGCATGTCATTAAGAGCTAAATCTCAATCGTTAGGACAAAGTAATGATTAGCCGTCAGTTAAGTTAATGCCTGAGTCGCTGACATGTGGGACCAAGCCGATAGATTAGAGAAAAACTTAAAACAAATAGTTATCTCTAATGAGACACTAACATGCGGGTCCCACAACTTAAACGCACAGTGGGCTCTGGTCCATGGACCGGTGGACCGAGCGTGTGGACTTTAGTCCATGCGCTATTCATATGAACCGACCCACTGACAAGTGGACCCCACTTGTCAGGTTAATAAAGAAAATCAAATGAAAATGGAAATACGCTTTTAGTTCTGAGGAGAATACACTTTCCTTACTGGAAAGCGTAAACCTCCATAGCACATACGTGATAATACACTTTCTCTGTTGGAAAGTGTATTTCTCATTTCTTCTGGATTTTCCAAACCGAACACAATTCAAATCTTAATAACTTTGGCTACAAAACTCCAAATCAAATGATTTTTATTTCTAAATTCATATAAAATCATGAACTATCATAATATGTAAAAATATTTGATTTTTGTCACTTTTGAATTTATTGGTGTTATTTAATTCATTTCCGGCTCTTTTTGAATTAGACGTCGATTGCTCAAGTGATTATTGCGACGACCAACCAACCATATACTCAGAACAGGAAGATCAAGGAAAGCATCTCCTTTGATCATGTTGATCATAGTAGTTTACTTATTATACTTTGTTTTGCAAAATCTATTATGCATGTGTGTATGTTTTGTATGAAAATAGTATGATTGGGAAATCGGTAGTTGTAAATCCTACTTGCTGCATATACCTCCTTGGAATATTGATTCCTTACTGTTGTATCCTTTAGAATACGGGTTAGACAATACATAATATCGTTTTTTTTAGTGCGATTATTGCACAATGGCTACTAGAACGATAGATTTACTGAAAAATTGATAAAAGGACAATATGTTAAATTGTGAATTTGGGATATTTTAAAAAATGACCAGAGGGGGTATCTCTATTATTTTGTATGAAAATAAAATAAAAAACCTAGTCTTTAGACGCGGGCGAGTTATAATGTATTCTGAGAAAGTGAGGATTGTGACTCACTAGTAGATAGGGTTTAGATCCTCACCCATGGTCAATTAAGGACTGAAGCTAGCAACTCTGGGACTAAGACCTAATCGTAAAACCGTATGTGCTAGTGTGGGATGGTCGTAGCTAACTAAGTCATCGAAAACTAGCCTTGCATGAGGGGTAGGCAGTAGACGTGCGAGTAATTTCAATTGCCAACATAACAGTGAATGCCTCACTGAGACGGGTATACCCAGGTGAAGTGTGAAAAACATAGCACTGAGACGGGTATACTCAGGTGAGGTGAGGATCCTCATTCGACGGAGGTTATCTGGGTGAATGAGGATGTACATTCACTGGGCTAAGTGCAAGGTTAGGACTAGGTGATGTAAAGGCTGCGTCGCGAGCTCTAGACAGCTTACCTATGGTAGTGAGCAGTGATATAGAGAATTCCAGGCTAACTGGAATATTCACGTACTATGGGAAAAGTTGTACACCTCTGTAGAGTGAAAATCTATTTAAATAGTCGTGCTCGCAGTCATGAGCGTACTTAGTGCTGCTGGTATGACTGTAGTGTTGATTTCTCAAAAATTGTTTTATTGGAAAAACATGGGCAATGACATGGGGTTTTATTTTGTTGAGTTAACTACCATGTCTATGATTGAACATGAATTGTGGCTCACAGCCGAGGAGGGTTGCGAGTTGTTGTCTTAATTTCTTTTGTGCTTGTAACTGAGAAGGGTTACAAGATACTGTTATTATTTGTTCAGTTCTTTACTTACTATCATGTACATATTTAAACTGCCCTTTCAAATTCCATTGCAAATTACTACTTATAAATATTGCAAATAAAAATGGCTTTAAGCAAAATGACTTGTATAGTAGAGCCTCATTCTTTAATAGCCTTGCATTTAATATAACTTTGCGATACACTACAAGTCTTGCTGAGTACGCATTATACTCAATCTTGCTTAATTTGTTGTTCAAAGTTCGGAGATGAGCCCCAGACGACACGTTCTTTGTACCCAGAACCGGAGGGTTCAGTGACGAGTCTATCTAGGCCTTGTTCCTTGTTGATTACCTGCGGGATTGGTTGGGCATGCCGCTGGAATTTTGCTACTTCTATTATTTCTTCCGCCGCTATATTTTTACTCTGATGACTACTTTTATTTGGTCGGTCGGCCATGGATGTAATAACTTGTAATCGTTTAAGTTAAGTACGATTTTCTTTACTTTTATATGTGATTGTATAGATGTGAATACCAAATGTTGTGAATATGTGTACCAGTCACTGATCATGGGACTAGTACAATATACACATAGAGTCTTTGGGTATTCCACGCTCGGGGGTCCGACAATGTCAATGTCTGAAACGAGTATATAAGTACCGTAAGTAAGTTAACTAGCCGAGAGGGCTAACACAATTGCGTGGCTAGATTTAGTATGATTTTGTTGTAAAAACTTTTTATTTATTTATATAGTGATTACTGATTAGAGTTTATTTCGTTATGCATTCATAAAAAATCATCTCATATATACATATCATGGTGATTGAGTTATACAAACATTAAAGCTCAGATGAAATCTAGCATGGTTTCATACTTATATGTATACTCTGTTTCTTTCTCTTATTTTGAGAACATGGGTACTTATTTAATTCTTTTAAACACTAATTTGATTAAAACATATATATTTAGAAAAAATACTTTAAAATACTAGACCACATTGCATCCATTCTATTGGTGTATAGAAAGCAGTCAACAAATTCTCTTTTAATTGTTCTTGGCGGACTCTGCCTTTGGAGATGGACAAAATCATAGAAGGCCTCCACATCTTGCACTTGAACATGCCTATGGAATTTTCTCCAGAGTTAGTTCTAAAAAAACTCTTCGCGGTAGTTCAGACATGCATGAGCATGTATTAAAGTGAGAGAATATCACGACATGATTGGACTTCATTATTCATCAATCACTACACCATGGCATAGTATTAAGGGCAATTATCTGCCGGAAAAAAACTGGATTAGTGGCAATCTATCTGCCGGCAATATCCAAGATTTTAGGGGTCCCATTATTTGCTGGGAATAATTATTTTCTAGAACAATCTATCTGTCGGCAATGTTTTAACGTTGGCAGCAATACATCTACCCTAGAAAACGTCAACCAGGTCAACCTATCTACCGGGAATACCTTTTGAGCGAGAAGACAAAAAACAAAAGATGGCACAGGCGCGAAGACAAAGCTACCTCTGAAACCTTATCCCCAAATTCCTCCCACCACCTCCTCCTTTACCCGGCCGCCCACCCCACCTCCCAGGGCCTCCATCCTCCAGTGTCGCCCTCCTCCCCGGCGCCACCCTCCTCCAGCAAGGCCCTCCCACCCTCCTCCCGGGCACCCTTCCTCCCACCGCTTCTTCCTCCTGGCCGCCTCCTCCTAGCGCCACCCTCCTCCCCGGCACCCTTCCTCCTAGCATCGCCTCCTCCCAACGTATAGCGAGCTATGGATCCAAGTAGGCGTGGCGCGGTGGCACACCGAGTTCGAGGGCGGTGGTGGCCTTCTTCAAGCGCCCACCCCTCCGCGATCATGACAACGTTGCCACCAACCTCGCCGACTTCGTCGCCTACCACCCCCAACCCATTGCCTCTCTCCTCCCCCGCCATCGCCTCCCTCCTCCCTCGCCGCCGCCTCCCTCCGACCTCGCACCCACTGCCGCCTCCCCTCCCTCCCTCACCTCCCTCCTCATCTCTGCCTCCCCCTACCCGTGCCCTCTGCCGCTTCAAGCTGCAGCCGCCATCCTCCTCCCTCGCCGCTGCAGCCGCCGCCTCCCTCCTCCCTCGCCGCTGCAGCCGCCATCCTCCTCCCACCGCCACTGCAGCCGCCATCCTCCTCCCTCGCCGCTGCAGTCGCCGCCGCCTCCTTCCTCACACGGTCACGCCCCTTCTCTCGCCCGGCCGCACTGCCCTCCTCCTCACGCCCCGCCGCTGAGTCCTAGGTTGTCAGGGAAGTGGAAGGCCACCTCAGATCTGGCGCAGCGGACCGGCGGTGGTGCCCCCCCCCGGCGCGACGGAGCCGATGCTGATGAGGCGCTCGAGGCGGTGGTGGAGAGCCAAAGCAGTGGCAAGTCCAGCGTCCTCGAGGCACTCGTCGGCCGCGACTTCCTCCAGCTGGGCTCGACGCGTCACGCACCGCCTCGAGCTCTAGCTCGCACCAACAACCGCCGCCCACCAACGCCGATGCCGACGAGTGGGGCGAGTTCTACACCTCTCTAGACGCCGCTTCTACGACTTCCGTGAAATCCAGGTCAGCTCCTCCACTTCCTCATCCTCCCATGGCATCCTGTCAATGCCCCTAATTGCTACCTGTGAATCCCTTCTACATTTATTTTGACTATTTATTTGCATCTAATTCTACGGAGTACTTCCCCTAATTGCTGGTTGTAACTTGCAAGGATGAAAACTTTGATTGTGTTGGTGTAGGGGACCTGAATTTACAATCTTTTACTGCTTGTTGTACCAAATGAAAGGGATCCACCATTGCCGCAAGTGAGAGCTGCATTGGGAGAAGCAAAAGGTGATCACAGAGCTACTTGGATGGCGATGGTGAATACACACCGGTCTATGAGGATGATGAGGGTGACCAGATGCTAGTTGGAGACATCCCATGGGAGTGAGTTCAATATATAAATGCACTCATCATAAGCAAATTAAAGGATCCTTTTTGTTGCAATTGTGAAACCGACAAATTACTCTTGTCGTAATTGTGAAATACCTGATCTTATTAACGGCGTTCCTTGTGGTGATCTTGCAAAGATGTTTGTTTAACGTCTTCTTTTTTCTATTTTGGATGATCAAGAATGGAACATTTGCTTTACAAAGGATCAGAAAATCATTTCTCACTCAAACATTATTTACGGTACATCATTGTTAGCACCATCATTAGCACCACCTTGTGTTAGAATGAAACAATATATGGTATTGTTTTGCATCTCTTGATTTGAGCTGTAGCAATATGAAAGTATGACCTTGTCCTTAGTCCTTACTCTGGATGCACTTATTTTAGGAGTGTACTACATAATATATTTCACTTTTTTTGTACAGGGCAACAAAAGAAGACCAAGTAGTCTCATTCCGCACGGCAACTGCAAAGGTATACATTTTTTAAAAGTTTATTAACGAATTGGTTTTTGCTTAGTACGTTAAGGATTATGTAATATAATATGGACATTAATTGTCATTATTCATTGATTCCAGTCCATGGTTATCAAGTCATCAACTAGTCGTCGACTAGTCGACAAGTCACTCGAGAAGGACCGACTGGAGGTGGCGACTCGACTTGCGCCAGCAAGTCGGGTGACTGGTCGACTAGTCATCGACTTGCCCGTCGACTAGTCAACCAGGCGGAGGCAAGTCGCCCGACTTGGGAGGAAGGATGTGGAGCCTAGCCGTTAGAGGTAGTGTCCAAGACATAGAGTGGGGGAGTGAGTTAGGGAGGGCATACCAAGTCGTCGGCTCGTTGCAAAGCTCCAGTCCAGAGCACACGCGTGACTCCAGTCCAGAGCTTCAGATCCAGTGGTCGCCGGCCTCGGAGGCAGCTCCCACCGCGCCCCGCCTCGCCCTCGCCCCTTGAGGCAGATCCAGCCATCGCCTTCCTCCTGCCCCTCGGAGGCAGACCAAGTCGTCGTAGACTCGTAGCTATGTCGCCCTTCGTCTCCGCCCCTTGAAGCATCGGCCCGCCACCCTCGGCCGCAGCTTCCGCCGCCCTCAGCCGTCGTTCCTGCCGCTCCCGTCACCCAGATATGCTCCTCTCCTCTGTTTCTCTTTCTCTCTGTTTCTCTTGATCTCTTCTCTGTTCCGTGGAGCTGAGGAGGAGGGCTAAGGGAGGGGAGGAGGGATCTGGAGGACTGGAGGTTCTGGAGGCTCTGGAAGACTCGAGGTTCTTGAGTCTGGACTCTTTCTTGTTCGTGGAGGAGTGGAGGTTCTGGAGTCTGGAGTGGACTCTGAGTCTGGACTCTAGAGGTTCGACGAAGAGAAGGGAGGGGATAATGGGAATTGGGATTGCACAGAAGGGAAGGGAGGCGATATGCACTATGCACTCATATGAATAGTATCTATCGACTAGTCGGCCGACTAGTCGACTAGTCGGCAAGTTGGTCACTGGGAGAGTAGTGTCGACTTGTCGACTTAATAACCTTGTTCCAGTCTGTATACCAATGGATCATAAAGCCACATAGCACAATAAAGGCGAACGAAATGTTTCTTCCTGGTCGGATGGCATTTATTTACAATATGGTATTGCCCTTCAAAATTTCCCATGTTTAGTGCTTTCATGTGCTTTAGTTACATTATGGGGGTGATTATAACTCATTTCACTTGTAGACAGAATAGTCATGTAGTGCAAAGTGTCAATTATAGGCATTAGCTCTTCCCCATTTTCCTCATAGAAATGATCAATGCATATAATTTTCTATTTTCATCACTCATCAGCATCCATCTGTTGCTATATTGTTTTTTTTAAAAAGATATTGCTATTTCAACTTTTAGCATTTTTATTCTATGCTAGCATGTTAATGATATCACACTTATGTTATCATTTTGTTTATATGTAATGCATGATTATGTTTCATTTGATGACAGGTACTATTTGTTTTTTTTCCTCCGCTCATCACCTGAAGTGCAATTCAATCAATTTGCTCAAGTTCTAACTTTCACTACATAATATGCCAAAAAAAAAGTAATAAATTACCAAACCTAACAAAGTCAAACCCTTCCAATTTTATAAGTTTCCTTTATATGCAAATATAGTATTAATTTACTATTATACATTTCATGTCAATTTAAATTGTGATTGCAATGCATCATGGCCTCAAGGATTGCTAATGCTATATACAATACCTTCTCTATATCCATTATTCCATGTTCCATTAGGGCAATCACAACTCACATATCAGAAATCATCAGTTGCTCATTGTTTGGGTGCATGATGTTTCGTTTGCTAGATTTATCCTTCTCAAAGATTTCAAATAATAAGAATAGACGTGTTTGCATAGCCTATTGTCATGAGTCATTACATGTCCAGTGGTCAAGTTTTGTTATTTGCATTAAAAGAGTAGAGGTGTTTCCATAGCCTATTCTCATAACATGTCCAGTATTGTCAAGTTTATTTGCATTCAGTCCTTTGTTTAATCATTTCCTGTTTTGGTTTGAACTATTGATTTTAGCGGCAAAGTAATAAATTTCATTTAATCCAACCAGAGGATGGACTTACCAATGATATTCCGACAACTCTTCACAGAGCAAAGCTAATTGCCCTATTCCGAGGTATTATGACAATATGACATATACGATATTGAAGTTTCTTATAAATTTTCCTTGTCTTTTCCAACATTCTTCTTGCTTCGCAGAGATGGTTATTGTCAATGTGGATGGTTCTGTGCTTGGCGTGATTGCTAAAATCATGTCATACCTTCGACTTGGATCATCGTGAAAGGTTTTAAAGAAAAAGAAAAAAGAGAGGGATACAAAAGGTATGTTACTTGGAAATAAAAATGGAAGTTGTAGCATAGTAGAAGTTGTTGAGTGAGAAACTAAGAACAGGAAAACCTTCTTGGTTGGGACATGTGAAACTATGCTGAAGTGATTTCTTTGGAAGAACTAAGACACTAAGAGTGTTTATACTTTATAGTCCTACAGATAGAAAAGTAACCAACTTTTGCCTGGATGGTTGAGTTTTGTTTCAATTGTTATCCCAGTCTTCTTTCAAGAATTAACTTCAGGCGCTTGTGTTGTGTGTACTGCTATTGTCTTTGTTCAATTCTGATTCAGGGATAGCCAAGTGAAGTATTTCTTGCAAAGAAAACCTTTTTACATTAAACTGTATGTAAGTTTGAATATGGCCCGTTGATTCATTATGTTCTTGAAATAGATGAAACATGGTTCTCAACCTGAATCTTGTTAAGTCATGATCTTTTAATGCAGTGTTTATGATCTGGAGTGTAACATCACAAGTCACAATGCGTTAACTAGCCCTCTTTAGGTATCAGAGCATTTGAAATAGCATTGTTTGTATTCACACTTTGAATTGCTTTAAATAGTTCATATTTCAAAGAGTCTTTTGATATCTATATATCTACTCTTCTTGTTACAAATTGAATACCCTTTTTATGAGACTTGCGTTCTTTATATATCGACATCAGAGGATTTCGATGCAAGAACTTACTTTGTTTGCTATTGAGCTTTTGCGCTTGATCCCGGAGCTTGGTCCATACATTGAGGAGCTCAGAAAACACATGGCGTATTTCGAAATTTGTGAACCCAAAGTAAATTATCTTGTTTGTGTTATTTTGGTTTATTGACCTTGGTACCATGAAGTGAACCCAAAGTGATTTATGATTTTGCTGAGCTTAGAGATTGCAAATTCTAAAAATTTTAGCTTGCAAATTTGCACACATTCGGCTTGGGAGTGTGTTTGCCAAATTTATGTTCAGAGCTCCTATGTCTTTCTTCGATTCCACTCCGAGTGGGCGCATCTTGAATAGAGTAAGTCATTTGCATTTGCTCAAATTTCATAGAAAATTCAATTTATTTGCTTGGACCGTGGTAAGACAATGCTTAAATTTTTAGGCTTCAACCGACCAAAGCGAAGTGGACACCAACATTGCTTACCGATGGACTCGCTATGCTTTTCCATCATACGCCTAGTTGGAATTATTGCTGTGATGTCTCAAAGTTGCATGGCGTGTCTTCGTTGTTTTCGCCTCGTAATTGTCGCCGCTTCTAGTATCGTGTACTTTTTGCCTACTTATTCTTCTTCTTTGTTTAACCGCAAGATCAAGACCTCATTATATTTATCATTTTCCAAATACTACTACATTGATACGACCAAAGAGCCGCAAAGGTCGGTAGGGTTTGCAAAGCTCCTATCACACAACATTTTGCGTAATCAATAATCGGATCAACAACCATCGAAGTTTTGGCAAGGAAAATCGGTTTGTATCAACTAATAGCCATCTAATGGATGCCTACTCTCGACCAAATTTCTACAACGCCGAGCAATGCGAAGGTTTTGCTTCACTCGATATGCCGTCATCCCTTACATTTGCCTTCTCTTTGATATTTTTGATCAATCGCCGATCGGTCTCATCGATCCAGTACGATGTTAGTTATGAATAGTATTTATATTGAATAGATGGTAGTAGATGAGAGCTGAGTTGATATTTAGCTTATAAAAAATTACATCCTACTTTCAGAATTGTTGGTCTTGCAAATACATATGGGCTTAATCAACACGCCACAAGCGTGGGTTGTCTGGAGCATGTGCAATTTGCGTAACGATATCATATCAAGAGAGAGAATTTCGCAATACATAAGCATTCTGAAGAGCCCTCTCTTCCATGTCGGCGATAAGTTGGCCCATAAATGGAGAAATCCATCTCCATAACCTCCATGTAAATACCCTCATCATTTTTCCTCCATGTAAATCTAGCTCTATAACCTCCATGTATTGTGGTAGAAGGGGTTGGAGAATTTACATGTGTCAAGGATAGACTAGTATTGTCGACTTCTTTTGTGTGGATATTTTGTACATGCCAAGGAGACCGTGGCTATATTAGAATGCTCGGAATTCTGAAGTTGCATGTGTATGGTGTACTGCACATGTACTGTTGTGCTTATCAATAATTTCATATTACAGGTTTATGTATTTTGCTTCATCTGAATTTCATCTATGTGTTGTAGTTGTATTTGATTGTTGATATGATGTTTTCTAAGTGGTACGATTGAGAAAATTGTATGTTTTGTAAATTTCGATTGAATGTTGCAAACTATTGGGAAAAATATTAAATTCACTATTTCGGACGGTATAATTAAATTATGGCAGTAATAGTTATCCAGGGCACTTAACTGCTGGGCAAAAGACCATCAAAGGCGTAGTAACTGCCAGCAATATGTATAATTGCTGGAGAAACTCCAACTACCATGCTAGAGGAAACCAAGTTATTTAGGGCAATTAACTGCCGGGAAAACTCTAACTGTCAGGAAAACAACTAACTGCCGGGGAAAATGGACAATCAAGGGCGTGTTAATCGCCGGGAAAACAGAGAATCAAGGGTAGGTTAATCGCGGCAATACCTCTAATCACGGCAATACCTCTAATCACGGAAATAGCTAACTACCGGGAAACTATAATCGCGGGGAAAAAAAACTTTCTAGGCGCTTAATCGCTGAATTACATATCTGCCGAAATGTTTTTCCGACAAAGACTTTTATCAAGGTGAGCAATAAGTGCTGAAATACACATTCCCAAGATATAAATTGCCGAAAAGCAGCTTTTCCGGCGATTCGCTACCCTTAATACTATGCCATGGTGTAGTGAATCTCTTTGAGTTGCTCTTGAATTTGGACATAGGTTGCGAAGACTAAACACCTAAATTTTGAGTCAAACTCCATGCTTTACAAGGGGAAAAATTACTCATTGACTTTTACCATGCTACAGATCAGTGGCGAATTCAGGATGAAAATAGAGGACAAGCTCTGCTGTTGAGGCTATAGCACAATATAAGCATACTAAAGCAACATCTACCGGTCTTTTGCCATTGGAATGTCAAATTCATACATAAATAGAAAGAGGACAAATTGAAAATGTACAATACAATAAATTTAGTACCTCGCTAATGGATAATATGCCCCCAAATGTCCATAAATATGCGAGTACCGATCTGTAGATAAGAAATATCAAATTTAGTAATGCAATATTAAATTGTGAATATTCTAGCTGTCAGACCCCTGGGCGTGGAATACCTGTGGATCTTATGTGTATACTGTGCTAGTCTCAGGATTAAAAGCTAGCACACACATTAACATAATTTGGCATCATTTTCATACAATCACATACTAAAGTAAAGCAAAAGGGTGTAATCTACTTAAGCTATTACAATAGTTATTACAACAATGGCCAACCGGCCAAATAAAAGCAGTTATCAGAGAAAATAAATAGCAGTGGAAGACATAGTAGTAGTAGCAACAGTCCAGCAGTGTGCCCATCCGATCCCGCAGGCAACCGATAAGGAAACAAGGTGTAAGTAGACCCGTCACCGAACCCCTCGGTGCCAGGTGCAAGGAACTCATCGTCAAGTATCGGCTCATCTGCAAATTCTAAACCAGCAACAATAGCAAGATTGAGTACTTGTGTACTCAGCAAGACTTGTAGTATATCGCAAATGTTACATTAGATGCAAGGCTGTCAAATGTATGGCTCTACTCTACAAGTTCTTTTGCTCAAAGCCAAGTTTATTTGCAATAATCATAAGTAATAATTTGCAACAGAATTTGAAAGAGCAGTTTATGAAATAGTAAGTACAGGACAGTAAGTAAAGTAACTGAACAAGTAACAACACTCACAACCCTACTTAGTTGTAAGCAAAAATATAATCAGGTTTTGCCATAGAAATGGCACTGACAAGTTCATGTTCATAGAAATAGCAGTCCTGCTATAAAAATAGCAAATCAGCCATAGAAATGACAGTTCCGCTATAGACATAGCAACAAAGCCATAGAAATGGCAGTTAACTCAATAAATGCAAAACCCCATGTCATTATCCCGATAATTTGTAACAAAACAGTTTTGAAAAGCAAAGCTACCGCCATACCAGCCACACTAAGCATGCTCATGACCGCGAGCGCAGCTATTCGAATAGTTTATCACACTGCAGAGGTGTACAACTTTACCCATTGTACGCGATATTCCAGTTGTCTGGAATATCACTAGTTTGTTCGGCATCCGTCGACGCCACTGCTCACTACTGAAGGTAAGCAGTCTAGAGTTCACGACGTAGCATTTACATTATCTAGTCCTAACCTTGCACTAGCCCTGCGAATCATTATCCTCATCCGTCAGGATGATAATAATAATAATGAAGATAATAATAAAAGTATACATCGAATGAGGAGCCTCACTCACCCGGATGGAAACCCGTTGAGCAAGTCCCTCACTTCACCCGGATGGAAACCCATCAAAGTGAGGCATCCACAGATGTGTCAGCATGCCGATCCTTCAACAATGCGCGCACTACTTCTGCCCACTGTCATGCAAGGCTAAGATTTCGATAACTTAGTTAGCTACGGCTGCCCCACCCTAGCACATACGGTTGTACGATTAGGTCTTAGTCTCGGATTTGTTGGCTTCAGTCCTTAATCGACTACGAGCGAGAACTCTACCCTATCTACTAGTGAGTCAAAATCCTTACTTTATTAGAAAACATTATAACTCGTCCGCGTCTAAAGACTAAAGTTTTTATTTTATTTTCATAAAATAACAGAGATAATGCTTCTGGGCACTTTTCAAAATATCCCAAATTCTCAAGTTATCATATTTTCCTTTTATCAAAAATTTTAGAAATTCTCTCGCTCTAGTTGCATTTGTGCGATATTTGCACTTCAAAAATTCCCAAATGACATCACATATTGTCTAACCCATATTCTAATGGTTACAATAGTAAGGGGTCAATGTTATAAGGAGATATATGCAGCAAATAGGATTACGACTACTGATTTCCCATTCATAGCATTTTCATACATAACATACACGCAAGCATAATAGATTTTACAAAACAAAGTACAATAATTAAAATACTGGGATCAACACGATCAAAGGATGTGCTTGCCTTGCTTATATTGTTCAGATAACCTTGATCCTATTTAATGTTCTGATAACCTCAATCCCGTTGGGAGTGTTGTCCCATCACAGCGGCAGAGTCTAACTACGCAGATTACGATTAAATCCAAGAGCGTCTGAAAATAACCAAATGAAATCAAATAAAAACATATTCAAACCAAATGAAACACTTCAAATAAGATTAAACATATTTATTGGCATCTTGAGAGAAGGGAGTAATTCAGATGAGATCAATACATACTCATCTAGAGCGGATGAAGGAAATACTACAGACAAAGTATATCAAAGGGGTTGATGAAGGAAATTCTTCAGACCAAAGTAGATAAATCTAATAGGGAGAGAGAATGTTCGCAGGAACATTCCTTATTGGCTACCTAGGTGGGAGGGATTACCTGGTTAGGTAATACTCTTTAGATCTGTTTTTGGATCATGAATCGTCCGATCACTAGGGACGGATGACAACGGACAATACCTAGAGCTTAGGTGATGTTGTTTTCTTTAACAGGCCACCTAGTACTCACAAACACTCTCTCCAAGTATTCTATGTATACATCCACGATGATCATACAGTCAAAATCAATCCTCTTATATGCTCTCATGATTATTTTAGTTAATCATTAACTGACTTGGTTTCATTGTTATCAGTACTACATTCATGGCCTAGGACCTACGTGTCATCGAGACCACTATAATAGATATGTGACTCATGATTAGTTTTACTCTTCTAGATTAAATGTTAATGGCTAACCATACTTTCTAAGTAGATTATTTTGGCACTTGATAGGGTTCCATCCTACTGTTACTTGGCAGCACTGTATTCTAATTCTTGCATCTTATTTAGTTCTTGCACTTTTGGATTAATTGCTAGAGGCTAACTGACTCAACATACCTTCTAAATACTTGTATAAGAAAAGGCATTGGCTTACTGTGTGTTTTTTTAATACTCATACCAATGGTTGTCTTTGGATTAGGTTGTTACTGCCAGGCAAAAGCCCTATGGCTAATTGAATTAAGGAAATTTTTATCTACTTATTTTAGAATGGTCCAAGCCCACTGTTATGTCTAATCCTCCTATTGTCTTTTCAGATTTTCAAAAGGTACTTCCCTGTTATGTAAGTTACAACAAACACAAATCTGAAATGAGGTGATACAGTCTACTTTCTTTAGATTCAAACTTCAATTTGGTTTAACTCAACATGGTTTCTAATTCACTTGTCTTTGAATTCAATATAGCTTTTAGCTCCCTACTCCTTTTCCAACTACTTGCTTTTAGAATGCCACTAGATTACTGACATTACAAGGTTCTGACTAACACTTCTCTGTTCAAACATTCTTCAGAAGGGTTTAGCTATTTTCAGGTGTTGTTAACTATCCTTCTCATCAGCCCAACTATCCATTTGTTAAATACATTTGAGTGATCCAGTAGCTTAACTGAATCAATAACCTTTCTAAGCACTAGCATTAGGACTATTGACAAAACTGCTTGAATTCAGATTGCTGTTCACCCAGCAAGTTTTAGATTTGGTGGGTGCTGTTAGTTGCATTTCCTCCCAAAATTAAACTCCAAGTTGGTGATCTAAAAGTTAAATGAATCAATAGCCTTTCATACTACCTGTATTAGCAATGTTATGAGTTCACTTGTCATATCTAATTCTATTAAGATTTTCTTTTCTTTCCCTGAATCTTTAGAAGAGAATCCTTGGTCTGTAGTGCTACTAACTAAACCTCTTACAAACTCAAACTTTAGATTTGTTAAGTCATTTCAGTGATTAAAGAACTAATCACAACACTTAGCTAAAGTACTAATTGAGCAAATTAAGACTTTCTCAGCACTTGATTAGAAGGTCACTAACCTATTGTCGGTTCTGGTCAATCAGCTGACAATAGAAGATTCTGAAAATGAAGTGCTTTTGTCCAACTTCTTTCAAAACTCAAACTTCAATTTTTGTTAATACGTTTGAGTGGACTAATTGACATTCAAAATGTTAGCAGTAATTTGGTTTGGGTCCTACTGTCATTTGAGGACTTTCATCTAATACTTCTTTGTTCAATCAACTGACAACAGAACACACAAATCATTTCTGAACTGAAGTGCTACAAACTTCTCTCAAAACTCAAACTTCAAGTTGGTTAAAGCATTTGAGTGATTAATTAACTAGTCATAACACATAGCTTAAGGTACTAATCATCTAACAGAGGGGTGGTTCTTTACTTTCAGTTCATGTACAGGAACAACAGAGACGGGCAGCTACAGAGAAGGATCGGCCGGATTGGGGCGGTGGTTGTCGCCGGCAGTGGAGCGGCGGCGAGATGGCGGCGATGGACAAAATGGGATGCCCAAGTGTCAAGGAGGCTAGGGGTGGTCGTGCCGCAGTCGGGGATGCCCTGTGGCGGCGCGGCAAGGCCATGCGGCGGCCGGCCATGGAGGCGAAAAGGGGGCGACGGTGCCGGAGGAGAAGAATGGACAAATTAGAGGAAGCATGGCCATGAGTGAGGTACCTGGAGCATGTAGGAGCGGTCGGTGAAGGCGAGGAAGCGCCGAGGTGGGCCGGCGGCGTGAGTCAGCGGCGGCGCGGGTGCTCCAGCGGTGGCAGCGACCTGGGGAAGAAGAGAGCACAATTCAGAGGTAGGGGAAAGTAAATAGATGCTAAGTGATGCTCCCCTGGAGAGGAATTGCAGCGGGAGTCCCCGGAGAAGAAGTTGCAATGGAGGCGGCGGGTTTGGCCGGGGCCGAAGAAGAAGCCGGGTGCGCGGGCTCAAGTGGCTTCAATCCCAAAATTGAATTGGGGGAATGCCTCCTTGTTGCATACGGCGCACCGTGACGCGGTTGCCCCTGGATGGAGTTCACCAGAGCAGCCAGAGAGCTCGGGGGCGGCTCGGCGAGGCCAAAATGGCATTTGGGGCTTGCTCAATTGGTGCTCCGGGAGAAAGGGCAATGGAGAGAGAAGTAGGGGGGAGTGGCAGCAGGGATAGAGGAAGCTCGGAAGCTCCTTCTTTATAGGTGAAGGAAACGGAGAGGCCGAGGCTGGTTCGGCCGGTCATGGGCGCGACGGTCACGGCCATGACGACATGGGCGGGCCGAGCTGGCGCTAGGCTGGGGGCAGTGCGGCTCATGCGCTCAACGTGGCAGGCGGGACGACGAGCTGGTAAAACCACGGGCGAACCTAGGGGCGGCCGGCCAAAACCGGCGATGGACTTGGTGCGTTGGCGCAGAGCCAACAGCCGCGTGGCCATGACCGTCAGTGCCTGGTTGATGCCGTGGAGAAGAAACACTGCCGGTGGGCCCAGTCAGTTGAAGAAGAAAGCATTTGCTGTTCTACAAGATTTTCAGAAAAGGCAGAAGATTTAGGAAATTATTTGACCAAGAAATATAGCTCGAAAAATTATGAAACTTTTAGGGTAGTCTTCTAAAATGATTTATATTATTTAGTAATTGTTTCAGAATTTTAGGTGCTCTAGATATGTTTCTAAAATTCTGTCAAGCTTCTCTTTGTATGTATTTTTAATATTTTTTGTGAGGAGAATTTCTAATCATGTTTTAATTTATTGCTTGTCTTATGTACAGTATAACTATACCAAGTTTGTATTATCATAATTTTTTTCAACTTATTTTGATCCTTAATAAATTTTGTAAAGCTAGAATTTGATTCTCAAATTCTTTTTATTAGACAAAAAGTCTTTAAAATAAATCCAAGAAAAAAATGTCAATAAAATCCATCAAAATTTTTAAAAAGTTCACATTTTTATATTTTTAAAAATAAGCCCAAATTTCGGGCTATTACACTAGCCAATCGAACTTTGTATACCATGATTCTTAAAATGATTTTGAAATTGAACCTTGCAATTTTTTTTGGAAAATCATGACCAATTGGTTGAGTTAAAACCTTCAACAAATATGCTCTCCTAACTTGATCTCTAATCTCATTAGGATAATCTTCAATTGGTTTGCGACATGCTAGATCAGTAATAATATCATCTGGATTAAATTCATGCCGAACATTTTTTTGCTTCACTTCTGCTTTCTATAGTTGGAGGGTTACTGCTGGTTGCATTATTTGAGAAATTGTGCAAAGTTCTCTTCCCCATTTTGTAAATCTAAGAAAAATTGAACAACAACTAGTGGTTACAAATGGGCTAATCGACTACTGTCATGATGTTCACTAATTAATTAAACAACAATTTGCATCAATTCAACAATCACAAATTAAACAACAACCAGTCAAACACTAATCAATTGATGTTCACTAATCAATTCATGATTCATCAATCTTCAAGACCCAAGTCTAGTGCCTCAGTCAATCTTGCAACACACAAGGAAAATGGGGAATTTTTTGGGAGAAAAACTCACTCACTTACTCATTGCCTCACTTCATTGGACACTGCCTCAACCCTCATGCCCTCACCCAATAGGCAGTCATAGTCTCACGGAGATGTGGAGTCGCCCTCATGGCCTCACAGTCTCCGAGCCTCAGAGCCTCCAAAGACCCGGCCAGTCCAAATTCTCCTCACGGCCAAGTGGTAGCCGGAGCCTCCAATGTCCCCCACCCGGTGCCCGCCGCCGCGCCTGTGGCCCTTCTAGCCTTCGAGCCTCCTCCTCCGCGGCCGGCCACCGCCGCAAGCCACAATCAAGGCCAGCCGAGTGACGCTGATCGCCTCCTCAGCTAGGCCGTCGAGTGACGACGACCACCTCTTGTCACCGATCGCCTCCCCATCAGGGCTCAGTGAGTCTCTCTTGGTCTCTCAATTTCTCGAATCTGGATCTGGGGTCTGAGCGTCTAGGCTCTGGCTGAGAGAGTGAGCACTGAGTAGTGAGCTTATCTATTATTTGGGCCGACAGTTGACTCCCAACTGGGCCTTAAGCCCCACATGCCTGATGCATGGCCCAGGAACAGGAAGACTTTCTTCAACCTCTGAGGAAGACTCGCCAAGACACAACTCGCCGCACCTTTCTTCAACCTCTGACTCGCAGTTGTCGGTGCTCAGTGGGTACTAGGTCTAAGGGTCTGGTGGGGGGGAGGGGGTGCTCGAGCACCCACTAGCACCCACAGTGGACTCGCCCCTGCTACAGATGATCCTCTACTTCAAACTTGTTTTCAAAGTACAATATTCTACTTTAAATTTGAGTATGTCCTTTTGCATCTATTAGCTCTTGGTTTAATCAAATATAATGTTGAGGTGAAAGCCATGAAATAAATTGACCAATTGGCTTGAGGAATGAAAGCCATGAATATCTATTAGCTCTTCGGATGAATATAATTTATTCTACTCTAAATATTCTACTTCAAACTTGTTTTGCTCAACTTGGTCCTCAAGAAGGAGAAAGCCATGAAAATGACCAATTGGCTTGAGGAATGAATAAATGCATAAAAGCTTCAGTTTTAGAAGATGGCTTCAAAAACTCACTCGAAGTCCATATGAAAGAATAATTTTTCAATTTGATTTTAGATCATAGTGAGAAGGCAATTTTGAGGGATTTTGATATTTAAACCAATAAAAGATCATTAGGGCACAAGAATGCATATGAAATGCTCACCCTCATTAAGATCTACCATTTTTTATATTTTCTCCCCCTGTTTACAAGCATAGCCATTTTTCGAGCATTTTTGCCACATTCTCTCCCCCTTTGACAATAGACTCATTTAAGAATCACGTCTTCCTCTCACCCATTTTCTAGCTTTAAGAGATGTTGGGAAGAAACATGAGAAAGAATATGAATGAAATGCAATAGAGTGACTTCACTTTTTATTTTCATATTTTAAGGACACGAAGCTTTGAAGATTACCCAATATGAAGAAGCTAGCATCTACTGATGCACAAGACATATCAAATATGAATGCTAGCATATCATGAGAGACAAGATGCAGATAGACATCAAGACATCTATTCAAGAGCCATCTAGTCTAGTACTCTAGTCAATAAACTGAAATCATTTAGGATAATTTGAATTGAGCAGACGAATATTTCAATTCCCAATTAACCGACATGCCATGCACTGACATGGTATACAGTAATGCACATTTGCTCTTCTGTACGTACGTGCATGCGCGCGATTGCGGCCGTAGTCCTCGACCTTGCGAATCGCGCGAGAGGGGGTCAACCTGCAGGACGGATTGGGTCGGGCAGTACGTAGTGGAGACCTCAAAATTAAGCAGTACCGGGGACCATGCTTGCCAGTGCCAGCCTGCGGTACGTGCAGGGCGCTCGATTAAGTAGCTTCATCACCATCGCTTGCTTGACCAAATAACTAACTACCTGAACGTACGTAACTGCACTCCTTAACTGCGACCGGCCAGGCGTACGTGCTGGCGATGCGAGCAGCTCGTGCAGAACCTAACTGCAGCTGCCCGCCCCCACACCTGCAGTGTCACGTACGGTAGTAAAGCAACTCGATCTCTATCTCAGATTATCAATCAGTGGGAATATTTTCCTGATAGCTAGGCACCAAAACAACAGTCAAATAACTTGCATTAAACTGCATGGCTTCCACGTATATAGATTAACCATGCAACATAGATAGCACGTAGCTAGCTAGCTAGCTAGCTAACTCCCAGCTGCTGCTGCTACTGCTGCTTAATCAGTTAGACATCTAAACAAGCAGACCACAGTCACCATGCTCCATACATCTTGTAGTATACTACTACGCATAAGATTGACAACCACCTAAAACTTCAGTTAGCTAGGCTTCTTGCCCTCCGTTGATTCCTTGATAAAAAACTTCAGTTGGTCAGTTTGAGCGAGTCCCATCATTAACCGGCTGTGGCACCTGGTCATAGCTACCCCTGCTCATTGCACCGCAACCAGACCAAGACCATTAAATATTATTAAGCCCCTTCATTGGAACAACGGCTTCCTATCCCCACCCTGGCAAGCGTTCGCATTAACAGCGCGGGGTTAAGAACCTCTGCGATCGCGAAGAGAGCGTTGCTCACTTGGTCTGCTCGCTGTTGTGCGAGGGATCGGTCGGGAGTTAGACTCCCGGTCTCGCGTGTTGCTGCGCTGGGGCGCAGTGAGAAAAAGCTGGGACTGTGCTGGGACACAGTGGCCTTAAGTCCATCACGGTGTGAGCGAACATCTGCGATCCACAGGATCCACACCACGTGTAACCCGGACATGAGTACTTGGTGTACATGGTGTATAGAGAACTCCCAATAGACTTGGTGTACATGGTGCCTTGTATCTAAGCACATGCCACGGTTTTTTGGTGAGGTGGTATTGGAAATATACACATATTTTAATTTTAATTCCAGATTTTTCTATGAGGTTAAAATCACAACAAAGTAAGGATGCAAAACTCGGAACTAACAGCAGGCAAAACACATTTGTACTTCAAAATGCTCAGAAACAGAAATAAAAAGAACGTCGACCAGTCGCGTGAACAACTTCTAGTTGGGTTGATGGAGAAAATGGAAGCAGTGCAGAGACGTACAGTCATGAAAGTAGTCGATGCCGATGAAGAAGCCGAGCGGTCGCGCTGATCACACTGTCTAGAAACCTAATTGCTGCTCTCGTGTAGGTGATCTCTACGAAAATAGCTCAGAAATATCCACTATGCCTGGTGCATGCCGAGAATGAAGGTGGTGAGTTTCAGCTGCTCAACACCTCAGGACAGTTCACCAATGGAGTTAGACGATGTGAGAGAGGAACGGAGGAATTCAGTGTATCAGACTAGATGTCTCCAGGTCTTTTTATGGGCGTACGGCAATTACTCACCGATAACTGACGCTATTAACTCAATTAAACCAGATTAAGATGTTTGAAAATCACATTCAAATAGAATTAAGTAGAGTGAAAAGACATAAATCAACAACAACAAAATAAAAGGTAGATTTAATGCGCCACGAGCTGCAAGTCATGAGAAAAATACACGGATACATGCATGTGTACCATGTGTAATATCCCGATTATCATTAGTGAGTGCAATAAGATTAGAAAAGGAATTAAGGGAATGAAAAGAGGAAAAAATTCAGAATTTAGAGGGGATTGGGCTGCCAACCCAAAGTCAAGTGAGGGGGAAAATTAGCCCTTTTGGCCCATGGCCCATGGGGGAACCGGCCACCAACAAAAGAAGGAGGGGAACCCTAACTTGAACTGTAGCACGCCTCTACTACAGTGCCACCGTCGCCTCGTCCGGCTCGTGACCGGCCAGACGACCCCTACGTCACCTCCACGTCACTCGTCCAGCCCGTGATCGGCCGGACGCCACCTCCATTGGCCTGTGATCGGCCAGACGCTAATTAGCAGTAGAAATAATTATTAATTAGCAACAAATATAATTAATTAGGTTAATTAGCAGCAGAAATAATTAATTAGCTTAATTAGCACCAGAAATAAATTACTACCGACGTTGAAATTAATTAGCAGTAGAAATAATTAATTAGCTTAATTAGCAGTAGAAATAATTAATTAGCAACCGAACCGTACAAATTTAGCCGCATTCCGCTCATGGCCGGCCGGACGCGCCGCTACCCCCGACAAAACTTTCAATGCTGGTCATAAAACTTTCAGTGGTGCCAACACGTAATTTCATTCAAAAAATGTATTATCACGTGTACAAAAAAATCCCATGTTTTTACAAATGAAATCACGGGAGCGAGGTTGCTTTAAGCGCCGAAAGTAACCGAAAGAGAGCACAAGCGAACGAGTTAGCGGCACGTTACAGGCATTACATGATACATGTAACATCCCAAAATCCATATTTTGGGATTACATAATATAAATGCATTAGGAAAATCACTTTGATCATTTTGCATATGAAAATCTACTCATGTTTGAATTTTGAACTTTGGTTTAAAAACAAATCATGAAATAGAATCAAACATGCACTCAAAAGGAATTTGATAAAACAAAATAAAAATAATAGGTAAGAAGATTATTTTGAGCATAATTGCTCATGAAAAATTTACTAAACAACTTATGTGAAACTTTGTTAAAAATAATAAATGCAAATGCATAAGAACAGAAAATTATATGAATTTTTGAGAAAATAACAGAAGAGATAAACTCCTGAGAAATTTACCAAAGACAATACACTATGACAAGAGAACTCACAAAAGGTTTCATAAAATTTTGAGGTCGTTTACTCAGTGTAAAAATTCAACAAATAAATCAGCCTGAAAATCCAAAACCTAAACCAAATCTCCTCTCACCCTCTCGCTGACAGTGGGCCCCACTACCAGGGACCTTCATCCACCTCCACTCGCCTCACGAGCGCACACTCATAAGCTCTCCACCGGGGTGCCCACTGTTTTAGCCTCGCCCCTGATTTCTTCTCAACACCCAACCGCCCCTGTCACCGCCTCTCGCCCATGCTTTCCCTAGCTCACCCACTCCTGCCGGGTGTCTCGTTGTTGCCTCTAAGAGCTTCGCCACCCCTTGCCCACGGGCATGCGTTCCCTCTCGTGTTTCTCCGCACCATCAACTATAAGAAGGAACGTCGAGCTCCCTCTCGTATTTTCCTCACCATTCCCCCCATCACCCACCTTCTCCTCTCCTCGGTTTAGCTCAAACACACAGGAGAGGTTGAGCTCTACTTCAATCGTCGCACCACTACCGCCATTCCCGCCACCCGAAGGGTTTCTCTTCGCTCTATCTGCGTCATCTCATGTTCCAGAGCACCTTGATCATTTCCCTTCACTCAAGGATGCAACAAACTAAGGATGCTAAACTCAGAACTAACAGCAGGCAAACCACATTTGTACTTCAAAATGCTCACAAACAGAAATAAAAAGTAGTCGACCAGTCACATGAACAACTTCCAGTTGGGTTGATGGAGAAAATGGAAGCAACACAGAGACGTACAGTCATGAAAGTAGTCGATGCCGATGAAGAAGCCAAGCGGTTGCACTGATCACGCTGTCTAAGCAACGTGGGACTAAATATCCACCATGTCAGGTGCATGCCGAGAATGAAGGTGGCGATGTTCGGCTGCTCAACACCTCAGGACAGTTCACCAGTGGAGTTAGGTGATGTGAGAAAGGAATGGAGGAATTTGGTGTATCAGACTAGATGTCTCCAGGTCTTTTTATGGGCGTGTAGCAATTACTCACCGATAATTGACGCCATTAACTCAATTAAACCAAATTAAAACGTTTGAAAATCACATTCAAATAGAATTAAGTGGAGTGAAAATACATGATTCAACAACAACAAAATAAAAGGTGGATTTAATGCGCCACGAGCTGCAAGTCACGAGAAAAATATACGGATACATGCACGTGTATGTGCGTGTGTGAGTTGAGCTATAGTCTTCATTATGTCATCTCATACGATGTGTCACATATTTTATAGAGTAGCAAGGATTCCACCTTTTATATGATCTCCTCCCACTTGCCTAAGCAACGTGGGACTAAATCATACGATACTTTGGAATATTAGGAATGAATGGGCTTTAGCTCTCATTTGCCCAATTCTAACCATAGTGGAAGAGAGAAAGTGAAAAGAGAATATGCTTGTATTTCGCATGAGCTACAAGCTAGACACTTGAACCAAGACACAAGATATATAATAAAAGGAGGGAGGAGGGTGAGTGGTGGAAGGGGAGGTGAGAAAAGTGGGAGAGAGAGAGAGAAACAAGAAAGGGATAGATAGAAGCTATACATACAAGATATTAGAAAGGTTGTATCTGGATGAAGTAGACGGTATGAATACAAGCTATATATACAATCTATGAGGAGTGTCCTTACTACTCCAGTCATACCACTCTCTCTAGTAAAAACATTGTTTCTAATTTTTCAAAGCCAATCAACAAGGTGTCACTTTGACCATTGAATTTTATCATTATATTTGAAAAAAAGTTATAAAAGTGTGTGTGGCGGGGGGGGGGTGCACGCAATAGATTCGATACACAAAAATCATATGCGTAGATTTATGTCAAAAAATACTTTCATAATATTATAATTTTATTGGGTACTATAAATATATTACAATATAAATTAGTGGTCGAAGTTGTGTTTTAGGGACTGTGTCGATATCCAAAATGATATTCTTTTGAGATTGGATGGAGTATATAGGAATAAACTAAGAATTTACTCCATAGTTATCAATACCGTACCGGTACCGGCCATACCGGCCGGTACGTACCATACCGCCATCTAAACCGATGCAAAGTAGCCCTACATACCGTACCGACCTAAATAGCGGTCAATACTGGTCATACCGGCTCGATACTGATCAATATCAGCCATACCGATGGAATTGATAATATCGTCTATTGAACTATATGTTATATTTGATAGTACTACTATGTATTTGGAATAATACTACAAGTGATATTTGGTGTACATATAATTAAACAAATATATACTTATAATATATATACTCGTATTATTATATTAAATCCAAAACGGTGCGCTGGTACGGACTGGTACCGGAACGTACCATTTCAAGAACCAAACCGGTATGGACTCCAATACGGTATTGACAAGTATGATTTACTCTCCCATCCTTATCTTTTTTTTTCCAAACGGGACAGCGTTTAACCCTTCAAATCTATCCATCCGACGGTAAAAAAAATACCAGGTCACTACTCCATGCAAATTTTGTCTCTTTCTTCCTCGTCCATTCCCCGATCCCATTTCTCTCTCTCTCTCTCTCTCTCTTCCCACAGCAGCCGTCTCTCTCTCGTGTTCCGATCCTTATCGTCATCGGGTGATAGGCGCGGTCCTTTGCAAGGCAGCACGATTGTGGTGGCCGCACGAGGTGGCGATGATGAAGGGATACAGGTAGGCTACACTAGCTGGTAATTCAAAAATTCTACTACGTAAACCAGGAAGCTATGCAAGCAATAGATCATAGATCGTTACCACTAGACGCGTAGTGCAGCGGAAGAAGAGTTGGAGTAGCCTGATCCAACGTAAAGCGCATCGATGTAGTGGTTGTAGTCGATCGTCTAGTGTCCTCGATGTCGATCCTTTCTTCTAGCAACCAATCGTGTTCCTTGTGAAGGTCGTGGATCATCCTCGTTCAGCACAGCAGTAATCACAGTAGCACCTCTACGGTATCCACACATCCAGGGATGGAACACTGTACGCTGGTGTGCTAGCACCAACTCACATGGTAGGTCCCTCTAGAATAAGGCAGCTAGGGTTTCAGTGATGCAATTCATGTCGTCTGTCCTAACAGCCTCATGCATCCCCTTATAAAGAGACCATGACGGATCCTATCCGAACTCGTTTGTTCCAACCCGTTAAGTGTGTGACTTTGTAGGTTCATGCGTAATCGGTTGTGACTCGGAAACTCTTTTCCAACCACGAGTTGTTACCAGTTCCTAGTAGGACATAACAATTCTCGAATACACATAAATTATATCGGACGAACCTTAATTCAATATGATCTATGACTAAGTCCTTGTCACTTACGACTAGCTTATATCTCTATATGACCAATTCATATTTAGTCATGACTAGTTTGTAACTCCTTACGACCAGTTAGTGATTATGTTCGACCAGTATATGACTAGCTCGTATCTCCATACGATCAGTCCGTATCTAGTCGAACTAAACGACCTGCTTGTGTATTCTCCCTTTGCCTCACGATATCTAGTTGAACTCCAAGTGAGATATGTTTTCATCCATGAAATGTTCAATACTATCTCAATCAAGTGATGGATAACTTCATGTAGTCGACTCTTCGACCACTAGTGGCATGGCAATGCACTTTTTTTATCCGACCGCATCGAGGGGCCTAGAGATATCTCTCCTGTTATGTTAGGAGTGGCAAATTGTCACATCCCCATTTTAATATACGGAATTATTATGCATCTCATGAGCATACATTTGGTTTTTTGAGCATTTGCACAAAATTTTGTGATTGAGAATTTTGAATTCAAGTGAAGCATACAACTCAAATTGAAACTCCAAAAGAAAACAACAACAAATAATTGTGATCATCTCTGGGAATTAATTTAATTAAATCTAATAATATTTTATCATGAATAAATATATTTTTCCCAAATTTTTAGAACTTAATTCAACCTTGTAAAAAGTCAAACCAAGTTCTAAAAGTCCTTGCTGTTAGTGAATTAAAATAAGAATAATAAATCATGAAAAGTAAGGTAAGAAATTTTATATGGGTGCTAGATCATCCCAAGAACCTCTCTGAAAAATTTTAGAATTTTAGGATTTTAGTTGCTATTTATTTAGCCCGGTCAAAGTAGAAGGTTTGAATTAATTCATCAGTCAACACTGTTGGACTTGTTTGACTCAAACCCGACCTAGCGACTTGACTAGACCGAACCAGCTAATCGCACCTAGCTTGAACCCAGCTCCGACTCGTGCCTCCTTGTGCCACTGCCACTCGGGGCCCACCTGTCGGGGTCATCCCTAACCTCCCGTTGGCGCGGCAGGGGGCGAGCTCCACGCGGTCGAGCGCCTCTACGCGTCCCCGTCAACGGCATCAATCTACTGCCTCCATCGACCATTCCCTGAGTTTCTCTATCTAACGTTGCCTCCCTTCCGTCCTTCAGCCGAGCATAACATCCCTCCTCGCCCTCACAATTCCTCACTTCTCCTCCTATTGGCCAAGGAGAGGGAAGCTTGTTCTTATTCATCTCTCGGGTAATTTTCCCTCCGTCTTATCCCTCGTTCTCACCATCCCATGCCGTCTCCATTTTGGCTAATGCGAGCTACTGTCTTCGCTTGTAGCTCCGGGAACACCATCGTGCCATTGTTGGCTCCAGAGCACGCACTAAAAGCCACCGAGTGACATCACCGTGCAAACTTCGTCCCCGGTGAGGCAACTCCCCTTTTTAGCGCGTCATAACGTGTTCTTAAGCATCATTTCCGTTTCCCGTCAAACCATTCTTTCAATGCTTCACATGAACATCGAGATTTCAATTTTCCCCGTTTTCAACCGAAAAACCCTATTCTTCATCTACATCTCCGACCGGTAATGCATTTTCCAATTCCTTGCTATTAGAGCATCTACTAACATTGCATGAGCTATCCCGACACTTCATCTTCATTCTCTTTACGCAGAGTGTTCTCTCCACGTGAACCGAAGCACCACCGTCACCATTCCCATCGACAAGCCAGCATCGAGCCGCTCCGGACCTCTCCATACCTCGGGTAGATCCTCTTTAGCTCGTAGATGTGCATGCTTGCACCATTCGGCTCAGTGCGTGGCCAAATAGTGACATGCCCATTTGCCGTAGCATTAGCGCCGCCCTTCTCTAACGAGTCGCCGCTATAGGCCGTCCCAGCACTCGTGATCGGTACCATTAGGTGTGCACGGCTATTAGGGATCCATCCCTACCCTTGGTTCACGTTGGCATGGCCACGTCGCCAGCGGCAAGCCCGGCAATGAACTAGTGTGTTGTCGGGGTTTTGTCGTACTCCGACCGCCACTGTAGAAAGTCATTAGGGCTAAATCTGCGTCGGTTTAGGAATAATGACGTTTAAACTGTGCTAAGGATTGATCAATTAATTGCTAGAGTCTATTACATGTGGGACCCAAGGACAGTAAACGAAGGAGTTAAATGAAACCTGGTTTAACTGCGAGCGAATGACATGTGGGCCTGAGTCACTTAAGTGCCTATGCGCTGTGCAGATAGACCGGTGGACCGTGCATGTTGACCTTCGGTCCATGCACTGTTGCATGGACTCAATCAATGACGTGAGGGCCCCACCTGTTAGTTTGGATTTAATTCGGAAATTAAAATGAGAAATGATACTATGCTTTTGGACCCCACTTGTCAGCGTCAGAGGCTAGGTAAGCTCGGGTAAGAAAAGTATTAAATGTATGTATTAAATGTATTTATAAATTCCGAAATGAGTTATTTTTGCACTGTTAATTCAAATAACTTCAAAAATGCATAACTAAATCATTTTAACTCCAAATTAAGTGAACCCAATTTTGTTGGTTCGCTTTTTAGTGTACTTTAATTTGGAATAGGTTGAAAATACGTTGTTGTTATAGAAAATTATGGTGTGAGAATTGAAATCAAGAAAGAATTATTTTTGTACTAGAATATCACTTAATCGCAAAAATTCATAGAAAATTCATATGAACTCCAAATTGATGATTCAATTTTATTGAATATAAATTTTATTATATTTCTAACCATGTAATTCTTATCTACACCACTATTCTATAATTTTTCACTAAAGAATTTAATTCAAATGAACAGTGACAGGTTATGTTTTTCAGCATTTTCTCACTTGTTGATTTTCAAACAGCTATAACTTGCTCATAAAAAATCCAATTGAAATAATTTTTGCACCTAAATTCATCTAAAAGCATCATCTAGCCACTGTAGAAATTTCATGCATTTTTCGCCTTTTCTCGATGTTTATTCGATGTCGTTATTTATTTAGAGTCCGAATTTCCACAAGTCGACGATTACGCCACCGAGTGTGAACAACTTGACTTCCAGCAAGGCAAGCATCATTTGAACTTTGTTTTTGCATCATATTGCTCCTAGTTTTGTTAAGTTATTATTTTGAAATGCAATGATATTCCTTGCATGCTATTTTGGTATATCGATATGTTGTGAGCTAGTTAGTTATGTCCTACACTTGCTGGTTATCCTTGATGATATATATATATATATAGTGTGTTGAATGCTTAGCCCTTGCAAGTCTAGTCGACGCATTAGATCAGTTGACGGGGTTAGCTCGTTAATTGTGGGAAACACATAACATTTCTTATCTACATTTTTGTCCAGATCTTCATATCTGGTTCTTGAGTTAAACTTTGTTTATTTCAAATGATTTTTTGGTCTGGACAAGTGGTTGATAGTGTGGGTGCCTTCGTGCACAAGACTCGGGTATTACGGTTGTCTTGTCCGGACCATTATGGACCGAGCCGTAGGCTGTCATTCCAAGTAACTATCGTGCTACCACACGCGAGATATGGGTACCGTTTGGTTAAGTAAGGGGAGAGTTTTATTGAGTTAAGTCCCAGGTGGTGTGAGGACATTTGTGTTCGATCATTTATTCGTAGGATCTGATGCAATTTTCTATAATATGCATGGGAGCACTCTTTTTTTTTCTTTACATTGTATTGGTATCTTCAACACAACTTACGAGCCACTTAGCGAGCTCTATTAGTAGCTTGTGCTTGTACTAAGTTGGGTTCATCTCGCAAGGGGGACTCATCTCAATAGGGCTTTCTTGCTAAACAATACTGAATCTCGATTTTCCCTGGCCGATATACCTAAGGAAGTGTGTTATTATCCGAAGGCTTACGAGCTAGTCGAGTCATGTGGGTAAAGTAGTACTCCCCTATAGGGTTAAATCTATTTGAATAGCAGCGTCCACAATTACAGACGACCACTTGGTTTAGGAGACGTCATCGTTAGACTCTTAAGTAAAATTTGACATGGTACAACTTGGTATTCGGCATGAATAGGATATTCATGTGTTTTAGTTTATCAAAGTGGGCTGCCACTTTGGTATTGTTTGATATATATATATATATATGTGTGTGTGTGTGTGTGTGTGTGTGTGTGTGTGTGTGTGTGTGTGTGTGTGTGTGTGTGTGTGTGTGTGTGTGTGTGTGTGTGTGTGTGTGTGTGTGTGTGTGGTCTAGGGATGAAAAATTGTGCATTTATGTTTATGCAAAACTAAGTCACTAAAGCCACCCTTTGGACAGCCACTAGCATATAAAATTTTTATTTTTGTAAGACTTGCTAGTACAATTTTGTACTTAGCCTGGTTCTGCTTGTTCAGGTGAGGAATACCTTACGTCCGATGAGTTCGTTATCGCTGATTTAGATGACGCTAACGAATAGTGTTGTTCTTTAACTCCCAGTCAGTTGCCTCGGGTTTTTGGGCATACTTGCTGGACCTGTTTTATGTTGCTTCCGCTGCTACTTAATGTTATTATTTGAATTTGGTCGGTTGGCCGCTTTGTAATAGTTATAGACTTAACTACTATGTTGTATGTCTTTTGGATTATCAATGTATGAATGTTGTATGAATGTGATTGACGTTGATGAGGGTGTGTGCGCATTGGTCGCTGATCTTGGGAGCCAACACGAGACACATGCCCACTGTTTTGGAATCCCATTTAACTCATTTAAGTGTGTACTCGGGCTAATGGAGAATCAACTATCATGTACACTACTACAAAAAGGCTAATACTGGATGCCTCATCACAAACGGTTGACCAAAATCGTCTATATTACATGCAATCATAGACGGTTTTAGTTTAGAGACCGTCTGTGTTACTGGCTGCGCTAAAAACCGTCTGTGAAGAGGTAATATCACAGACGGTTCATGTTGAAAACCGTCTGTGAACTATCACAAACGGTTTCAACAAATAACCGTCTGTGGTACTTCACAAACGGTTTTAAGAATGAACCGTCTGTGATATGAAACCATATCACGGACAGTTCCATTGTGAAACCATCTGTGATAAGTATCACTGACGGTTCCATAATAGAATCGATTGTGATAAGTCTCTTTATTAGTAGGAGCCCGCTAGGGTTTGCGCTCTAACTCGTCACTCCCCAACGGCTCCCTTACTCTCGCCTGCTCCCTCCCCACCGAGTGACCCGTCACGACGCCGCCATGCATTCTTCCTCCGTCACCGACGGTTTGACACCACTACGCTTCCTTCGCACAAGACACTCGTGCGATAAGAGTGTCTTTTGCGAGGTCACCACAATGCCACAACTACGGTGATGTTGTCGCCTTCCCTCTTCCTCCTCCCCGTGTCAGACAACCACCTCGCTACCTCTCCACCGGCGATGTCGAGGTAAGACAGATCTATCACCTATTGGTTTGTCTTTGTTGGTATTCATGTGAACCGAGCTCCTCCTCCTCGCCGCCCCTCCGCACCTCCGGATCAAATTCCCTCCTCCTGCCACGGATCAAACTCCAGTCCCCCACAAGGCCGTCGGCCCTGCTCCTCCCACGCCACAGCTCCAGCTCCTCCTCCCTCTCGCCACTGCTCGTTCGCTACCTCGGACCTCCCTCGCTCCTCCAACCTCTCTGGCTCTCCCACTAACGCGTAAGTCCCCTTCTTGTCTTCTTGATGTTGTCTAGTTGTTGGTTGATGCTGATGATGATGGCCATTGGCCAGAGCCCAGATGCTAAATGTGTAATACATACATACATGATGAGAAGTGCATCATTACAGAGAAGTGTAAATGTGTAATACATACATGTAGAGAGAAGTAGAGAAATCATAAATATAAATGAATGCAATGGTCATGCAGATGCTTGTTGGCTAGTGGCACCTTACTAGCTCTTGAACTGCTCAATGATGTTAATAGTCTTATGCTGAAATTGAATTGATAATTAGTTCATATTAATAGTCTCCTTGCTCTGTGATGTAAACTGAGGGCTATTGGTGTATGTGCATTAATTATGTGCATCTTGCTTAGTTCATGCTGTGGGTTCAGATTGACAAAAATGAATGGGGCAAAATGGTGGGTTTGGTTAATGCTCTCTGATGGGTACTGAGGGTAATTGATGCCGGTTCTTTGTGCTTGGTTAGCTTACATGGGATCGATGTGGTTCGGATGGGCAATCTCATCGAGCCTGCAAGTTCAAGAAGTAAGGCTGCAAGAGAAAGCCCGTGGACATACAATTACCTGGATGTGGCTTCATGTATCAGCAACCAACCATTCCTTGGTGTCAAGTCCAATTACCTATCGACGACATCCAGGTAATTTGAACTGCGCGAAGGGCGTTTGACCCGTGTTCACATACTTCGTGACAAGAATGCTCTTGAAGGTCCTCCACGATTTACCCATCGTGAGCATCGCCGTCCGTCGCACGCGTGCCACATGTGCTTCTGGAATAGTGAACTTCTTTGAAAGTTCTCCCACAAGGCGCCTTCGCTTCTTTCGTCGAGTCCTTCCACGTTGGTGTGGTGATGAGGACCTGCTCCTTGCAAGTATCCCGCAGATGGTCCGGAATCTCGCCACGATCTCTTGGGACTCAGAGGGACCCCAAAGTCACCGACCTCGTGATGACCACCGGCCCAGTAGGTATTTTCGATTGTCCTCTGCCATCTCGCCTGTCATTATCGCCGACGGTGACGGCGGCCTCGTCGGCGCCTCTTCCATCTGCGGCGTCGGTGTCGTGACCTCGTCGGCGCCTCTTCCATCTCAAGGCGTCGGTGACGGGCGAAGACAAGGTCTGCCATCTCGCTTACTTGCTATCTATATAAGTTACATATGCAATAAAATGGATTGCAAGTGTCCCAAATTAACATATACATTTAAACTTAATAATATGCTCAACATGTGCAATATTAGCAAATAATCATAAATAATTCCAAGATAAATATGAAACAATTAATCTCGGGAAGAAGTACAGAGGTTGACTATAGAGATCAAGATGGCAAATGAAAAGTTGAATGAGCTCATACAGAGTACTAACATTCCTTAATCCACTAGCTTCTCTAAGGAAGCCTACTTCGAGGTCGACACACTAGAGTGTGCCATTTGTTTCATGCCGTGGAGGACCTGGCATGAAACAAAGGTACACTCAAGTGTGTCAGATCGACGAAGGAAATGCTAAGCAAAGGTTTAATCTGTCAGGGCTCGCCGCCTCCCCGCCTCCTATTATGTGCTCTCGTAAGGAGAGTAGCTAAAAACAAGTCTTTGCCATCTCAATCCTATTGTCTATACTCTTCATCGACCCTGACACACTAGAGTGTACCATATGCTTCTTGCCTTGGAGGATTGGCAAGAAGTAAAGGTACACTCAAGTGTGTCAGGATCGACGAAGGAAATGCTAAGCAAAGGTTTAATCCTGTAGGGCTCGCCGCCTCCTGCTCCTATTCTAACACTCCTAACACTCCTTAATCAACGGCAAAGGTTTAATGCTTCATGTACGTAAGACTAGCCTTTAATGAAGACATAGAAACAAAATAGAATCAAGTAAAACTTTCTTTCTGGATTGATGATATTATGTGCTCTCAGGAGGAGAGTAGCTAAAGAACAAGTCTTTGCCATCTCAATCCTATTGTCTATACTCTTCATTAAATGAATATGATAATATAAATTCAAACTATGAGCTCTAAACAATACTTTGCTTAACTCATCAAACGATCTCAACTGCTAATCTAAAAACAGATTAAACTTCCAACAAACAGAGGTTGACTACAGAGATCAAGATGGCAAATGAAAAGTTGAATGAGCTCATACTGCATAACTAGAAGAATCACAAACTAGTCAATAGAACTGATCAATTTGCAATAGAACTATGAGCTCAACCGAAAGTAACCAATTAACATTACATCATATTGATAGTAGCAAGTAATACAATAGAGCTCAAGTATGAACTAACAATCACATTCAATCTCAAGATAAGATGAGTTCATCACAGAGCATGTCAACAAAGCCCATCGATCAATTTGCAATGTAACGATGAGCTCAACCGAAAGTAACCAATTAACGGTAGATCATATTGACAAGAGTAAGTAATACAATAGAGCTCAAGTATGAACTAACTATCACATTCAATCTCAAGATAAGACGAGTTCATCACAGAGCATGTCAACAAAGCCCATCGATCAACAAAGCCGAATCGCCACAGAGGAGCAATACTCACAGAGAGGATGCCGCACAAGAACTCACGGTGCAAGGAGGAGGCCGACACGGGAGGAGGACGGCGCGGGAGAAGGCCGGCAGAGGGAGGAGGCCCACACGGGAGGAGGACGGCGGCGCCAAGGTCTGAGGCGGCGACATCGGGCTTACGACGAGGAGGTGAACGGGAGCGCCAGGTCGGGGCGGCAAGACCGAGGTCGGCGCCGAGGTCGGGCGCCGAGGTCGGGGCGGCACCGAGGTTGAAGGCGCCGAGGTCGGGGCGCCGAGGTTGGCGCGGCGCCGAGGTCGTAGTCGGCGGTGAACTACCAAGCAGCCCTAAACCCTAGAGGAGGCGAACGAGCGCGAGAGCCTAAGGGCGCGGAGAGGAAGTGACAAGTGAGAGCAAAACCCTAGCGTTTCGCCTTATAAAGTATATCACGACGGTTTCTAACGAGAACCGCTCGTGATATGGAACGATCACGACGGTTTTTCACTACAACCGCTCAGGATATTGACGTATCACGACGGTTTTTAAATAGAACCGCTCAGGATTCTTTTCACGACGGTTGTACAACGGAACCGTCTCGTGATAACTCTTTCATTTTCCCGTGTCTCTTCGTCTTCATTTTCCTCGCATGCTCTAGCTTCGCCTCACGATCACACGGCGCGGCTTCATCTCTTCATTTTCCAACGCCGCTATAGCTCCCCAAATATCTCTTCGTCTCCGTTCCGGCTTTAGAACTTGTTCTATATATAGATGTGTCCCTTCTACAATGTATTTCACACAACCTCCTTGATCCCCTTTCTCCACAAAAATGAAATTAATGGTCGCCTCCTCTTACAGACACGCCTTGACGCGTGCCTCTCTCAACAGACGTTGAATCGTCTTCGCGGAAGAACACTATTTCAACAATGTCTTCACTCCTCTGCTCGAGAATTTGCCGGAGCGGTGACGCCACCTTCCGCCGCCTTGACATTCTCCTCCGCCGTGTCTTCCGGTGATCTCCCACTTTCGGCGAAGTTTACCGTGTCGCCGACGTGGTCCTCCAAAACAAAGTTGCACGCCTCCGGAGGCTTGTCGTCACTTGACTGCTAATCGAGGTAGCAAAGCGATCGAGTCGACTGCACCGAGACCCTCAAGCAAGAGAAGAGAGCCTATGGGCTCAATTCTTCTTGGTTCAACGATCCGAGGATCTTCGGACACACTCGAACGAGCGCGTCGTGGTGGACGATTTCGAGCTTCGTTCGATCATGAACCGCCCGCCTCCCGCCGCCGCCACGGAGTATTGAAGACGGAGATAGCGACCTACCTCCGCCACTAGATAGGTTTCTAATTTTTTAATCTTTTTGTGTTTAACGCCACATTGTTTGGCTATATATATGAAAATTACAAAATGAAAAAAAAGTTTGGAGGTGAAGTTACTATATCTATTTGCCCATAGTAAGAGCTCCTCATCCCATCGACATCAAGTGTGTAGGTATGTTGATCCGGAGCCGCGGCAGGGGCTTCGGCCGGTTGCTCCATCGCGGCGATGGTAGAGGCGGCGTCCCATCGCGGCGATCGCGGCGAAGGACATAGACGCATCTTGGCGATGGGAGGATATCGCGACGGTTCTTAATTAGAACCGCTCAGGATAACAGTATCCTGCAGCGGTTCTAAATAAGAACCGCTCAGGATACTACGCATTTGCTGTAACGTAAAACCGCTCGTGATTAGATTATCACGCACGGTTTTGGATAGAACCGTCGTGATAATTCACGATGGTTCTATTTATTAACCGCTGCGGATAGATGACTATCACGCACGGTTCTAAAAAATACCGTCTGTGATAGTTGTTCCGCGCCACCGCGAGTTGGATTATTCCCAACGCAGCGGTTCCAAAGGAACCGTCTGTGATGGGGCGTCTACTATAGCCTGTTTTGTAGTAGTGACCGTCTGTGATACTTAGTAATATACAGAGTGTTAGTAATTTCAAGCCATGGTAAAATTGCAGAGTAAGGAAAATTCGAAGCCATGGTAAAATTGCAGAGTAAGGAAAATTCAAAGCCATGGTAAAATTAGAAAGTAAGGAAAATTCCAAGTCACAGACGGTTCTTAACAAAAACCATATGTGATAAGATATATATCATGCGATTTTTATTTTAATACGAACTGCTCAGGATATGTCGTCACGCATGCTTTTTGTATGAAACCGTCTGTGATTCGCAGCGTGGGAGTTTGAAAAATTTTGAACGCTGCTGGCGGAGGCAAAATATTTTGGCGCTTGTCCTATATATTAGACACACCTTGTTTTCCATCGCCTCTCTCTCTCTCCTCCCCACACCGAGCTCCAAATGACCACCCTCGATTCCCCGTCGCGATTCAAAGAAGGAGACACAAATTGACGATGACGATGAGGAGGGATGCAGAGGAGCTCCTTGTCTCCGGAAGGTACGTGTACATCCCCATAACATACATAATTTGTTGGTCGTTTGTTGTAAAGAAAATTATCTTAATTTTGTGTTACCTAAGGTCTGAGCGCCACCGGAGGTTTTCATCGTCTCTCCTTGCCGACGAGCTTGAGTCGAACTCGACGACATGCAAGAACATCTTGTGATATCTTTGGTGAGGTACAGAGAGGAGCTCACAAGACCAATCCAAGAAGCCGATGAGTTCTTCAGAGCTTGGAGGCATAGATGGTTGCTAGCTAGTTTAACTTTGTAACTTTATTCTTTTTCCCATTCGAGGGGACGTTGTGAAACCTTTTGGTTTCCTTTCCTATAATGTATTTGCCATCGAATTTTAATTGATTTTAGTTGTCTTGCTAGAGGTTGCATATGGAAACTCTTGCTCAGCACTTGATTGGTTTGGCTCAAAATCCGATTTTTTTCGCAATGGAAAAACTATTACACACGGCTCAACAAGAACCGCTCAGTGATAAGTATTATCACGCACGGTTCTTGTTCGTAACCGCTCTGTGATAGTCTATTTTCACGAGCGGTTCTTGTTCGTAACCGCTCGTGATAGCATTTTCACGAGCGGTTCAAAAACCGCTCTGTGATGACTCATGTCATTACAGCACCCATAAATTAAACGGCTCACAAAACCGCTGCGTGATGACGCTTTTGAACCGTCTGTGAAGACCTTTTACGTAGTAGTGCTTGCGGCCGCACTTCTTGAATTTGCAGGGCTCGATAAGGTTGCCCGTGGCGTGTGTCATCCTCCTCACGACCCCGAAAGTGGTAGGAACTACAAACGATATAATATATATATATACATATATATATATGTATATATATATATATATATGAATCTGGTTTTAAAGGCACAAGCAGCCATTGCTTGGAGGTTTTATTTATATATCACAGACGGTTCTAAACACGAACGGTCTGTGATAGCTAGTTATCATAGACGGTTCGTGCTTAGAACCATCTGTGATAGATAGTTATCACGAAAGTTCATGTTAGAACCGCTCGTGATAGATAATTATCACGCACGGTTCTAGATACATACCGCTTTGTGATAGTCAGATATCATGCAGCGGTTACGAGTTAATAACCGCTCAGGAAAGTATCATCACGAGCGGTTCAAAACCGCTCGTGATGACCTCATGTCATTACTGACCCATATACTCAGACGGCTCACGAAACCGTCTGTGATGGCATTTTTGAACCGCCTGTGAAGGCCTTTTCTGTAGTAGTGGTAGTACCCACAGAAGAGCGATATGCATGGTGTACGATGCTCTGAGTTCAGCCTGGTGGTCTCACTTAGATGGAGTTAAGTTGGATTCCATTTTACTGAGGCCCAGAGTTATTTCTATAAGACCGGGAAGGCCTCAATTTTATGGAAATAACCCGGGGGGAGGGGGAGGGGGTCCTCACACAGATCTCATACCCGACCAGTCACATCACTCCGTATGTTTCATAGCATACCAGAAAGGTACCTTTACAACCACCCAGTTACGGAGTAGTGTTTGGCAACCCCTAAGTGTACTATTACACATATAGGAAACCATGTTGATATCATGTCTAAGGATTATATATCATCATTGCTTGAGACCAACTGATGACACATAAAAATCATAACAATCTCAATAGTGTCTCTAGGTGGGTCAATCCAACACCATGTTCTCTAACATGTACTCACATTATTAATTCGATATCCCTATATCCATGACCGGTGAAACATGGTCATCAATCAATACATGTGCTGGTTGATAAGTCACTAGTGTTCCGACCAGAAATACATTTAGAATGATATCATATAAGTTAAAAAGCTTCACCAACTAGTTACATACTTGTTAATCTTTATAACTGATAATTCATTCAATAAATATAGTAAAATTTATTCTATAACTCATAAACATAGATGTGATACAATCATCTCTATGACTGCCTCTAGGACATATCACCGACAGATGAAGCAGCTCCACGACGGGAGTAGGCGGTGAGCATTGTGGCAGCAACAGGGGCGGCGACCAAGGGTCGCTGGGCGAAGGGAGTGTAAGCGAAGCAGCCGAGCTGAGGCAGTGGTGGCCGCAAAGCTTATCTGTCTTCTTGCCTCAATTCCTCCATTTTCCCTACGTTTTTTTCCTTGATCCAAACGGGCCCTTAGGATTTCTAGCATATCTTTCTGCACTTTAATTTGTACTATGCGAACTTGTAGCTAGTTAGATCAGGGGCGGTCCTAGCAATAGGGCAAGGCTAGGCAGCCGCCCCAGGTAGATGGCGCCGACGGAACCCCCCCCCCCTTCTCTCCTGGGTGGCGGCGGTAGTGAGCCACTAAAGACAGCAGCTCGATCTAACGACGGAGGAGGCCATGGGCTGTTTTCGCTGAATCACAGCCCACCCAGCCCAACCGAGTATCACTATCTCCACTCCAGCCTTCCAGATCGGGCAATCAGCAGATCCAGTCCCCACTCTCTCTCAACCCTAGCCCTAGGTAGCGGCAGAGCGGCGGGGTGAGGCGACGAAAGCAGCAGTGCAGGTGGTGGACGTGAGCCAAGCGGGCAGCCTGGGCCGGGCGAGTGGGCGACCAACGGAGCGCCGAGCATAGGCGCAAGGCGCGGCGGAAGGCGGGTGGTGCGGCGTGGCGGCTCCGTGGTTGGGTGCGTGATGGCGCGGGCCGGTGCCGGGCGGGGCAACTGGGCGAGCTCTGCTCCCACCACCCAAGAGCAGGCAACACTGCCGGCTGCTCCTCCCTAGCGCAGTAGTGCTAGTGCGGCCGACGCTTGGCTGGACTCTACTCCTGGGCCGGCACCCGACAAGGGACGGCGCCCAGGTTCTAGCGGTTCATGAGGCCCAAGCTTGTGCTGCTCGTCTCCCACGTGCTCTGCCTATTTGGTAACTAATCGCTCGCAGTGTGCTTCAGTTTTTCCTTATGTGATTTGTTCTTGTGCTTCAGTTTCCCCTTGTGTGATTTGTTCTTGTTACTTTGAGGAAATGTCGCACCATCATCGCAAGATCGGTAGATGGATTTAGAGTTTGCGCAGTTGTCTCGAGCGAGTTAAGGTACTAGGAATTGTGTTTATTTTTCCAGAGAGCAAGCATAGAGGTAGGCTAGTGAAATTTCTATTTGATGGAGTAAAATACTAACATGAGTGCTTAAGGCATCTAGGATGTTTGTATATTCCAAAATGATCTATTTTATTAGTTCAATGAGCACTTATTCTCAGGAAAAGAGGTTAGTTGAACTTATTATTAATTCATTGAGTGGCACACTGCATGGAGCTATCGAGCGAGGGCCTAATGACCAAGCTCTAGTGGTGTGCGGGGAGGCAGCGGTAGCCGGTACGTCCATTGACACTACTACAAAACAGGCTATAGTAGACGCCCCATCACAGACTATCACAGACTATCACAGATCTGTGTTGGGTCAGTCCGGACCTGCGGGTGGCGCGGGCCGACTATCACAGACGGTATTTTGTAGAACCGCTCGTGATAGTCATCTATCACGACGGTTCATTAATAGAACTGTCAGGAATTATCACGCAGCGGTTCTATTCACAAACCGCTCGTGATAATCAGTTTAATCACGAGCGGTTCTCAATAAGAACCGCTCAGGATATTACCTGACGATTACGAATAAGAACCGCTCAGGATAATTAGTTATCACGAGCGGTTCTAACTAAGAACCGCTTGTGATATCTCGCTATCCTCTCGCCGCACCGCCGCGCCTCTTCCGCCTTTGCGCTCTGGAGGCCAGGTCACGACGGTTCTTTAATAGAACCGTCAGGAAGGATCACTGAGCGGTTCTATTAAAAACCGTCATGATAGGTGCTATCACGCAGCGGTTCTTAACAAGAACCGTCCCCGATTGTTGGGCGGAAACGAAAATTTAAACATAATGGGCGGCTGTCAAACTCGCTTATATAACTTCCATCTCCTCCTCTGCGGTCTCTCCTCCTCACACTCATACCTCCATCTCCTCCTCTACTGCTTTCTCCTCCTCACACCGCCTCCTCCACCTCGCCACGACCTCGTCGTCTTCGGCCTCCTCCACTTCGTCACCCCCGGCCTCCTCCACCTCGCCGCGACCTCGCTCGTCTCGGCCTCCTCCACTGTCGCCCGGCCTCCTCCACTTCATCGCCTCGGCCTCCCGACCTCACTCTCTACTCCCCTTTGCTTTGTGATGTGGATTACTTGAGTTGATGCTACTGTGATGTGGGTGATACTACCGTGATGTGTGTAGTTCATGTTGAGTTATTTGGTTTGGGCAAAAATATAGATGGTAGATCGCGATCGCTCGGTAAAATCATCATAACTTTTGCATACGAACTCCGATTATGACGTTCTTTGGCTCGTTGGAAAGCTAACGAAAAGCTCAATCCGAAAATCCATAAGTCAAGGTCGATTCTTTTCGCGAAGTCTTGAAAAGTGAAAACCCCAAAAAGGTCGTTTAGGGCCTCTAAACGGCCTCCAAGTTTTGGCGGCTGCTGATTTTTTTTTTGCCGCAGAAAAAGGCTATCACGAGCGGTTCTAAACAAGAACCGCTCAGGAACTCATCACGCATTTGTTCAACAAGAACCGCTCAGGAAAATGTCATCACAGACGGTTTGTAAATTAAACCGCGGTGATATTCTCGGATCACGAGCGGTTTTTGATGAAAACCGCTCGTGATAATAGCCTTCATAGACGGTTTCAACAAAAACCGCTCGTGATAGTGCGATCACGACGGTTTTGAACCGCTCAGGATAACTACCGTTATCACAGATCAACAAATATAGACGGTTCGAAACTGCTCGCGTGATGACGGTTCCGAACCGTCTGTGATGAGACTTCCTGTAGTAGTGTGAGGAAGTAGCACCTAACAATACAGCGATGAGCCGTTATACCTAAAATTTAGTCCTAGATCTGCCACTGAGTTAGATCAAAGGTAATACATCTCCGGCATTATGTTCGTCATGTGCTCAAGCGTACAGGAATAGGGTATCCGTGGAGGGTGGAGGGACCGTACATGTATTAAAAAAAACCTTGGTGTTCAGTGTGCACCCGTGTTCGATTAGCAACTAAGGTGATTCTACGTGGTCCTTGCAACCAACCAAGTACATCTTGTTGGGGATGTTAAGAATTGTGGGTGGCATATGTGTCCACCTGTTTCAATCCTGGTGTCCATCTTTGTGCACGTGCTAATGCGTCTTAATGAAAAATTTGTGAAGCGGATGTATCCTCTAAGAAAAAGAAAATATACTAGAAATTCAAGAAGAAATAAAAAAAAGAAAAGCTTCCGGCCCTTAATTCAATGGGCCCTTGTTTTAAAGGCTTAGCTTTGATACTTGTCCTAGGGATATATGAATTTAAAATAACTGTAAGAAAAAATAGAAAATATATATCCCATAATTTAGTGGGCCTTAATTTTAAAGGTTTAGATTGATAGTTAGCATTTAGATATATTAATTTGAAAGAAAAAAAGAGTAAACAACACTACATTCAATGGTTGCGAGTGTGTAAATTTGCTAGACGATCCGTCTCCCACTCCTCCCTTTCATGCAGGGTAAGAAAGATCTCAAGATAAATCGTGCTAATTAAATATGAAAACAAATATTACAAATATATTTTATTTGTGAAATAGGAATTTCAAAATTTGTATTTTGCAAATAAAAAAATTATTGGCAATGTTATACTACGCTACATTCAATGGTTGCGAGTGTGTAAATTTGCTAGACGATCCATCTCCCACTCCTCTCTTTCATGCAGGGTAAGAAAGATCTCAATATAAATCGTGCTAATTAAATATAAAATAAAATATTACAAATATATTTTATTTGTGAAATAGGAATTTCAACATTTGTATTTCGCAAAGAAAAAATTATTGGCAATGTTATACTACGCTACATAGCGCAATGGAGCGAGCCAATAGGCTAGTTGGAGAAATGGGCCGACACCGAGCACCAACCCAAGTCTCGAGAGGTAGCCTCTGAAGAGGACACAGGCCCATCACAAGAAAAAGAAAAGCAATACTAGCCCGTGGGCCCTCACACACACAAGTTCAGCCCTTCCTCAGCTGCCAAGGTCGGGCGTAACCACTAACCAACCTTCCATGAGTTGTCTTGTAAATTTCAGAGAATGTTTGATTGTTAGTCGGTGAAATTTGATGAAAGCATTTGAATTTTTTTACAAAACCCATTCAATGTGCACCTAAATAATTAGTTTTTTGTCCTTTTCTGTTGGTTAAACTATTGGAGACGCCACAATCCCTTTAGGCAGCACTTCTAAATCCAAAGCATTTCCTAAGGAAGACAAATGAATCTTCTAGGGTCATTCATGGACTTACTGGCTTGACTAATAAGTCAAGCCCTCCTATAGCTGTGTGCTGAGGAAATTATTAGTTGGCTTTGGCACTGCCTCTTAACCTATTCATTAGAGACAAGTAGGCAAACCACAATAATGTTTCTATCAATCCTATGCTCTGTTTCTTCCTTTTGAAGGAAATGGAGTTGATCTCCAAAAGATCTGAAGGGATAGCATTTTGAAGTATAAATCACCAAGCTTGCATATTGTTGTTTTTGCTATGGACAAGCCAGTTATTTGTCATCAGCCATTTTAGCCTTTGTTTTGACATTGTGGTGCTGCCATGCCATTAAATTTATGTTTAGAAAACTTATCTCAGGCAAAGTTAAAGGTAAATGATTTTGTGGAAAAGGGGGTGCCATTGAACGAGGCTTTCCCACATGCACGAGGAGTTACATGTACGCTGTGTGTCATTGGATTTGCTTGGAGATTTGTGCATCTCTCCCTCATCACCTCCATGCATTTTGCAGAAAAGCCCCTCCATTTCTTCCTTCTCCTCTCTTCCTCTCTCCCCCTTCCCCCTCTTCCCTCCCGGCTCCGGCCGTCGTGCCGCCGATCGCCACACCGAGCCGCCGTGAACCGCACGTTGCCCACCGCGCCCGCCGTCGCACCGCCACCGGACCGAAACCCCGCGCCCCGAAAGGTTTCCGAGGCGGGAGAGAGAGATGAAGAGATATGGGAACCAAGAAAAACGGAGGGACTTTTTTTGCAAAATAGAGCGAGAGGGGAGCCCATCCAAAGGCACCACATGTACATGGAACTCCATTTACATGCGGTTTGGCTTTTCCGTGATACATTGATATTTTCCTCTTTTTATCTTTTCTGTTGGTCTCATTTGGCTATGCAGGATAGATGGATTCAGCAGTTAAGACAAAGAATGTACCAAGGTTTGGACTGTTTTGAGCCATACAACGCAGATCCTCCAAATGAGAGTAACCAGAGCGCGCTATTGTTTGCTAGTCGTTGCAATTGATAGAACTTACTGTGCAAAACAAAAGAAAAAATTGATTGAAGTTGTATGAATTGATTGGGACTTGTATGGCATATTTGGCATTTCTATTACCCTTTATGCGTGAACATTCTGCATTAGATATTTGCAGCTGATACACGTACATGCGTGCGAAAGATCGATTCCATATTTTCTGTTGTCGGTAATTTGACCTCTGTGACATGATCTTGAAAACAGGCTTCGTGATCTCTCAAGAAACAGCAAAATTTTGATAGACTTGCCTTGATGACTCTATGCGCAATTTGTATCTGAATCTGGTGCACTCCGAGACATTCGTCCTGGCTACTGATCGAATGATCAAACACTGCCTTTTGCCATCTGATGATCGATCAGTACTTTCAATAAAAACGCTCCATACTGATTCTGAATCTTTCAATAAAACTAGTTATAATTTCACAACCCCTCCCTGCTCTACATCTTCAGGTACATGCTCAGCCTCTAACCATCCCTACTCTCCCATCTAAGAAGAAAAGACTTGGATTCATTTTCACTTTTCCCCCCCTTGACTACTGCAATAGAGACTTGGATGAAAAGGATGGCCACTTTGGGAAATTTGTCATGCACCAAATACGCCCTTGTCATGCTCCATTAGCTCATAATCACAGAGAGATATGTGTGGGATCCAATTGCTTGTCAATTAGGAATCTTGAGATGGTGTCGGAATATGTGTTTGCATACTGCAAATAGTGATTCAGAGTTGGATTTGCACGTGGTGCTCGTTTACTCTGTTCAGACGAACAATAACGAACACCACCACTCCATAGCACGTAGTCAACAAACCGCATTAGGGGATGATGGGCCATTTGAGGCATGAGGAACATGTTGTTCGCCCAAAAGTGCTATGGAAAAAAATCAGCTTCTTTTGTGTTTTTCTAGGGATCATGGTTTTGAAGTCAACCTGTCCCTCCTCCATTGAAGCCCTTACAAGTGTATCCTTCATACGCGTCGAGGACACGAGGGGTGTTTTCTCCACTAGTGCACCTCAGTAGGAACTGGGACGGTGTGTGCCTGTGCTCCGTCAGGTTGTGGATTGATCCACAGTATCTCACCACATCGAGTTAATTTTGCTACCCTGTTATTTAAGCGAATCTTGGAGGTCCCAGTTTTACACTATCTAAGTACATCCGAGTGATGGAGGCCCATCCTACAGACCTTCTGAAGTACTTGAAATCAAGATTGATCTGCTCGATTGCGACTGTCTTTTTATCCATCCTTTTCCTCTTGTTTTCCAATTGAGCAAAGTCAAGCCCACATCATCTTCCGCTGTAACTTTTGCCAAAGTACGTTACGCCGTTGCAGTCATGATCATGGCCATGGTCCTGCATGAGTGTTTATTATTCAGTGCTGGTTTTTGTCAAATCAATTTAGGAGGCAGATTTGTAGCTCAACAGGTTCAAGTTATGTATGTGGAGACAATATTCTTAAACATGGCATGCTGTCAGTCTTTAGACCTTTTTTGTGAAAAGAATTTGAGAAAAAAAATTAAAATGAGAGTCTTGAGACTTTTGGCGTCGAATTTTGATGGATATACACATCGGTATCAGTATAAGTACCACGGATTGCGGTCGTGGCGTCATAATTGGGATTGTATCGGTTTTAAGGTAGGGGTTTGATCATGACGTCCGACGCTCAGAATTCGTTGGGAGTTGATCAATTCTGTCATAAATTATGCCCATATTCTCCAATGGAAAATGAATAAAGGATGGAGCGCCATGAAGAGGAATTCTTTTTCTTTTGCATGAGAAATGGTGCACCATATATGTCTAACATGCCTAGAAATGATTCACACAATGTAGGAAATAATTAAGGAGAAAACAAAGATGAAAAGGAGGTGTGTAGAAATTAATTTGGGTCAATCAAATGCGACGTACTGAACATTGATTCACTCTTTCTTCCTTCCCTCAGCCCACTTAGGGCGCTATGGTGGCTATAGCTTGAGCACATACTTGACATCACTGTCTGCTTATTGCCAAACTCTTTTGCGCAACGATGTGAAAAGTTTGTGGTTTAAAAAAGGTCGGCTGCGGAGGTTCCAGGTTAGTATGTTTTGAAGTCAACAGTATGTTTCGCCAGCTGACTATATGAAGAATTTAATCCTTAATTTGGGCGAGCATGTTTTTCTGACTGTATCAGATTCTTGCTTCAGAGAGAGTCACCTTGCATGAGTCTAAAAAAAGGTCATCTTGCATTTGTTTATCTATCTCGTAGTGAAACAAGAGAGCAATACTTTCAGAGTTTAGGCTGCAACTTACAAATGGTATTTTACACACCTCGTCTGAGCCAACGTTTTGTCAAATATAAGCAGTCTGCAGCCTGTAGTTTAGTTTGCCCATGAGAATCTTGGCGGTCTTTTACAGCAAATTATGAGACCGGCCTCCATCTGGACTGCCATACTATACAGTTCGTTGGGGGGGGGGGGGGGGGGGTAAGTGTCGGTTATATAACGAAGGTATTATTATCGTTTACAGTTGGCGACATCTAAAACAAGTACACATTATAAGACTGCTCCCAATGGACAGTATTTTAGTGTAATTTCTTTAGTGCATGAGGTGTTAGGATACTATCTTCCCAATGTATGGTTTCTTATAGTGTAGTATCTTAAGCTGTTTTATTTAATTAAATGCATGATCTTTACTAGTATTTAAGCATTGTGGTCTATTTGTGGTATGTACTAAAGCAATACATGTTTGTTGACACATACAAACGTAAATACACGGGATCGATCACAATAAATTTTATGCGTTGGATTTCGAGACCGAACCGGTATCCAAATTAGATACTAGAGTATCCTCTCTCTTCATTAACTATGGTGTCACATCATCATTTTGCCTACATGGCAGATTTAACAACTAGACATATTACAGCAAAAGTGGAATACTTAGGAAGGATGATTTGCATGAGTAGCTACATGTGACATGGATGTATTATTCTCTCTTCCCGAAGCATGTCATCTGCAACGTTCACCTAAAAACCAACGATAAGCAAGGGGGAGTTCGAAGACTCAGCAAGCACATAATAGAAACGATAAACACTGACATACCAACACAAACATAACCATGTCATTATTTCCATCATTAACTTTCCATTAGTGCAATGCATCATTGTTTTACATGCACATTTGTTCTTTGCATTGCCCATATATGCAAATGCACCATCATGCCCATGCTCATATGCATTTCATCAGCTGATACTGGTATCGCGGAGTGTTCACCAGTCGATGACATATTCTTCCCCATCTTCGTTAGGATGGGGTCCTTACATTGTAGGACTTTTTTCTAGTCTCTACAGATGTAAGACTTCATCTAGAGCACACCGGATTAATCGTGTATCGTTCTCACCAACCTCACCGGAATAGTTACATGACTTTCTCATTGACCTGGCTCATGCATTCTTGCCATGATGCAAATGCACATGTCCATTGTCATTAACATGATTCATCATTGTCATCATTAACTGGGTAGTCTCATTGCTCATCTTGTCTCATCATTATTGCCATTAACATATAAACATTATCATGTAAGCATCATCATATAAACATTATCAAATCACGCAAACATCACATAGTTCATAGCACTTACAGGCTATCGCTCTACCATGCGGAGCGGAGTAATGTGCGGATGACACCGTTCCAGAACCTCCACCTGAACATGCATTCAACTAGACTCAACACATGGTAGCAATACATGTATTCATATGGACGGTATTGACCCTATGCGCAAAACGACACGAACAAACCCACAAATGTTCCTTCCTTTTCTCACTTTTCTTTCCTCCTCCCCTTTACCCCCGGGCTGAAGCCATCCACGCCCTCGGCCTTATCTCCCACCTCCCCCTTCTCTCACTCTCTCTCCCTTCACATCCTGGAGTCCCTCCGGCGCCTCCTTCTTGGCTCAGCCTAGCGCCTCTAGCCGCCGGCCCGCTCCGCGCCTGCCTCCACCGGCCCCCCTCAACCACTACTGGCTCACCCATGACCCGGCTTGGTCCCATGTTGCCTCGCCCGGCGCCCAGTGCCTCCTCCTCCGGTCCCTCCCTCTCTCCAGCCCTCCTTACCCACGGCGCCACCTTCTGCCACCACACTTGGCGCCAAGACACACCACATGCGACCCCTCTCCGCTCGTCTGCGCCGGCTCGGCCTCCGGCCGCCATGCGCCTCCCCCATGTGTCGCCGCCGCCGCAACTCCACCCCAGGTAGTCTACTCTTACCTTCCCCCCTATACCTTGTGCCATGAAAGCATGGGATAGGAATGGAGGGATGGGGCGACATACTTGGTTTGTTGGTCTAGGTGTGGGCAGTGGCGACGATGCTGTGCTTCCTAGTGCACCCTCGGTTCCTCTTCTCCTTGACTGATGTGGCTTGGTTGCCTTCGGTGGCGAAGAAATGGGATGGGAGGAGAGGTTGGCCTGTGGGCTTGGTCTTATCCCCCTCTCTCTCTATCTCTGTTGGTTTTCCTCTACTGTAGGGAGGTAGATTGGTAAAATTGGTTCTCAACTTCCACTTTCATTCTCTTAGGTTCTCTACTGGTATTACATTCCACCCCCCTTAGCGGAATTCGACCCCGAATTCTAGCGTCCAACAATCCACACGAATGAACAAAATGAATAAACTGTACATAAAATAACTCTAACTCGTACCTGTAGTGAACAACTCCAGGTACTTCTTGCGCATGTGAGACTCCAATACCCAAGTCGTTTCTCGCTCGGACTGATGCGACCATAGCACCTTAACATACTTTATCGATCTGTGCCTCAGCATCCTCTCTGATTCTTCCAAAATCCGAACTGGACGGGACTCAAATGTGAGGTCATGCTTAAGGGACAACGGTTCTAGCACGATCTCATGCTCTGAATCCCTTTAGTACTTTCTCAACATAGAAACATGAAACACATTGTGCACTCCTCGCATGGACTCAGGAAGGTCCAAACGATATGCCAGCTTTCCAATTTGTACCAGAATCAGAAATGGCCCAATGTACCGCGGGCTAAGCTTCCCTTTGGTACCAAATCGCACAGCTCCCTTAGTGGGAGACACTCTCAGAAGCACCTGATCCCCCACTTCAAACTCTAAGTCGCGTCTCCTCACATCCGCATAGCTTTTCTGCCTACTCTGGGCAGCTAGCAAATTCTGTCTAATCTCCGCCACTCGTTCCACTGTTTGTTGGACCCAATCCGGACCTAGAACGGCCTTCTCACCTACGGCATCCCAATAAAGTGGCGATCTACACTTTCATCCATACAGAACCTCGAATGGCGTTGCCCGAACACTGGAGTGGTAGCTGTTGTTGTAGGCAAACTCCACGAGTACCAAATGATCCTCCCAGCTACCTTTCCAGGACAGAACACAGGACCTCAGCATGTCCTCTAGTGTTGGAATGGTGCGTTCAGACTGCCCATCCATCTGTGGGTAGAAAGCGGTACTGAACTGAAGCTTCGTGCCCAGAGCACCCTGCAAACTCTTCCAAAATATAGAGACAAACTTGGCATCTCTGTCAGAAACTATCGTCTTGAGCACACCATGCAATCTTACTATCTCACGCACATAGATGGGTGCCAAATCACTTGCCGAATTCGTCGTGCGAATAGGGATGAAGTGCGCGGATTTTCTAAATTGATCCACCACTACCCAAATTGCGTCCTTACCTCGCTGGGTATGAGGTAGACCGACTACGAAATCCATGGTAATGTCATCCCATGGCCAAAGAGGAACATCCAAAGGCTGTAATAGCCCAGCGGGACGTTTATGCTCAGCCTTCACCTGCTGGCAAACCCCACAATACGCCACATAACGAGCGACATCCACCTTCATTCTCTTCTACCAGAAGGCCTTTCTCAAATCCCGACACATCTTGGTCTTGCCAGGATGTACCATGTACGGGATACGATGAGCCTCTCTCAATATATCATCTTTGACCTAAGCCTTTTGTGGCACGCAAAGGTGGCTCTTAAACCGCAATGCGCCCGACTCATCAAGACTAAAGTCCCCCTTTTTCCCTTCATCAAGGTGCTTCCTCACTTGTTGAAGCAATCGATCATGTTGTTGCGCTTCTCTCACTCGCTCCAGAATCGCCAATTCTAGCAGCATCTGCGTCTCAACTAGTACTATACCAGCATAATAATAAGATATTTTCATTCGATCAAAGTCAGCAATAAGACAACCTAAAGTGGAGGGTGTCTCCTTGCGACTAAGGGCATCTACAACCACATTCGCCTTGCTCGGATGGTACTGGATAGTGATATCACAGTCATTGATCAGTTCTAGCTACCTTCTTTGCCTCAAATTCAACTCCTTCTGAGTAAAGAAGTACTTGAGGCTCATGTTTTTTCAATTACCGTGTGAGGCATATGCAATTACTTTGCTGTCTTGCATGAGCACGCAACCCAACCCCACTCGAGAAGCATCCAAGTAGACCGTGAAGCGCTTCCCTAGCTCAGGGAGGGTGAGAACAGGGGCAGTAACTAATTTTTCTTACAAAGTGCAGAAACTGCACTCGCATTCATCGGTCCACTGGAATTTCACGCCCTTCCGCGTGAGCTGAGACATTGGCTTGGCAATTATTGAGAAGTCTTTTACGAAGCGCCGGTAGTAACCAGCTAAGCCCAGAAAACTTCTCACTTCTTTGACATTCGTTGGCCTCTTCCAGTTCACTATAGTCAAAATCTTGGATGGATCTACTGAAATACCTTCCTGGTTAATCACATGACCCAAGAAGCCCACTTCAGAAATCCAGAACTCACATTTCTTTAATTTGGCAAAGAACTGGTTCTCCCTCAGAGTCTCAAGCACGAGCTTCAAATGCCGCTCATGCTCTCTCCCGTCTTAGAATAAATCAGGATATCATCGATGAACACAACCACAAAGTCATCAAGATACTTATGCAACATAATGTTCATTATCTCCATAAAGACAGCAGGGGCATTCATTAGTCCAAATGACATAACTTTATACTCATAGTGTCCATACCTTGTAGAGAAAGCGGTCTTTTCTATATCTTGTTCCCGCACTCAAATCTGATTATACCCAGATTGCAGATCAATCTTGCAGAACACCTTGGCTCCCTTCAATTGATCAAACAAATCCTCGATACGAGGTAAAGGGTATTTATTCTTGATGATCACCTGATTAAGAGCATGATAGTCTATGCACATGCTCCAACTCCCATCCTTCTTCTCGGTGAATAAAACAAGGGTTCCCCAAGGTGACACACTTCGACGAATCAACCCTTTGGACAACAAATCATCCAATTGCTTCTTCAATTCTTCCTGGAAAGCTCATGCCAAACGGTACATAGATAGAGAAATAGGTTGTGTGCTAGGAACAAGATCAATCATAAACTCCACATCCCTTTCAGGTGGCATACCCGGAAGCTTTTCGGGAAATACACCGTGATACTCACACGCCACTGGAATATCCCCAATGTGCAAAGATGCGCTTGGCTTCTCCGCAAGTGCTAGAAGTGAACCAGACTTCACCGTTCGTCGGCCAGGGAACAGGCTGGCCAACACAAAAAGAGAACATGGAGGTACATTCCCCTGAAAGGTTACCTTCACCCCGGAAGGAGCTTGCAAGGTGATTGTCCTCCAAAAGCAGGAAATCACAGCCCGGTAGTAATGCAACCAGTTTATACCCAGAATAACATCAAAAGATTCTATCTGAATAACCATTAGGTTAGCAACAAAATCCTCACCATCCAATGAGACCACGCATCTAGGGCATACCGTGGAGCTAGCAATGATACCTCCTGGAGAACTAACTATAACCGACTGCGAGATCTGCTGAATACTCAACTTTGCTTTTCTAGCAAACTCGCGGGACACAGGAATAAGTAGCACCAGTGTCAAAAAGAACAAGGGCGTCACACGAATCTACTAACAGGGTACCTGTCATCACGTCCGGTCGTCCCGCGGACTCAACGGCAAGTATTGCGTAGACTCCATGTGGCACCAGGGCGACAGGAGCCCTGACACTCGGCTAAGATGGCAACAAAAATGGAGGCAGTGCAGCGTGCTGAACTAGAGCAACCGGTGTAGGGTGCCTATAATACTCGGCGGGTGGTGCCCAGGAAAGAGGAGGCTGCGGTGCAGGGGCAGCCACCATCATCTAGACAGACCCCCGAGGCGTAGGATTTGTTGATGACGCAGGTGCTGGCTCCCATTTGATAATACTAGAGGGGTTCTAACGACAAACCCGCTCCATGTGGCCCGACCGACCACAATTCCGACACTCTCCTGTCTAAGAACATTCAGCAGCACAGTGCCCACCACTGCACCTAAAACAAATCATGCCCTACCCTGGAATAGGATGATAGGCTGGGGTCGCTAACGACGAACGAGGCGCTATAGAAGACGGCCTCGAAGATTTGGACTTGGACAACTGCGAGGGACGCTGGCCCCACTTGGACTTCTTGGGAGTGGGTCACTGAGATGACCCACCCTCCTCGCTAAAACTCCTCTTCTGGTCACTACCAGAAGCACTTGGACCACTAGAGGGTTGCAGTCCTTTAGTGAGCTGCATTTCCATCTCCATCCCTCTAGCTTGTTCTACCACTGACCTAAAGTCATGTGGCGCAGTGGCTCCCATAACATGCCGAAACTCAGAGTTGAGCCCTCGGCGAAACCTTTTAGCCTTCTCCAGATCATTGATCATGACCGATGGTACGAAACGGATCAGATCGTTGAACCCTGTTTTGTACTCAGCTACGGTCATCTTCCCCTACACGAAGGTCGACAAGGCAACCTCCATGCTCTCCACAAAAGATTCCGAGTAGTACTTCGCCTTGAACTGCTCGACGAAGATCTCCCAAGCAGCGGGACCCTGGGCAGGGGTCCTGACTAAAAGGACTCCCTTCCACCAGATGTCCGCCTGACCGTTTAGCTGGAATGCCACATAGCGAGCTCTCAGCTGTGAGCTCATCTCTAGGGCTTCAAATTGCCTTCCCATATAGCGCAACCAATCCGCAGCTTGGACTGGAGTACCCGCCCCCATCGAAAGTGCCTAGACGTAAAGCCAACCACTCACGAAGGCCCATCCTTGCCTCCGACACGGTTGGAACGACAGTAGGTACCGCAACGGGTACAGCTGCAACAGCAGCTACCGGTGCTTGTTGGCGAAGCGCACGGACCTCTTCCATAAACTCTCGTAACAAGGCCGAAGACCTTGGCTGATTCCCAGCTATTGACTGCTCAGCAGAACCAACCTCTGCATCATGTGCTTCTTGCTAAGCCTCAAGCGGTGGCTCCGCTTGAGCACGGCCACGGCCGCGGCCGCAACCTCTACCTCTACCCATCAACATCTCTGTTAACATCCAACAAACATTCACACAATCAATTCATAAACAGTTACCTCGTAACAATGCACGTCAACAACATAACTAGCTAAAACATATATGCAACGCTTGACCCAAAAACCCATCCTACTGTGCACCAAAATGTGTCAAGTTTAATTCAGTTATTTGGCCTAGGTCAAGTTTTAGTAATTAATCAACCTAAGTCTAAAAATTTTCACCACGGACCTAACGCCGCTCGATACCAATTTGTAACACCCGACCGCCACCGTCCCGAATGCTACCACTACACATTATTCATTACAAACTTTGCGCAGCTAAGTTAACAACTAGACATATTACAGCAAAAGTGGAATACTTAGGAAGGATGATTTGCATGAGTAGCTACATGTGACATGGATGTACTATTCTCCCTTCCCGAAACATGTCATCTGCAACGTTCACCTAAAAACCAACGATAAGCAAGGGGGAGTCCGAAGACTCAGCAAGCACATAATAGAAACGATAAACACTGCCATACCAACACAAACATAACCATGTCATTATTTCCATCATCAATTTTCCATTAGTGCAATTCATCATTGTTTTACATGCACATTTGTTCTTTACATTGCCCATATATGCGAATGCATCATCATGCCCATGCTCATTTGCATTTTATCAGCTGATACCAGTATCGCGGAGTGTTCACCCGTCAATGACACACTCTTCCCCATCTTCGTTAGGATGGGGTCCTTACATTGTAGGACTTTTTTCTAGTCTCTACAGATGTAAGACTTCATCTAGAGCACACCGGATTAGTCATGTATCTTTCTCACCGACCTCACCGGAATAGTTACATGACTTTCTCACCAACCTGGTTCATGCATTTTTGCCATGATGCAAATGCACATGTCCATTATCATTAACATGATTCATCATTGTAATCATTAACCGGGTAGTCCCATTGCTCACCTTGTCTCATCATTATTGCCATCAACATATAAACATTATAATGTAAGCATCATCATATAAACATTATCAAATCACGCAAATATCACATAGTTCATAGTACTTACAGGCTATCGCTCTAACATGCACTTGCCTGTTAACCAAGCGGAGCGGAGTAATGTGCGGATGACGTCGTTCCAGAACATCTACCTGAACATGCATTCAACCAGACTCAACACATGGTAGCAATACATGTACTCATATGGACGGTATTGACTCTATGCGCAAAACGACACGAACAAACCCCCAAATGTTCCTTCCTTTTCTCACTTTTCTTCTTTCTTTCCTCTCCCTTTTCTTTTCTTTCCTCCTCCCCTTTACCCCCAGGCCGAAGCCATCCACGCCCACGGCCTTATCTCCCACCTCCCCCTTCTCTCACTCTCTCCCTTCACCTCCTGGAGTCCCTCCGGTGCCTCCTTCCCGGCTCGGCTTTGGCGCCTCGTCAGCCGCCCGCCTCCCGCCTCGCCTCCACCGGCTCGCCTCATGCTCGATCACGCCTGGCGTGCCTCCTCTTCAGTCCCTCCTCTCCGGCGCCTCCTTACCCACAGCGTCGCTTTTGGCCAGCCGACACACACACACCCCTCTGACTCTCGTCTGCTCGGCTCGGCCTCCGCCGCCATGCGCCTCCCCATGTGTCGCCAAGAACTCCACCCTGTAGTCTACTCTTACCTTCCCCCCTATACCTTGTGCCATGAAAGCATGGGATATGAATGGAGGGATGGGACGACATACTTGGCTTGTTGGTCTAGGTGTGGGCAGTGGCGACGATGCTGTGCTTCCTAGTGCACCCTCGGTTCCTCTTCTCCTTGACTGATGTGGCTTGGTTGCCTTCGGTAGCGAAGAAATGGGATGGGAGGAGAGGTTGGCCTGTGGGCTTGGTCTTATCCACCTCTCTCTCTATCTCTGTTGGTTTTCCTCTACTGTAGGAAGGTAGATTGGTAAAAATGGTCCTCAACTGCCACTTTCATTCTCTTATATTCTCTACTAGTATTACACACATCCCATAGATACCTAGCCGACCAAATTGATCGCGAATGGGAACAACTCACTACAGTGCCAAACGTGCCTAAGTGGTGAGACTAGTAAGAGCATGTACAATGGGCTTATATCAGCCGTCTATAATCGCTGCCACGTAGGATTTTTGTTGACGTGGATGAAAGAGAGAGAAAGATGCTATCTACAATCCTGTAGTTGGCTGTATCACGAAAAACAAGAAAAGTATTAAAAGATTATGTGTTCTACAAAGACAACTAAAAAAAAAAGCAATGTCTGCATTCATTATATGAAATTTGTCTTTAGTCTTTACTACAATTGACATAGAGAGTTGCTATAGATAACAACTGTCTATACCATTATACATACCTTTAAGTAGTAAGCAAGATCTGATCTTGCTGATAGTCGACTACTCGATTCAGAAACATGACAGAAGAGAGCTTCACTGCATCTCCATGCAACTCGATCTGCGCCTGTATTTGTCATCCGCGTATTGCAACAGTCCCAGTGACAGGGGGCCCACTGTCAGGACACCGTGGGGCCAGCAAGCCAGTGTCAGCAGGGGTGCATGCTAAGTTAACGAGATCTGGGAGGCTTGGAGCCAGTGTCAGCAGGGGTGCATGCTAAGTTAGCGAGATTTGGGAAGCTTGGCAGTGCCAAGCCACTCAGAGATAGCTAGCGACAACAAGAGGCCGCCGCTCTTAGACGGCCAATCAGATCGAGAAAAGTTTCTTTTTTCCGTTCGAGAGAGAGGGCAAGAGCGAGCGCCGGCTTCTCTCTCTCTCTGCCTCCTCTGCTCATTTGGCGCTTGCCCTGCCTTCCAAACACCAGCTAATTCCGCTGCCGCCCCATCACCTCTCTCTCTCTCTCCACAACTTTAAAACGGCCACCTTCTTGTGCCACCATAGTTGGCCACCCACCTCTCTGCTCCCCTGATCCTCTCCACTCTGCTGATCCCCTCGCCACTTCCACAGTACACACAATGGCAAAGACTCGCAAGAACAGCACCGCCGCCAGCAACAGCAACAGCGGCACCGGCCACGGCGACGCGGCCGTGGCCCTGGCCGCGGCGGGGGCTGTGCGCGCGAAGCCGAAGCGCACGCGGAAGAGCGTGCCGCGCGAGTCCCCCTCGCAGCGCAGCTCCGTGCACCGCGGCGTCACACGGTAAGCAAACCAACAAGCTTACCAACTGATTAGCAATATTATACCAAGCCGCAACTAATCTGCGTTGAGCTGCCCTCTAATCGCGCGGTAATCGCATCGGATCGCAGGCACCGGTGGACGGGGCGGTACGAGGCGCACCTGTGGGACAAGAACAGCTGGAACGAGTCCCAGAACAAGAAGGGCAAGCAAGGTTCGTCCGTTAATCCTACAACTAGTGCTAGCTAATCACTTCTACCTCTACTGATTACCTCTCTTGTTTAGCTTAATTAACCAATCGACTGATTGCCTTTTTCTTGTTGGTGCATGCAGTTTACCTGGGTGAGGCTCTCGAGTCATGGCCTTGGCATGAGACGAGTTCATCCACTTCAAAAAAAAAAAAAAGAGAGAGAGAGAGAAAATCAGCTGTTTTTTTAAAAAAATTATTTAAGTGTGAATATAATTAGTTCGGCTATCTCCGATGTGCAGGGGCGTATGACGACGAGGAGGCAGCGGCTCGGGCGTATGATTTGGCTGCATTGAAGTACTGGGGCCCCGACACCATCCTCAACTTCCCGGTAGGGCTAGGCTACCGCCAAAATTTATTCATTGCACATTCCAATAGTACTACCACCAGCCAGTGTTGTTCCATAGTGCCTGTCCCCGGCTTGGAATTCAATCTTGGCACCTCTCAAGTTGAATTCGGTCATGGGCTCCTTTCCTCGGAAATTAATTTGGATCGGCTGCAGTGGAAAAGGCTACTGTAGATTGCGAGATCGCGCAGGCTGTTGCCAAGGATGATAAGACCCTTCTTGAAACACGGGAATTTTATCGTTAAAGTATAATACACGTGGTTAAATTTTGTTCTGAAGCATCTTGCAATTTTTTTCCAGAATTTAAAATAGAGCAGTAAATTTATTTTTATTTGTTTTTCACTATTGCATAGTAATTAAGATATTTCATTATCACATACATGGGCATTGCATCTGCGCAAGGGGCTTCAAATTATTATTTTTACAATTATTGTATTTCAAATATTTTGCAGTTATCTGCATATGAAGAGGAGTTGAAAGAAATGGAGGGGCAATCCAGGGAAGAGTATATTGGATCCCTAAGGAGGTAATTCTAAAAAAAGAACTATTTTAAAACTCACTAGCCGATGAGTTTGGGTAAAAATGAGTCTACGAGAAATCAATTAACACAACTAAATCCCTAAAAAGAATTAACAAATATCATAATCATATCCGTATTTGCTAAATGGAAAAAAAATCTACATGATTTGTTCACAGGAAAAGCAGTGGATTCTCAAGAGGGGTCTCGAAGTACCGGGGTGTTGCTAGGTAATCTTCATGACCTGCAAATTCCTTTGCTCCAAACGGGATCTTAACCGTGTAAACACAACTTGATCGAAAAATTCTCATCATATGGATTTGCTCTAATCTTCATAGACATCATCACAATGGGAGATGGGAGGCTCGGATTGGCCGTGTTTTCGGCAACAAGTATCTCTACCTCGGTACCTATGGTACGTTAATTTCTTTCACAAAATCAATTTTCGGAGAAACCACAATTAATACTACTATACGAAATTAATTAGCATCACAACGGCCTTTATAAATGCCTTTATTTCTTGACCCATAAATTCTCCTTCCGTACATAGACTGTTCCGGAAAGCCAAATCTGAGTAGTATTAAGTGCAAGTCGTTAGGGCTAGTGTACTACAGTGAGGCTTACATGGTTATAGTGACGAATTTGCCCTCACATTGAAGCATGTTGCCTGACCGTATAAATTCCCAACTAATTCCTGCACCCAGTGATTGTGCTGGAGGCCTGTCTGTTAGTATTAGTCAGTAGATTAGATTGCAACCAGTGTTGAGTGCAATTGCTCTCAAAATTCAATCCTGCATTCTGTATCACAGTACAGCCTTTGTGATGCCAACCAACGAAAGGCTGCCAGTGCAAAGAGCTGATTCATGTTTGTAACGCGTAAGTTCATATGAATTTCGTACAAAACCGCACACATCTTGTGAGAATGGGTATTTCCTTTCCGCCTACATGATATGCAGTGTTCTAAATGAGATTAAAAAAAACGAGAAAGAAAGAAAGAAGAAGACATGTGCGAGACAAATTATTTAGTAAGCCATAACTCTACGTATGAATGCAAATTCAGTGCAGATGATTCACTCTTATGGGCCTGGATGAGTTCAGGATTGTGGATGTGTGACAGTGGGAGTGCCGAGTGTGAGGTCCTAGATTTAATCCTCACCTACGCTGCTACGCAAGGCAGGTGGGGATGAAAGCACCCTAGTTTAAAAAAATGATTCCTCGCTCTAGTGTTTGTAAGAACTCCATTTGTACACATACCAATACTATTTCGAAAGCAACCAAGAAACTGGTATGTTGTCCCCGCAATTTAAATACATAATGAACTACTCGATGAGGTATGTGGATAATCTAGATCGAAGTAGTTGAGCTAGCAATGGCAGGAACTGAGGCCATTTCCGTCATTCCCAGTAATTTAAATTCCGGTTAGTTGGGAATTAGATGCCATGACTCAAAGAGATAGACAACACCAACTTCCAACGCCACCCCTGCACCAGACGAAGCCTACAATCCATTAACCCAAAGATTAGCACAATCAATATGTACACAAACATCTAATGTGAGGATGGTAGGTGGGTTATAGGGCCACATGTCGTTGACATACCAATATTATTTTTTAACTCGTGATATCGTTGTAGTGTTACTAGTCAAATTACCCCATAGAACAAAGACTGGCACAATGGATGTGTGCTTGTCCTGCCACACACAAGTACACAACAAACAAATGTAGGTGCACCTAATGATCCATGCCTCCCATTGGATAACAAGGTAGATGAATTTAAAAAACACTGAGGGCTGACCTCATTAGAAATTGCAGGTTTATGAAATTTCTAGGCTACAAAACAAGCCTTGATAGGAGGAAATCCGGAGAATTGCAATGTTTCCTGTAAAATTCTTGTGAAACTTGTGTGAAGTTCTTGCGTTTCAAATAAACCTACTCACCAAGCAATTACAATCTACGCTTAATCAGTAACAATCACGTGGATATCAGCATGTAATGACTTGTCAGATCGATGCATTAGTGTTTTCGTACATTTTTTTTTCCGAATGATTGCGTCATTTAGGATGAGCAGTTGTGGTCATTCTTGCTTGAATCTTTTGCGCCCGCAGCGACGCAAGAGGAGGCGGCAATGGCGTACGACATGGCCGCGATCGAGTACCGAGGCCTGAACGCCGTCACAAACTTCGACCTCAGCCGGTACATCAAGTGGCTCCGCCCTGGCGCCGACGGCATGAGCGCCGCCCAGAACCCTCACCCGATGCTGGCGAACCTTCCAGCACAGGAGCTCCCGGCGATCGACCTCGACGGCATGACGTCGTCGTTCCAGCACGACCGCCACATCATGGAGGACAGCATGACGACGGCGCAGTCCCCCCTGCCAGCGAGAACGTCGCTCGGCCACACCCCCACGACGTCGGCGCTGAACCTGCTGCTGCAGTCGTCCAAGTTCAAGGAGATGATCGAGCGGGCGGCGGCGGCGGAGAGCAGCACCACCTCTCCCTCGTCGCTGTCTTCGCTGTCGCCGCCTCGACCGCCGCCGCAGGCGACCAAGGACGACGGCGCCTCGCCGCAGTGCAGCTTCCCGGAGGACATACAGACCTTTTTCGGGTGCGAGGACAGCGACAGCGTGGGCGTGGGCTACACCGACGTGGATGGCCTCTTCTTCGGGGACCTGACCGCGTACGCCTCGCCGGCGTTCCACTTCGAGCTGGACTTGTGACGGCGGCGTGCGGCGTAGAACGTCGCTGCATCTCGCAGTGTCGGTGTGTGTGTGGCCAATGGCTAAGTTGGTAATTTGGTATAGGCCGTTAATTAATTCCTTTTAATTGTTGAGTTGGTTTTTGTCAATAGGAGAATTAAAACGAGAAGAAAGAAAGAAAAGAAACAGGCTAAGAGCCAGAGGAGAGGACAAGGTAACAAAGAGCTACAGTGCTAGTGAGGACTGAGAATTATTCAAAGAGTTTTTTTCTCTCCTTGGTATAATCTGAGGTAGAGAGTGAGGAAGAGATTGTTTCATTTGTTTCATCCCTGGCAAAAAGGAGCAATTATATATATTCACATAAGAGAATACCTGAGGAAAGAGTTTAATTTTTGGACTGTGTTTATCAACTTACATTCATACTATGAAATTATGAATGGTCCTTGATCCTGAGCAAGCCTGTCAGTGGCAAGCTGGTTTTCTGAAACCTTGTCTGAACAACTTGACTCAATTTCTGAAGATCTGCATTCATCCATCCATATGGTTGGCCCTTCCAGCGTCCAAGTTACAGCTTACTACAACGAAAGTACGCGGCTGCAAGTTGAGGACGGTCCTCGATTGGCATGTGCGAGCATAATTCTGTCAGTGCACTGCGACCACATCATCGATGTGGTTTGCTGTCAGATGGCAGTGAAAAAGAAAAGCTGTGGCTGGAATGGTCACTGCCTCACTGGCATTCTGGCATATGCCGCTATGACAGACAGATCGCCACTGCCACTGCCAGTTATAGCAGATCGAACCCGTGCCGGGACCTAGCCGGCCGGCGTTCTGCCGGCAGCAGCTAGCCGAGACGTGTGTACGGGCACGTGCGGTGCAGTTCTTCGGAGAAACTGATGTGTTCTGTATGCTGAATTGCCGATGTGTCCCGACGACAAGGAACAGTGGATACCTATATATACTTTGAAAGTGTCGTCGCTTTGTCAGTTGGTACTTGTTCTAGCAGCTTACGGATGAAATGGTTTGCCTTTATAGAAAATTGGTAGCGGAGGAGGCGAAGTTGCAGTCACGGATTCTTGCTGGGAACTTGCCAAATAAACATAAAACAAGTCGGGGGAAAAAAGGGAAAGGGAGCTAAAAGAAATGGGTTCAGGACAAGCTACAAGAGAATGACTGGGCTATTGTGAAATTTTCTGATGTGGCGGGCTGGCGGCAGCAACTATGTTGCCCGCGGTGGCATAGGCCGGTCCTGCGTCTTGCCTTACCGTTCATGGGCCTAGATCAGCACACCGACTACTGGGCCACTTGATTTTCCTGTAGGATTGTCTATAAAGTATTGGAAGTGAAGTTTTACCCCCGAGGAGGACATCCCTAACCCATCGGCCTTATCCCATTTTATCTTAAGATTGGTGGATGTATATTTTGGAGAACAGAGAATACAATGGGAGACAACAAAAAAATGGTACGGATGTCGAGACAAAAGGATGACGGATGATATAGGAGGATGTCCGGTTAAGAGGTAAAAAGCTTTTCCTGTAAAGTATCCACATATTTTTCTCCAAAATCAGCAAAAATTTGCGCAATTCCATCTAGATCCAACCATCCACGCACATCATTTCCCTTATCATATCCCTGTCGATGTCGCCTAGACCTCCGCTAGACGGTGACAAAATAACCCCAAAAAAAAGAGAAATACTATACTATAGCGTTGCAACAAAATAGCATCTAACCGTTCAATCCCCTCGTTCGTGACTTCATCTTGTTCCCATTCTCTCTCCGTGTGTGTGTTCCATGGCCTTGGGTGGTAGATCCAGGGCACAAGGAGCGTAGGCCAGTGTTGCAGCCTCGGCCGCCCAACAGATTTTGATTCAAAATCAAATTACATCGATTTTAATATCACATTCAATTTTTAGCTATCACTTTTAAATTTGGATTCGCCATTGCCAGCTCCGCCCCTGCAGGGCACGAGCATGGATCCGGTGGCGCCAGGGCGAGGATCTATCAGCGGTAGTCATCTTCACGGGAGGAGACGAGTGCGGCAGCACCAACAACCCGGGCGATGACGTGGAATGAGGCGGTGTCCGTGCAAGTTGCTGTACCGGCAGCAGCCAGCAGATAGGAGGTACTCAGCAGAGGCACGACTAATTGCGTGCAGCAGCGCAGGCGGGAGCGCGGCAGTTAGGCGGAGAGCCCGTGCCCATGGACCACCGCGAGCATGGTGACGTGCAGCCCTCCGGTGTCCTCACTCCAGTTCAATATGATTTGTTTCTGCTGATTTCCTCTCGAAACTTGCCTGATTTTTGTGAAACTTGATGAAACTCACTCAAAATTTTGAAACATTTTTGAAACTCTGTGAAGCTTGAAGTTTGTTTTTTCAAATTCGGTCAAAACTCTTCTAAAACTCGAAGTTCCAACTTTCAAAGCTGTGCTTTAGTTTCATAACACTCAGGAACGTATTGAAACTCCCTAAAACATGCTTGAAACTCTCTGAGCTTTAACCTTTTATGTTGAAGCATGACTGGAACTTGCTTGAAACTTTAAAACCCACTCCTGAAACTTGAAGTTTCAGTTTTTTTAAATTTGGAACCCAGTCATGGAACTTGAAGTTTCTGTTTTTGAAACTACTGAAACATCGATTTTCAGTTTATGTTGTTTTTTTTTGCGAGGATTCAGTTTATATTGTTGCGATAGCTTTCCAAATTTTCAATCATGTTTCGTATTTGAAACTCATAAGGAACACACTAAAACACTCTTAAAATGCACCGGGAAACTTGATGAAACAAGGATGAAACTTTTGATTGCATTTTTGGAATATCCTCAAAACCTTTGAATGTTGTTTGAGCTTGTTGAGATCTACTCGAAACATTGCTAAAACCTTCTAGAACTTTCCACAAAACTTACAATGAAACTTACTGCACCGTTGAAACTCCATGCAACTGTGCTATAGCTGCTACCCGAAAAAAAATGAATCTGCAGGGGAGGGGTGGGTGGGTGTTCCAGAGCAAAAGGAGGGGGATGGATGGTGCACGAATTGCGGAGAGAATTCAACGGTGATAAATTCCTTTCCTATCGATTCCTTTATCGCTTTGGGCCATGTCTGGATTGCAGGAATTTCGAAGAGGTACAAAATATGTAGAAATTGATCGTTCGAAAACCCCTCAACTCAAACGGTCTCTAAATGTTTGGGTCTTTGGGAGGACCGGGCCGGTGACTCGAATTTCAGCTTGGAGTTACCAAGCGCATAACTTCATTTCCAGCCTTGCGACCTCACGAGCCATTTTAGTTTGGCGCTGCCGTACCGTATGTGCCAGGTAGGCTACCGAGCCGGCGAGCCCTGCCCGGGTCAGGCTAGCTGTAGCTGGTCCAAGCGTGCAGCTAGCTCGTGATGACTAATGATCCGACAAGATGGAGCTGAATCGTCAAGAGGAGCAGCAGCATGCGTGTACAGCGGTGACATTACATGACACGCCCGGCAATGCAGTACGACCGCCGGTGCGTGCATGCTACGATACAGATGCGCTGTCAACTTGCAATGTTAGTTCGCAGAGAGATAAATAAAAAGAGACGGGTCTGTTTGCTTCTTTACCGTAGATAGTCCTATCAAAATTTTGGTAATGTTAAAATCCAGATGATACCAAAAATCAGACAAAAAAATTATGTTTGGATCGTAGCCATATCAATTCACGGTCAATACCGAAATTGATTTGTTTGGATTACAGCAATACCAAAATTTGCCAAAATTATAAGTATGACGTATAGGTCCCCTATGGCTTCTATTTTATTTTTGTCTCAAAATATGCCGGTCTTGTTTTGTTGATAAAATGACAAGAAAAACAACAGTTCAAAGGGATCACAAATCAGATACTCGGTTTAGTAAATATGGTCATTTTAATGCCTTAAATCAAACTTGATATACATTTAATGTCACTAATGAAGACGAACCAGAAGCCGACACGTGGCTTAGATCTTTGTTTCCTGCCAACCCAATATTTGGTGGCCGGGCGCAAATTGGCTAGAAAATTGAGTGCATTACTAAAATTTTAGAGCAAGGCTAAATTTTAGCTTCAAACTAAATACTAGCCAAAATACAAGGATATTATCAATATTTGATAAGATTTGCTTTGGCATTAAACCAAATAGACCCTGTATTTTCCATTCGTTCGTACGAAAGACGTACATGCAGTACAGTGGCATAGCTAGCTTAGCTTTTCCATTCGTTCGTACGAAAGACGTACGTGCAGTACAGGGGCATAGCTAGCTTAGCTTTTCCATTCGTTCGTACGAAAGACGTACGTGCAGTACAGGGGCATAGCTAGCTTAGCTCGCATGGTCCAGGAACTATCTTAGCTAGCTAGGTCGTATACACATTAGTACACTACACACCAGCTTGCAGGCAGAAGCAGCCATGGCGATATCTCTTCTGGACCTGCAGCAGCTTGGGGTGCTGGACCTGCCTGCAGATGCAGGAGGATTCCAGGAATCCGCATCTTGGCTGGTTAATTCTATTTGGGAGCTAGTGTCCTTCCGTCCCCAGAGAATCAAATCATATATCAACAAATCCTACCCTACGTGTTTGCACGCCAGCCATGCATGCCTGCAAACTGAAACTGCAGCCTTAGCAAAAGTAATCAAGCAGCTAGCTAGCTACTAGGCGCTTCCAAATCGTACCTGTAACGTATAGTGTGGTAATCGCATCCGGTGCTGTACGGCGCCACCGAGACGGCTAGCTGGCTCGTGGTAACCTATGCGCCTGTTTGGTTTGTGACTTCAATTAGCCAAGCTAAAATTTTAGTAATGCCCCAAAAATTTGGATTGTCATCGAGAGATTGGTACGCCTTGAAAAATTTGACAACACAATCACAAAAATTACCGACTTTGGGGCGATTCTCGGGCAGCCAAATCGGTCGTCCAAAAATTGGTAAAGCAACAAGCACTTGATTCATGACGTGACAGTCATTCATTGGTTGTATTAAATACTTTACTTCAAATGACCATAACTTTTAAACCGTGTATCTAATTTATGATCTATTTAAACCGATGTATTTCTTGTGATTTAATCAACAAAATAAGACCCATATTGTCTTCTGAGTCACCTGGTAACCTGGTCGTAAACTCGTCTTGATTGAATGAACATAACCTAGGCTCTCCTAGTACTGATCTTTAATTGTCATTAAACCACCATCAGCTGCCTAATCTGCGGTGTGCCTTTATAAATTCTTTGGGAGCTACTACAAATCGGACGTACAGTGAGAACTTCCTTCCCGTACGGTGCCCCGATGCAATACATAGAAATGCAACATTTAGAAAAGCTAGGTGCAACATTTTTTTGGGCAACATATCAAATGTTCATATGCAACATTGTCTAAAAAAATCTCAGGATCAAGCAAACAAACATCCTCATGATCAAAATAACACAACTATTATCATAAACAAACACATCTAGAGACACCACACATATCGAAAAAAAATGCAAATCTTAGAATTTTGTATGCAACATTTTTTTCCTTCGTAAGTAACAAATTTTCCCCTCGCGTGCAACAATTTTTTCCACGGTTGCAACATCTTTCCCTTTGGCTCTCTTGCTCTGCTCCCGCGACCACCTCGCGAGGAAGGAGTGCGGGTGGGCCGAGCAGGGGGGCGAGAGATAGTGAGCTGAGAGGGAGCGGACCAAGCCGGGGCTGAGCCAGAGGAGGTGCGCACGGCCGCCGATCGGAGGCCACGCTGGTCCGGGAGCAGCTTGAGGAGGCGGGCGCAAGAGAGGCATGAGCAGTGCGCGCAGATCCGATCACCAGGAGCATTACCAAAGAGCTCTTGGCGCCATGAGCCATCCTTGCAAAGAGAGCAAGAAATCCCGGAGAATAAAGCAATGGGAAGCCGTGGAGAGAAAAAGAATGGGAGAAGAATCAAGAAGAAGAAAGGCACAGAGGCTTTACCGAAAGAATAGCAGAGAGAGAGAGTGAAGTCAAGGGGGAAAGCGAAAATATAAGAAGTGGCTGGGAACTCACCCGTGTGGGAAAAGGTAAATGGGTGGTTGGGAGGTGGGTGGTTGGGGCTGCGTCCGAATTTTATTTCTTGGAACGGACGTATGTATAATATCAATTCCCAAATTCTTTTGAACCATATATATGCACATGCATGTACGAGTGGTGCCACGTACTTACAAATCGTCGCGAATCGCGATTAGGGTGAAGCACGCGGCCGGCAATTTGGGAAGGGAATTCCTGGGAGGCCTTACTGTGAGGCCCCTCCCTTAAGCTGTTGGAAGGGGGAGAGGGATGGATGGAGATGGGGAAGGAGTCTTCTCCAAGACCCTCCCCTATAGAATATATTTTCGCAATTTGTATGGAGTCATTTACTGGATCGATGGCGAGAAGATTTGGAATCGTACCCTCTAACTGTTATGTGGAAAAGCACGAACGAGGCTGCGTACATGGTTGTGTCAAGGAGTCTAACGGGCACCTCAACTTGGACCGGTACCACACCACACTACTACAAAACAGACTATATTGGACGTCTCATCACAGACGGTTTCTAGAAACCGTCAGTGTTGTAATTATCACAGACGGTTTTACAAGCGTGACTGTCTATGTTACTAGCCCTGACTAGAACCGTCTGTGATACATCATTATCAAATACGATTCCTGTTAAGAACCGTCTGTGAAGTATCATAGACGGTTCTTAACAAGAATCATCTGTGCTAATTGCAATTATCACATACGGTTTTTAATTATAACCGTCTGTGAAGTATCATATACAGTTTTTAACACAAACCGTCTGAGATAATTGCAATTATCACAGACGGTTTTTAATTATAACCGTCTGTGAAGTATCACAGATGGTTCTTAACATGAACCGTTTGTGGTATTATCGTCATCACAGACGGTTTTTGTTTGAAACTGTCTGTGATTCGCAGCGTGGGATGACGAAAAATTTTGAACATGTGCACGAGAGGCGAAATATTTTGGTGCTGTCCTTATATATTATAGCCACCCCGCCTTTTCTTCCATCAGTCTCTCCCTCTCCCCTCCCCTCGATTCCCCGGCATGTTTCGGTGAGGAGACGTAGCCAACAAGGAGGAAGAGGAGGGACGCGCAGGCCCGATCGAAGCGGCGCACCGTCCCCCTGACGACGCTGACTACCGCCGTGAGCTCCTCCGCCTCCGGTTGTGACACCACGGTTCACTGCACAAGGCACTCTTATCGTAAGAGTTTCTTGTGCAGTGTCACTGTCGTGAAACAACGGTGATATTACCGCCGCCTCTCCTTCATTGCTGGTGATATCTCCCATCCGATCCCTTCCCCTCTCTTCCTTGTTGATATCTGTCATGCCAGTAAGTGATCAATTGCTTGTCGCCTCCACCTACCTTGTTGCTTTTGGTGGCTCTCAATGGTGACCGTGGTTTTCTTATGAATGAATAGATTAAGATAAGATTACGGATTTTGAGATGAAGCTCATGGACATCGACAGCGAGCACCTCGGCATCCCTAACTCCGAGTACCAGGCCGTCATCTGCCTCTTCGTCTCAGACTCATTTTCCTCCTCGGCCACAAATCCGAACCCGGAAAGATTTTGGTTTCACGCACTGTATGGTAAAACAACCATAACTTTTGCATACGAACTCGGATTGCGACGTTCTTTGGCTCGTTGGAAAGCTAACAAAAATTTCAATCCGAAAATCCACAAATTCTCTTTGCGATTGTCACACCCCGGGTAGCAACCCTCGGGACCCACTGTGCACACTAGACCAGTCCCACGATCAGTAGCTGGTCCACACAGTTCAACAACGATATCATCACAACCATACAACAAACTTATAGGAGAAGCAGACAAATTAACAACAATAACAACAAAATACCTTATGGTCAAGCTTTTTAAAAAGGTCTGCCGCACAGGGCTACAACAAAAGAGCTCATAGCGAAAATAAAAGAACACGTGAAGGCCATTCCACATGCCCACAGGTAATCGAGTGGAGGACATCCTAGCACGCAAGGTCTTCGAAGACCTCCTCTTCAAAAAGGTCGGAGCACCCTGGGATGTCTTCTTTAGTTGCTGATCAACTAGAGGGCATAAGCCGTGAGTACTTTGAATGTACTCAGCAAGCCGTAGGGAAATGTATGCAGATAATATTCATGCAAGTCTCAACAAGGATAGCTTTATGGTTACTTTGCAGAAAGCAATGTTGACTTGAAATACAGTAAGTAGATTACAGAGCACAAGTTGAAAGATTAATACATAAGTAAACAAGTTTTCTTTGAAAATAACCAGTGACCACCCTGGCCACTTTCCAGACATCCCGTGACCACCCTGGTCATGGTCCAGACCACTCGGAACCAACCAAGACCAACAAATTTTTAGAAAGTCTACCCCTTGCGTGAAATCACCAAGCATGTCCATAACCGGGGACACGGCTATTCGAATAGGTTTACACTCTGCAGAGGTTGTATAGCTTTACCCACACGACACGAGGTATCTAGTTTGTTTGGCACCCGTCGATGCCCCTGCTCACTACCTTAGGTAAGCAGGCTAGAGTACGTGAAAAAGCCTTTACAAGGTTCTGCTTTGACTCAGTTCTGCTCGCTAAGGTTTCGCCTTCCTAGCCCCCTCTTGCGCCAAGTGTGCGTGTCCATCCCATGTCTTACACACTTCCACCACAACGGAACCAAATCAAAGCATTGCCAATTAGTTGGCCAGGTCCACCCCATAATGGACTTGTGGTTGCACGGTATGACCCGGATCAGTGGCTTACAAGGTTAAGTCCTTAGTGGTTGCTCAGGCAAGACCTCCTCATCCCAGTGTGCTTCCTGCACCCCTTTACTGCACGATCACTCGCCCGAGCGAAAACATTTTAGGTTCCACCCGGCCAAATGACCACCCTGGTGATGGCACAATAAGTTTTATTAACGGCCACGCAGGCCAGGGCAACGCATGCCATGACAACACATGCCAAGGCAACACATGCCATAATTCTATAATCTTTTAGTCAAATTTAATCATCATTGAATCAAGTGATCGAGAAACAACGCTTAACTAAGCAGGTCTAAGCAATATACGCACCCATCTTGGTTATCACAATAAAGAGGTCCAACTAAGATTACCCAACCTATGGTGGTCCAAAGGTACATGTCAACATGTTTAACACAAGTATTCAAGGGGTCATATTGTCAATTAGGTGTTTAACTAATTCCCAAACCATTTTTTATACAAATAGCCATACATGCTGGTATAAAAACAATATAATTTTGTAAACTGGGAACAACATGATCAAAGGTCTATGACTTGCCTTCGATGAAGAGCTGGGGGTTCTTCGGTAGAGGTCGCCGGGTCCAAGAATTCTACAGAGAAGTCGGAATCTACACATACGAAAAAAGCCAAATAAATACAACGAATTCAAATAAAAACCAAAAGAAAAGCATAGAAATAGAAACGGGCTCTCGGGAGGAGGTCCGGAGGAGCTCCAAATGAGGAGGTCCTGAGGAAGAGGTCCTGAGGAGGAGGTCCTGAGGAAAAGGTCTTGAGGAGGAGCTCCTAAGGAAGTCCAACGAAGAATACGACTACTCAACGTGGTCGTAAAAGGGACACAACTACGCAATGTGGTTGTAAAAGGAGATACAACCACGCAACATGGTCGTGAGAGCAAAAGAGAACAAGGCACGAAGGAACTCACCCAAACACACACACACACACACACACACACACACACACACACAGAGAGAGAGAGAGAGAGAGAAAAGATGAGAGGAGGACGACAAACGACACGGGCGCTTCGTGAACTCTCTGGCGACAAGGAGGCTCTGGCCAGCCCATCGACTCTGGAACTCCAAGCCTGAGACACTGAGGTGAGAGCAAGAGAGCAGGAGAGTCAGGTGAGGAAAAGGTGATGAAAGAGGGTCGCGGGCTTTTATAGCCGTGGGGCGGAAGAACTGCTGAGAAACTCGTAAGCACACGAGGTCAAGGGTAGGTGAAGGAGGAGATGGGGGTAGGTCGGGGAGGAGACAAGAGAGGGAACAGGTACTGCAGAAAAGACAACATTTAATGCGACACAACAGCATTTAATGCTTAAGAACCTTTGCGTCAGTAATGACACAACGAGAGGAAGGAGAAGGTGAACAGAGCCGACAGGTGGGACCAGTCAATTCGAAAAGGTGGTCCAACCAAAGGGGAGGTCGTGACCCAAAGGGTGGTCTTTGCAAAAAGACCAAGAGGGTGGTCTTTGCCCAAAGGGTGGTCGTGGCAAGTCTCCAGGACCACCCGGAGGTCTTGGACAAAGGGGATGGCCCAAACGGGAGGGAGGTCTGGACTGAGAGGGAGGTCCAAATGAGAGGGGGGTCCAAACGAGAGGGAGGTTCAACCGAGAGAGAGGTCCAAACGAGAGGGAGGTGCGGGGCGAAGAGGAGCGCGACGAAGCGGTGCCGTTCGATTTTGATCGGGCAGTTCAAAAAGGTTTGGTCATTCGGACTAGCCAAACGTGCCAACAAGATCGGGCCGTCCAACACAGATCGGACGGTCCGCGACAAAAAGGAAGCGCGGAGCTGGGCCGTGTGGGGAGGACGGAACGAACAGAGAAAAGGAAATCAACACCAGAGAACTCCAACAAACTCAAAACAAACAATCTTGAATTAATTGAAGTTTGATTTAGTCACTTTAAACATCTTAAATTCCAAAATCTCAAGTTAAGTTTTAGAACTTCAACAAAACCAAATGGTTATCTTTATTTTGAAAAACTCAAAAAGTCCAAAAAATTGGGACGTTACAAACCTACCCCACTTAAAGGAAATCTCGACCCCGAGATTCGGGCTGACTAGAGAATAGGCACGAGAACTCGGCCTTCAAGTCCTCTTCATGCTCCCAGGTAGCTTCCTCTTCAGTGTGATTGCTTTACTGGACCTTGCAGAAACGGATGATCTTGCTTCCTGTTATTCGCTCGGGCACTTCCAAAATTCTAATGGGTTGCTCCTTTTAGGTGAGGTCTTGCTGCAGGTCCACGGCTTCTACGGGCATCTGCTCCTCTGGCACACGTAGGCATTTCCTCAACTGCGACACATGGAAGACATCATGCACGTCTGACAACCGAGGCGAGAGGTCCAATTGGTAAGCAACTTCTCCCCTTCTACCTAAAATTGGGAAAGGTCTGATGTATCGAGGTGCAAGTTTCCCACTTACTCTGAAGCATCGCATTCCTTTGAGAGGTGAAACCTTTAGATACACATGATCTCCTGGAGCAAAAGCTAATTCTCGGCAACGGTGGGTCCGCATAGCTTTTCTGCCTGGACTGGTCTGTTCTGAGCTTTTCTCTGATGGACTTAACTTCGGCTTCTTTTAAGATATTAGGTCCTAGCACTTGTCCTTCTCCTGTTTCAGTCCAATACAATGGTGTTCTTCACTTTCTTCCGTAAAGATCTTCAAACGGGGACATCTACAAACTTGATTGATAGCTATTGTTGTAAGAAAATTCCACATACGGCAACATTCTAGCCCAGCTGGCCTGGTTCTCAAGAGCTCAGGTTCTCAACATATCCTCTAGGATCTGGTTTACTCTTTCCGTTTGCCCATCAGTTTGGGGATGGTAAGATGTGCTAAAATTTAAATTTGTACCCAAAGCACTGTGCAGCTTTTGCCAAAACCTAGAGGTGAACTGAGATCCTCAATCTGACACAATCTTCTTGGGTACTCCATGCTGACACACTATCTTTGCCATGTACAGCTCTGCAAGTATACCTCCTGAGTAGGTGGTCTTAACCGGGATAAAGTGTGCAACTTTTGTCAAACGATCTATAATTACCCAGATCGAGTCATATCCAGCTTGGGTTCTTAGCAAACCAGTGATAAAGTCCATGCTAATCTCTTCCCATTTCCATTCGGGTATGTCCAAGGGTTGTAGGAGTCCAACTGTTCTTTGATACTCGGCTTTAACTCGTTGACAAACATCACACTGAGCTACATACTCAACGATCTCGCGCTTCATTCTAGGCCACCAGTACATTTCCTTGAGGTCTTGATACATCTTAGTGCTCCCGGGGTGGATGGAGTACAAAGTCTTGTGAGCTTCTTTGAGTATCAACTGCTTGAGCTCTCCCTGATCTGATATACAAATGCGCTTATCAAACTAAATGATTCCTTGGTCATCTTCAGAAAATCTTGAGAATGCACCCTTCTTCATGTTCCTTTTGATCTCCAAGGCGTCTACATATTCCCTTTGGGCTGTCTGGATCTGATCTTAGAGAGTTGGTTGCATTTGGAGAGCAGCTAGGTAATCTTCTTCGGCCAATTCCATCTTGAGCTCCTGAAATTCCTTGTACAGGGCGGGCTGACCTTCTTTGACCATCAGAGTGCTGCAGTACACCTTCCTACTTAGAGCATCGGCTACCACATTAGCCTTTCCTGGATGGTAATGAATTCCCAAGTTGTAGTCTTTGATCAATTCCAACCATCTTCTTTGCCTTATATTAAGATCAGCTTGAGTGAAAATGTAATTCAAGCTCTTATGGTCAGTATAGACCTCACAACAATTACCAATGAGGTAATGGTGCCAAATCTTCAAAGCATGCACTACGACAGCCAATTCTAGGTTATAAGTGGGGTAATTGACCTCATAAGGCTTTAATTGACGGGAAGCGTAAGCTACTACCTTCCTTTCTTGCATTAGGACACATCCGAGACCTTGTCGTAAGGCATCACAGTAGACCTCAAAGTCCTTTTGGACATCAGGCAAAATCAGCACTGGAGTAGTGGTCAGTCGCTTCTTTAGCTCTTGAAAACTTTGCTCACATGCTGGCGTCCAAGCATACTTCTTTTCCTTCTTTAGCAACTGGGTGAGAGGTCTTGCTATCTTGGAAAACTCTTCTATAAACCTGCGGTAGTAACCGGCCATTCCAAGGAAGCTTCTGAGTTGAGGCACTAACTTGGGTGACTCCCAATTGAGCACGTCCTGGACTTTGCTAGGATTAACAGCGACTCCTTCTGCCGACAAGACATGTCCCAAAAAGGTGATCTCCTTCATCCAAAACTCACACTTGTCGAATTTAGCGTAGAGTTGGTGGTCTCTAAGCTTGCTTAGGACCAAGCGGAGGTGGTCTTTGTTGGAAATATGCCCTAGAGGCAATCATAGAGATGATTATATTTCCTTATGTTCATAATATTGGATAAAATGTTATCTTGTTCCAAGAATAATATTGTTAATATTGATTATCAAGTATGCGACTTGATTGTGAAACTCTATATTTCTGCGATAATTATTCTTATACGATCCCTGGTCGGAAACATATGAGGACACATATGAATAGACTAGCATATGTATTGGTTGATGACTATGTTTCACGGGTCATGGATATGGAGATATCAAACCAATAATATGGACACATGTTAGAGAACATGATGTTGGATTAGACCCACCATGAGACACTATTGAGATTGTTATGATTCTATGTGTCGTTAGTTAGTCTCAAGCAATATTGATGTATAATCCTTAGACCTGAGATCAGCATGGTTTCCTACATATGTAATAGCACTCTTAGGGGTTGCCAAACGCTACACCGTAACTGGGTAGTTATAAAGGTAGCTTTCGGGTATACTATGAAACATGCAAAGGAATGTGACTGGTCGGATATGGGATTTGCCCCTCCTGACATAACAGGAGAGATGTCTCTGGGCTCCTCGTTGTGGTCGGATAAAGAAAGTGCATGGCCATGCCACTAGTAATCAAAGTGTTCGACCACGTGAAGTAATCCGACACTCGATCGAGAAAGTATTGAACAGTCCATGGATGACACAATATTTCACCTGGAGTTCAACCAGACATCATGAGGCAAAGGGAGTATACACGAGTAGGTCGCTTAGTTCAAACAGTTACGGACTGGTCGTATGGAGATACGAGCTAGTCGTAGACTGGTCGAACGTAGTCACAGGGTGGTCGTAACCTGGTCGTAAGGAATTACGAACTGGTCGTGACCAAATACGAACTGGTCGTATAGAGATAGGACCTGGTCGTAAGTGATGACGACCTGGTCGGAGATCATATTGCATTAAGGTTCGTCCGATATAATTTGTGTGTATTCGGGAATCGTTATGTTCTGCTAGGAGCCGCTACGACTCGTGATCAGAAAGGGTTTCCGAGTCACAACCGATTACGCATGAACCTACAGGGTCACACACTTAACGGGTTGGAACAAACCAGTATGAATACGATTCGACAAATGTGTATGGATAGGATACGTCACGAGCACTATATAAGGAGATGCATGAGGCTGTTGGGAGGGGCGCGTGAATCACCACCGAAACCCTAGCCGCTATCTTCCTGAGAGCTCTGCCGTGCGACTTGGTGCTAGTACACCGACGTACGGTTGTTCCTTTCCTAGACAGGTGAATACCGTAGAGGCGCTGCTGTGACTGTTGCGCTTGAGGACGATTAGCGATCTTCACAAGGAACTGCAGAGGTTACTGAAGGAGATGATCGACTCGCGAGGACGTTAGACGATCGACTACGACCACTACATCGATGCGCTCTACGTTGGACCAGGCTACTCCAACCCTTGTTCCGCTGCTCTGCGCGTCTGATGGTAACGATCTGTGATCGTCTACTTACTTGGCTTCCTGGATTGTGTGGTAGAAAAATTTTGTTTGTTGCTATCGTAGCCTACCCGTGGCCCAACAATCTTCATGCTCTTCTTCACTGTGCGAGTACACTAGGATATCGTCAATAAAGATAATACCGAACTTATCCAAATACTCCATGAATACTTTATTCATCAAGTTCATAAAGTAAGCAGGAGCATTGGTCAATCCAAAAGACATGACCGTGTACTCATACAACCCATAACGGGTTGAGAAAGCTGTCTTGGGGATGTCCTCTTGGCGAATCTTCAACTGGTGGTACCCTGACCTCAAGTCTATCTTGAAGAACACCCCAGCTCCCTTCAACTAGTCGAATAAGTCATCAATTCTGGGCAGAGGGTACTTGTTCTTAATGGTGACCTCATTGAGTGAGCGATAGTCCACACACATTCGCTGTGTACCATCCTTCTTTGCAACAAAGATCACTAGAGCTCCCCAAGGCGAAGAACTTGGTCTGACAAAACTTTTAGTTTGCAACTCTTCAATCTGTTTCTTCAACTCGACCAGGTCGTCAACAGGCAAACAGTAAGGTCTCTTGGAGATTGGAGCAGTTCCAGGGACCAAGTTGATGACGAACTTCATATCTCAGTCTGATGGCATTCCAGGTAACTCATCCGGAAAGACGTCTGGGAATTCACATACCACTGGGACGTCTTCTAAAGACACAGTCTTGACACTATAGACCACTGTTTCTTCAAGCTTCTCCGAGGAGGCTTCAAACTTTACTCTAATCCCAACTGGACTGACCAAGGTGATGCTTCTCCCACCACAATCCAAAATGGCTTGGTGATCTGTGAGCCAATCCATTCCCAAGATCACATCTAAGGACTTAGTGTCGATGATGATCAGGTTGGCTAGAAATTCTACCCCTTCTATGATCACCTTAACTTGTGGACATCCCTGGTTCGTACTTAACTCCGAACCGGGGGATTGGACCAGCAAGGAGGTCTTAAGAGTTGAAACCTTCAACTGATGCTTTGCAGCAAAATCCGAGAGACAAACGAATGGGAAGCTCCAGAATCAAACAAAATGGTGGCAAGTGCTGAATGTACTAGGAACTTACCTAGCACAACGTCTTGGGCTGTCTGGGCTTCCTCCACCGTGACGTAGTTCACACGACCTTTCCCAAATGGCTGGGAGGTCCTGGTTGGTGCAGCGGAGGTCTGAGGAGCTCCACGTCCTGCTCCTGGTAGGGAGGTACTGGTCGGAGGAGTTCCCGAATTCGTCTTGACCTAAGGAGGTCTTTGCTTCACGAGACAATTGCTGGCGTAATGTCCCAATTGCTGACAATAGAAATAGGTGATCCCTGTGGTTGGATTGGTGGTCCTTGGCTGTTGGTTGCTGTTGCCGGGGCTGCGAAGACCTGGTGTAACCGGGCGTGACGTCGTCGCAGGGGTGGTCCTGGAAGCAACAAGAGAAGCAAAGCGAGCAGGAGGTCGTGCAGACATCCTGGCTCTCTGAGGATGTCCTTGATGAGCACCATGCTGCACCATCTTCCTATTATAAGACTCTGCAAGCTCGCACCGAGACTCTTCTATGAGCATGGCTTTGTTCACAAGGTGCTGGAAATCCTTGTAGTCGTTGCCAACGACTTGGACCTTCAAGCCAGGGTTGAGACCACTTGTAAAGCGCTTCTGATGCACATCATCTGTGGAGACGTCCTCTGGAGCATATCTAGAAAGTTGAGTGAACCTGTTGAGGTATTCCCCCACTGACATGTTGCCTTCTCGCAGCTCTCAGAACTCGTTTTTCTTTATTTCCACCTTCCCATCAGGGACATGAGAGTGGCGGAAAGCTTCCAAAAACTTAGCCTAAGTGATGCTCTGGTGGTCTGCATGGGCGGTACAAAAGCTCTCCCACCACTCCGCGGCTAGACCTTCCAACTGGTGTGCAGCAAAGAGGACCTTTTCACAGTCATCACACCGGGTGATGGCATGCTTCTTTTCGGTTGAGCGCAACCAATCATTTGCATCCAAAGGCTCAGAGGAGCTGGAAAATGTGGGTGGTTGAGTCCTCATAAACTCTGCCAGCCTTGACTGAGGAGCAACTGGTGGTGACGGTGGTGGTAGGGCAGCTGCTTGGTGGTTCTGGTTCAACATTGAGAGAAGGGCGACATCGGTCTGATTTTGTTGATTCATCATTTGATACATGTTCTGCATCATCGCATTCATCAGCTGCGTCTGGACTACCATGAACTGACCCATACCTTGATCTGTGGGGGCTGCCGGAGGGGTCGTGGCTGTGTAAAGGGATCCACTGGCTCATCTTGACTTGCTGAGTTGCGGGTCTGAACCATCTGCACAAATCTTCTCAGGCTTTATAAATAAGGAGAAGAAAACACACTAGGCAAGAGGTAAAAAGCACAAAGATGAGTGAGAACAAGGGAGAAAGATGAGACAACCTAACTGGGGAGGTCGGTGAAACCCAAAGAGCAAATAGCCGGTGAGCTATAAGAGGTAACAAAACTCAAACAGGAGGTCTAAACGGTACTAGACTAAGGAGACAACTCTACTAAAGCACATCTAACCCTACTTATCTAGGTGGTCAAATTAAAGCAAAGCTCGATCCTATTGAGGTCACTGAGATGAGAGAGGTCCATTTAAATTTGAAAACAAAGTTTCATAGGGGATAAGGGGTAAGAATTCTAAGAATGAGGTGAGAAGAGACTAGGATAAGATGGGAACATAATAGAATAAGATGAGAGGAGAATAGTTGCTCAGGTTAATCTGTTGGTTTGCTTTATAAAATAAATTTTGAAACTCTTGAATAAATGACCATGCTAACTAAGGTTACGTCCTACAGTCGATATGGCTCTGATACCATCTTTTTCACGCCCCGGGTAGCAACCCCCGGGACCCACTGTGCACACTGGACCAATCCCACGATCAGTAGCTAGTCCGCACAGTTCAACAACGATGTCATCACAACCATACAACAAACTTATAGGAGAAGCAGACAAATTAACAATAATAATAGCAAAAGACCTTATGGCAAACCTTTTTACAGAGGTCTGCCGCACAAGGCTACAACAAAAGAGCTCACAGCGAAAACAAAAGAACACGTGAAGGCCATTCGACATGCCCACAGGCAATCGAGTGGAGGACGTCCTAGCATGCAAGGTCTTCGAAGGCCTCCTCTTCAAAGAGGTCGGAGCACCCTGGGACGTCTTCTTCAGCTGCTGATCAACCAGAGGGCACAAGCCGTGAGTATCTTGTGAATGTACTCAAAGAAGTCGTAGGGAAATGTATGCAGATAATATTCATGCAAGTCTCAACAAGGATAGCTTTATGGTTACTTTGCAGAAAGCAATATTGACTTGAAATACAGTAAGTAGATTGCAAAGCACAAGTTAAAAAATTAATACATAAGTAAATAAGTTTTCTTTGAAAACAACCCGTGACCACCCTGGTCACTTCCTAGACCTCCTGTGACCACCCTGGTCACGGTCCAGACCACTCGGAACCAACCAAGATCAAAAAAAATTTAGAAAGTCTACCCCTTGCGTGAAATCACTAGGCATGTCCATAACCGGGGACATGGCTATTCGAATAGGTTTATACTCTGTAGAGGTTGTATAGCTTTACCCACACGACACGAGTTCTCTAGTTTGTTTGGCACCCGTCGATGCCCCTGCTCACTACCTTAGATAAGCAGGCTAGAGTACGTGACAAAGCCTTTACAAGGTTCTACCTTGACTCAGTTCCGCTCGCTAAGGTTTCGCCTTCCTGGCCCCCTCTTGCGCCAAGTGTGCGTGTCCATCCCATGTCTTACACACTTCCACCACAACGGAACCAAATCAAAGCATTGTCAATTAGTTGGCCAGGTCCACCCCATAATGGACTTGTGGTTGCGCGGTATGGCCTGGATCAATGGCTTACAAGGTTAAGTTCTTAGTGGTTGCTCAAGCGAGACCTCCTCATCCCTGTCTGCTTCTTGCACCCCCTTTACTGCACGGTCACTTGCCCGAGCGAAAACATTTTAGGTTCCACCCGGCCAAATGACCACCTTGGTCATGGCACAATAAGTTTTATTAACGTCCACGCAGGCCAGGGCAACGCATGCCAGGACAACACATGCCAAGGCAACACATGCTACAATTCCATAATCTCTTAGTCGAATTTAATCATCATTGAATCAAGTGATCGAGAAACAACGCTTAACTAAGCAGGTCTAAGCAATATACACACCCCTCTTGGTTATCACAATAAACAGGTCCAACTAAGATTACCCAACCTATGGTGGTCCAAAGGTACATGTCAGCATGTTTAACACAAGTATTCAAGGGGTCATACTGTCAATTAGGTGTTTAATTAATTCCCAAACTATTTTTTTTATACAAATAGCCATGCATGTTGGTATAAAAACAATATAATTTTATAAACTAGGAACAACATGATCAAAGGTCTATGACTTGCCTTCGATGAAGAGCTGGGGTTCTTCGGTAGAGGTCGCCGGGTCCAAGAACTCTGCAGAGAAGTCGGAATCTACACGTATGAAAAGAGCCAAATAAATACAATGAATCCAAATGAAAACCAAAAGAAAAGCACAGAAATAGAAATGGGCTCTCGGGAGGAGGTCCTGAGGAGGTCCACAGGAGGAGGTCCTGAGGAAGAGGTCCTGAGGAAAAGGTCCTAAGGTGGAGGTCCTGAGGAAGTCCAACGAAAGATACGACTACTCAGCGTGGTCGTAAAAGGGACACAACTACGCAAGGTGGTTGTAAAAGGAGATACAACCACCCAACGTGGTCGTGAGAGCAAAAGAGAACAAGGCACGGAGGAACTCACCCGGACACACACACACACACACACACACACACAGAGAGAGAGAGAGAGAGAGAGAGAGAGAGAGAGAGAGAGAAGATGAGAGGAGGACGACGAACGGCGTGGGCGCTTCGGTGAACTCTCCGGCGGCGAGGTGGTCGAAGGCGACGCAGCTCTAGTAGATTCCCTGGGCAACGAGGAGGCGATGGCGTAGCTCTAGTAGACTCTGGCGGAACTCCAAGCACAGAGACACAGGGTGAGAGCAAGAGAACAGGAGAGCTGGGTGGGGAAAAGGTGATGAAAGAGGGCTGCTCAGGCTTTTATAGCCAGGGGAGGCGGGAAGAGCTGCTAAGAAACTCAGAAGCACACGAGGTCAAGGGTAGGTGAAGAAGGAGATTAGGGAAGGTCGGGGAGGAGATAAGAGAGGGAACATGTACTGCAGAAAATATAACATTTAATGCGACACAACAGCATTTAATGCTTAAGGACCTTTACGTCAGCAGTGACACAACGGGAGGAAGGAGAAGGTGAACAAAGCTGACAGGTAGGACCAGTCAACTCGGAAATATGGTCCAACCAAAGGGGAGGTCGAGACCAAGGAGGAAATCATGACGCAAGGGGAGGTCGTGACCCAAAGGGTGGTCTTTTTCCAAGGGGTGGTCGAGGCAAGTCTCCAGGACCACCCGGAGGTCTTGGGCAAAGGGGAAGGCCCAAACGGGAGGGAATTCTGGACTAAGAGGGAGGTCCAAACGAGAGGGAGGTGCGGGGCGAAGAGGAGCGCGGCGAAGCAGGGCCGTCTGATTTTGATCGGGCAGTTCAAAAAGGTTTGGACGTTTGGACTAGTCGAACGTGCCAACAAGATCGGGCCGTCCAACACAGATCGGACGGTCTGCGACGATAAGGAGGCGTAGAGCTGGGCTGCACAGGTGTAACATCCTGTTTGTCTAGAGTTTTGAAAAGCTTTTAAAATAAAAATAACCATTTGGTTTTGTTGTTTGCTCAAAGCTTAACTTAAAGATTTTGGAAATGTGGGGATTTAACTTGAACTAATCAAACTTCAATTAATTCCTTTTGGTTGATTTGGAGTTATTTCTGTTCTTGGCTTTTAGTCCCTTTTCTCTATTTACCTTGTTTGTCCTTCTGGCTAGCTTCTCTTCCCTTAGGCCTTCCTCTTGCTGGACATCCTCTATGTCCAGATTCCTCTTTTTTGTTGGATGTCTCCTGATGTCTAGACCTCCCTCCCGTTGGACCTCTTTGCAGGTTCAAACCTCCTTTACCCTTTGGACCTTTCTTTGTATCTTTTGTTTGGACTTCCTTTAGTCCAGACCTCCTCTTTGTTGGTTTGAATATCTTTGTGTTTAAACCTCCCCTTTGGTCTAAACTTTCATCTCTGTTTAGATCTCTTTTGATCTAGACATCTTTCTCTGCTTAGGACCTCCCTTTGGAGATCTTAGCCGTCAGGACCTCCTCTTGCTCGGATCTTGACCGTTAGGACATCCCTTTGGAGATCTTAGCCATCAGGACCTCCCCTTGCTCGGATCTTGACCGTTAGGACCTCCCTTTGGAGATCTTAGCGTCAGACCTCCCTTGGTCGGATCTTGACCGTTAGGACCTCCCTTGGAGATCTTAGCCGTCCAGACCTCCCTTGGCTCTGGATCTTGGCCGTTAGGACCTCCCTTTGGAGATCTTAGCCGTCAGGACCTCCCCTTGGTCGGATCTTGGCCGTTAGGACCTCCCTTTGGAGATCTTAGCCGTCAGGACCTCCCCTTGGTCGGATCTTGACCGTTATGACCTCCCTTTGGAGATCTTAGCCGTCAGGACCTCCCCTTGGTCAGATCTTGACCGTTAGGACCTCCCTTTGGAGATCTTAGCCGTCAGGACCTCCCCTTGCTCAGATCTTGATCGTTAGGACCTCCCTTTGGAGATCTTAGCCGTCAGGACCTCCCCTTGCTCAGATCTTGATCGTTAGTGATGAACCCTAAGGTTCTATTGTTGGCCCGATCTTTCGATGAGATTGATAACTATCGATTTTGGCGGAGGTGACTCTCGCGATTCGACTACAACCGTACGACGATGCTTGCACATTAGCAATCGTTGAACTAACTCCGAGACGATATTGACCTTGCTGGAAGCACGATCAACCTGACCACGAATGTCTATTCCTGCATGCAATCGAAGAACACGCAAGAATAAGATAAAACGCAACTCGATGTATTGCAAATATTTATGAAGTATTGAAAAGTTGGGATTTCAAAAGTCTGTCTTTGACAGTGGTCGCCCGACACAACCAAGAACGAAGTTTGCACAATGGCTAAACCTTAACTCAACAAAATCCAAGGAAAACTAAAGGTGCGCCTCCTTAAATAGGGAACGAGGAGCCACAAAACTAATGAACTAGCAGGGTGGTACTAAAGGTCGTGGGTGACTGTTCATGTGAACAGTAACCACGCCCCAGGTGGGCCGCCAGACAGTTGGGCCAAGTTCAGTATGATTACAAAGCCCAGTTTGACCCAAACAAGTGATATGACAACTTCTTTTGATGATTGCGATCAGCCCAGAAGGAGTTTGGATGTGAGGCCAGATCCGTTGGAAAGAGAACGAAAATATCTTTCCATCAAGTACTCGTGGACCTCCAACGGACGCCGTATGTGACAGTTATGGGCGTTTGAAGTCAGTGCTGTCAGGCTGATTCTTGAGGACGAAACTGGATTAAAAAACGGGTCCCGCTCGAACTCTTGCTTGTCTTGGACCAAAAGTGACGTGGTGACCGCCATTAAGTCTTCCATGCATGTCCATGACTCCACATGCCTCGCCTTCGTCCTTTCCCATGTTCCTAAGCACAATTAAATCACTTGCTTTAGGTAGCGGTCTATTCTCAGTAATATATAAACATAGGAATAAATTCACCTGGTAATTAAGTTGGCGAGTACGAGCTCGAGTAAGTGGTCCTTGTAACACTTGCTGTGGATGAGTGTTGTGTGTAGGCGCGGTTGTATCCATGGGAGGAATGTCCTCATCAGTTAGGACCTCCCCTTACTCAGATCTTGACCGTTAGGACCTCCCTTTGGGGATCTTAGCCGTCAGGACCTCCCCTCGTGAGATCTTAACCATCCAGGATCTCCCCTTGGTAGCCCTTGACCGTCCAGGACCTGCCCTTTGTAGATCTTGGCCGTCCAAGGCCTCCCCTTGCAGATCTCGCGGTTAGGACCTGCCCTTGGTTCTGATCTCCCCGTCCTCCTTTGAACCACGCCTCTGGTCAACTCCTTTTCTCTCTCTTCGCGTAGGTGCGCACTGTCCGAGTCGTCCGATCTTGATCGGACGGCCCTGCTTTGCTGCGCACCTTTCCTTTGTTCCCAGGACCTCCTCCAGGTTGTTTTGCAAGGACCACCTCCTTGATCTTTGCTGATCTTTTTGCAAAGACCACCCTCCTGGTCCAGATCATCTCCTATGGTCAGGACCTCCCCTTTTAGGCCACGACCTCCCCTTTTGGATGTGGCCTCCTTTGTTAACCCTTTTTGCAAAGACCTCCCTCTAGGTCACTTTGCACAGACCATCCTTTCGGTCTTTTTGCAAAGACCTCCCTCTTGGTCCTTGTTGATCTTTTTGCAAAGACCACCCCCCTCCTTGGTTAACCTTGGCCTCCAGACCTCCTTGCCCGCTAGACCCCTTTTGTCCTCCGGACCTCCCCTTGGTCTTTTGCCAGGACCACCCTCGTGGTCCAGGACCATCCTCTAGGTCATAGTTTTCGCCTTTGGTCAGGAACCTCCTCCAGACTTTCTCTCTTTGTGATTTAGGCCTCCTGTGAGGTTTAGATCTCTTTGTGATTTAGACCTCCTTTGAGGTTTAGATCTCCTTGTGATTTAGACCTTCTGTGAGGTTTAGATCTCCTTGTGGTTTAGGCCTTCCCTGAGGCCTAGATCTCCGTTGAGGGTCCCCTTTTGCGTTGAGGCCTCTCTGGCCTAGACCTCCTTTGTGTTTGGACCTCCTCTTTGTATTTAGACCTTTGTGTTCTAGACCTCCGCTTTGTGATTAGACCCTTGTGGTCTAGACCTCCTCTTTGTGTTTAGACCTTTTTAGTCTAGACCTCCTTTTTTGTGTTTAGACCTCCCTAATGGTTTAGACCTCCTCTCTTTCTGTTTTCTCTTCAGACCTCCCTGCTGTCTTTAGGACCTCTGTCCTCAGGACCTCCCTGCTTGTCTTCAAGACCTCCTCTAGACTTCTTTGTCTTCAGGATCTCCTCAAGACCCCTCTCTTGGTCCTCAGGAGCTCCTCCCCGCAGGACCTCCCTGTCCTTTGGGCCTCCTTATCCTTTCGGACCTCCCCGTGGCCTTTTTATAAAGACCACCCTTGTGGTTTAGACCTCCCCCTTAAGGTCAAGATCTCTAGTCTTTCTGTAAGGACCACCCTAGTGGGCCATGACCTCCCCCGTGGGTCATGTCCTCCCCTTCGACCTCCCCCCTGGGTCCCGACCTCTTCAGGACCCCCTGCCTCAGGACCTCCCCTTCGGGACCTTCTTTGACTTCTCCAGGACCTCCTTTGACCCTCACAAGACCTCCTCCTGTTTTTAACCAGTACCCTTGTCACTCTTGCTGGTACCTTGCGCACCTTTTTCTATCTTTTGTTATGTCCTTGCTATTGCAAAAGTTTGTGCCTTTTTAATGTTGTCATCTTTCCCTTGACTTTCCCTTCTCTTGTCTCCTCCTTTTTCCTAATCTAATCCTTTTTCGTACCATCTGGCAGTGTGCCCTTGCCAATACCTTGAACCTGGTCTTTTCCTTTTGGTGGCGCTCTTATTCTCCTTTTCCTTTAAATAGAGCACCAGGGGCATCCACTTCCTCCTTGTTTCTCACTCTAACACTACTACAGAAAAGGTATTCACAGACGGTTCAAAAACGTCATCACAGACGGTTTCGTGAGCCGTTTGAGTTTATGGGTCAGTGATGACATGAGGTCATCACAGACGGTTTTCAACCGTCACTGTGATGCATACTTTCTAAACGGTTATTAGCGAGAACCGTCGATGACTTTTCTCTATAAAGCCCCAGCGGTGGTTGCTTGTGCCATTAAATCGGCATCATACATATATATATATATATATATATATATATATATATATATATATATATATATATATATATTGTTAGTCTCTCGACCACTTTGGGGGATCGTCCACTTGACATGAGAAGGATGAGGCAGTAGCCACGGGCAACCTCATTGAGCCTGCAAGTTTAAAAAATATGGATGCCAAGAGCGTCGGGACATCCAATTACAGGATGTTGTCGATGGGTAATGGACCTAGGTTCAGTGATGTGGGCCTTGAGGTATTACATTTGGGAAGTGGCATCATGTATCGACAACTAACCATTCTTGAGCATGTAATCGTCTTTAAACCTAACAAGAACACCAAGCAACCATTCTCATATTTCAAAAGAATTCTTAACTTGTTGCTTGGTGTTCTTGTTGGGTTTAAAGACAATTACATGCTCAAGAATTGTTGGTTGCTGATAGATGATGCCACTTCCCAGTCGGAATACCTACGCAACAAAGTCACTTTTTGAACATAGCGACGTCCAATTACCTATCGATAACATCCAGGTAATTGGATGTCCTGAAGCTCTCATTGCATCCATATTTTTTAAACTTGCAGGGGCTCAATGAGGTTGCCCGTGGATACTGTCTCATCCTTCTCATGTCATGTGACGACCCTCCTAAAGTGGTCAGAAATAATATATATATAATATATATATGATGCCGGTTTTAATGGCACAAGCAGCCACTGCTTGGAGACTTTATAGAGAAGAGATTATGAATGGAATGGTAGGACATGCCTAGGACGCAAGAGGTAGGAGAACTTGACCGACATGAACACAGTTACACAGACAAAGGTGAAATGAATGGCGAGAGACATCATAAGACTATTAACATCATTACATCACAGAGCAAGGGGACTATTAATATGAACTAATTATCAATTCAAGTTCAGCATAAGACTATTAACATCATTACATCACAGAGCAAGGGGACTATTAATATGAACTAATTATCAATTCAATTTCAAATAAGACTATTGACATCATTACATCACGAGCAAGGGACTATTAATATGAACTAATTATCAATTCAATTTCAGCATAAGACTATTGACATCATTACATCACGAGCAAGGGGACTATTAATATGAACTAATTATCAATTCAATTTCAGCATAAGGCTATTGACATCATTACATCACAGAGCAAGGGGACTATTAATATGAACTAATTATCAATTCATCAGCAAGACAACAAGACCAAGGGTGTCCAAACCCACCACACCAGTAGTAGCCCTCGGCATCCATCGCAGAGCACTAGCCATTTTCATCACAGAGCAAGGGGGGTGGAGACAGAGAGGGAGGAAGGTAGGGTGATACCTCAGTACAACGCAACCACGGCGGCGACCCCACCACCAGCACAACCCTCATCCATCTCCTTCACCTTGCATAAATCACACAAACATCAGGACACAACTTAAGGCTCAAGCATAAAAATCAAACTCAACAAAAGACATTAAGCTAACAGATCTAGAGGAGAATAGAGGGAGGATGGGGAAAGCAAAGCCCCTCCAGGGCCCGAGCGCAGGAGGCCAAGCAAGAGAACCAAGCCATGGCGGCGTAGGCGACACGCGGGGTGGCGGCGTCACCGTAGTTGTGGCACGACCCTGACACTGCACAAGACACTACGGCTATCGTACGATCTTGTGCAGTGCAAAGTGGTGTCACAACCTGCGGCGATGGCGACGGGGTCGGGCGGCGGTGTTGAGATGGGGAGGGGAACGGACGAGAGTAAATACGCTGGGTAAATACGCTGGGGAGTGACGAGTTAGGGTGAGCGCAAACCCTAGCGGCGCTGGGGAGTGATGAGTTAGGGCGAGTGCAAACCCTAGCGGCTGGGCTCCTACTAATAAAGAGATTATCACAGACGGTTCCATAATGGAACCGTCTATGAAATGGTTTTTTCTCAAGTATATTTATCTTGTATATACATTTACATGACATGAAGAAATTAATGTTTATATGTCAATTTTGTCATTTAAATACTGCAGAAAATTTGCTTTAACCACACACACACACACACACACACACACACACACACACACACACACACACACATATATATATATATATATATATATATATATCACAGATCGGATATATATATATAATTAATTAATTTGTTCCACTAAACCGCCTCTCGATATAATTAATATTAATTAATGTAACTTCACCTCCAAACTAGATTTGTTTTCCACAAAACCGTCTCTAGTATATATATATATATATATATATATATATATATATATATATATATATATATATATATATATATATATATATATATATATATATATATATATATCATATCATCGGATATATATATAATTAATTAATTTGTTCCACTAAGCCGTCTCTCGATATAATTAATATTAATTAATGTAACTTCACCTCCAAACTAGATTTGTTTTCCACAAAACTGTCTCGATATATATATATATATATATATATATATATATATATATATATATATATATATATATCACAGATCGGATATATATATATATATATAATTAATTAATTTGTTCCACTAAACCGCCTACGATATAATTAATATTAATTAATGTAACTTCACCTCCAAACTAGATTTGTTTTCCACAAAACCGTCTCTATATATATATATATATATATATATATATATATATATATATATATATATATATATAGTAATAATTCAACATATAATTAATATAGTAATTAACTTCACCTCCAAACTTTTTTTTTTCACTTTGGAATTTTCATATGGCCAAGCAAATGGCTAGTCGCTACAAAAATATTAAAAAAAGTAGAAACCTATAATTAAACAAAGTTTTTCTAGTGGCGGAGGTAGGCTTCTATCTCCGTCTTCAATACTTCATAGGCGGGCGTCGGCATCGAGCAGTTCGATCATCGAACGAAGCTCGAATACGCCCACCTACGACGCCATCGTTCGAGTGTCTCCCAAAGACCCTCAAACTGTTGAACCAAGAAGAATTGAGCCCATAGGCTCTCTTCCCTTGCTTGAGGGGTCTCGGCCTGGTCGACTCGATCGTCTGCTGCCTCGATTACGCAGTCCAAGTGACGACAAGCCTCCTGGAGACGTGCAACGTCGTTTTGGAGGACCACGTCGATGACGCGGTAAACTCGTCGAAAGTGGGAGATCACCTGGAAGACACGGCGGAGGAGGATGTCAAGAAGGCGGAAGGTAGCCGTCACCTGCTCCGGCAAATTCTCGACCGACGTAGGAGTGAAGACACTGTTGAAACAGTGTTCTTCCGCAGCACGGTTCAACGTACAGTGAGAGAGGTGCTCGTACAGTGCGGCCAGGTAGGCCATCAATGCAGGCGACAAGGAAGAAGCAACCATTTCTGTTTTTTATAAGTATGTGGGGATGATTGTAACAGCCCAAAATTTCAATTTCAGAGAAAATTTAAAACTATTTATTTTTGTGGAAATTCTGAAATTTTTAAAACTTTTTTTCTTAATTAGTTAAGGCTAAAATAAATTTAACTACAAAATCTATTATCAAGTTTAAGTTGGAAATAATTTTATTAAGTATAAAATGTCTCTAATAATTTATGAGAATTTTTCTAGAATTTTTGGAATTATTTTGCTATATTCTAAAGCTGAAATGAATTAAACTGAATAATTAAAATAGAAAAGGAAAAGAAAATCACAAAAACAGTACTTGGGCCGAAACTGGCTCGGCCCATTTACTCACGCGCGTGCACAGCCCAGCCCGCCACTCAATCCCGCCTCCCTCCTCTTATTACCGTCGGATCTTAATCCGACGGTCCACACACGCACACGACGCTGGTTTGACTCCGAACCCTTGGATGGAAATCCTACGGCCCGTGACCCTTCTTCTTTCCCGTCCCCGTCTTCCTCGCGCGGCCGCGCCATTCACGCCATTAAAGGCTGCGCTCGAGCTCCACTACCCCGCGAATCCCTCCCCCTCTCCACTCACGTTTACTCGCGTTTAAGTCGCCTATCAATGCCGCACCTGATCGCCACCTTCCTTCTTCGCACGATCTCCTTTGAACGCAGTGCATGCCATAAACGCCGCCGCCAGGCCGTGCCGATCCTCCTCTCCTCCATCCCGACCCCTATATAAGGGAGCCTCGGGAAGCCCTACTCTCACGACCGAGCCCTCGCCGCCTCTCCTCTTTTCCTCTAATCGCTTTGAATTTCAAGCTTGCCGCTGCCACCGGCGAAGAAATTCTTCGATTCAGCGAGGTCACGCCCGCCGGCCCGTCGTCCTCATCTTCGACATCGCCAGATCATCATGACACGGCGCTGCACCCATTTTGCCCTAAGACCCCGGAGCACCTCGTCCTCGGCCTTGTCGCCGCCGCTAAACCTCGTCGCCGTCGAGTTTCGCCTGTAGCCCGCTAAGGTAGTGAGCATTGTACTCGTGAGCTCCTCCTCTCTCGAATCGCCCATTCGCACCCTCGCCAGTGGCGCGAGCGCCTGAGGGTGTTGCTTGAGCTCATGCCCCGTCGAGCCGACGGCTCGCCACCTCGGCGCCAACGAGGTGCCACCTCGGCTCGGGTCCGCGTGGCGCCAAGTGGCGTACGTCATCCTCGTTCTGCGCACACCGGCCTGACAGCCTCCTGCTGGGGCTCCGTGGACATGGTCCATGTGAGCCGAGCCTATGTCACTGGGCCCCACTTCGTAGAAAATTAATTCAAATTCATTTAAATTCGAAAATCATCGCTGACGTCATCATGCAATATTTAGAATTCTCTTTAGAAAAATAATTCAGGAAATTGTTTAAATAATGATTTAGTTTAAAATTGTAAAATTCATAACTTTTGCATTATAACTCCAAATTAGATGATTCAAGTTGCTAAAATTTTAGAAAATTATTATCTAACTAAATAAAATATAATAATTCAATTTAGAGTTCATTTTAGTTCTGTTTTAGAATTTAGAATTCTTTTAAATATCAAATTTAGGTTAAAATTTATAAAATTCATAATAATTGAATCCTAACTCCAAATTTAGTGAAACAAATTTCTAAAATTTTATAATTTGATTATCTAGCTCAATAAAATAAAATTATTATATTTAGTCTTGGTTTATTTTGTATTTCTGAGTTTTATTTGAATTTTATTTGATTTGCCTTATTTTCACGTTTAGACTTTGACGATTCCGGGAATTTGATACTTCTCAAGACTTAGATTTTCCAGATCGCGAAGGCAAGTTATACTTTGACCATTTTGCCCCTATTATTTTAAAGTTAATTAAATTCAGTTTTTAAATTATTAAATGCATGCATAATTTTATTCAAGTATTTCAAATTCTGCTTAAATAATTAGTTATTCCTATTATCCTTGTATGCCAAATTTTGGATGTTGCCATGTCATTCCTTTGTCACTTTAGATAAATTATTATGTTTAATAATCAAATGCTTCGCAAATACTTAGATCATGATTTATGTTTTTGGGAGAATTTTAGCCAACTCAATAAAATTTGTTTGAAAATTAAAACTATGGTATTGTTTTACCATAGAGAATTTGTAAAGATGGTTTTATAGAAATAAAATCAAAAGGGTTTGGACTTGGGCGAAAAGGATGAATGGTGGGTGCGAGTTTATGCACCTGCTTAGTCTGTTAAGATTAAGACCTGTGGTTTAAATTGAATGACGCCCAAGTCAATTGAGGACCGGTCTTTGAGCGCATTTTGTTATGCCTTATCAGACAACCACATGTCCTGTATGGGCGGGACTGCTAAATAATTTGTAATACCTCTTAGTTATTTGTGCTATGTTGTATGTATGGGTGTCGGGTAGATGCTTTTTCCCATCTGGCGCAAGAGGGGTTTTGAGGACTCCACCAATGGAAGCGAAACCTTAGCGGGCACAAGTACTTTGAGGTAGAACATTGTAACGACCTTGTGATGTTTGTTCACACACGCCTTAGGAAGCGTGGATTGGCCGACACAAAGAGTATAATATCTCGTGTGGGTAAAGTTGTACAAACTCGCAGAGTAGAAACTATTCAATAGCGCCCACGGTCATGGACATGCTAGCAAAGCCACTCAGAGTTAGTTTTGTTTTTGGTTTTAAAATGATTTCAACAGATAATTTCGGGATGGATAGTCCTGTGGGAAAATTAGGCGGTAGCCATTGTGATTGGAGGATATCCATCATCTTTTATGGAGGTTATCCACAATAAACTATTGTTATTTAGAATGGTGATTTAGATTATTGTATAAAATGGCTTTGTAATCTAATATGATTATTTAAATTAAAACCGCCGCTTACGCAAAATAACCTTGCCAAGATCCTTTGTCTACCTTATGCATGCATATCAATTCCATATTGGTGTAACTTGCGAGCACGAGTAGTGCTCACTCTTCTTGAATAATCTTTATTCAGAGAAGATATCTACCAAGACGGTGAGGATCTTGACGCTTAGGTGCGCTTCTGCGATTATTGCCTCGTGGCTAATCGTTGGGTCTACTACTATTATTCTCGCTCATTGTGTTTTACTTTATTTGGCCTCGGGCCCTTTGTAATAAACTCAATAAATATTAATAAAATGCGTGATATGTTTTGATTATCACTTTTGTTTGATTTGTGTACATTAGCTATCTGGACTAATGTATGAACACAGAGAATTCGGGATCCTTCGCTCCGGGTTCGACAAAAGTGGTATCGAGCCATATCGATCGTAGGTCGTGGCTTTAGAATTTTCTTAAGGATTTATTTTTCAAAAACTAAACATATTTTGAGTCTATTCAAGAGTCTTCTCAACACTTCTTTTTAAAATGGTTATCAACTCATCTTATTCTCTAAATTGTAGATGGCTGAACAACCAACCCGGATTTCCCATGGAATTTTCACGACACCGGGTCTGCACTTCTATGGAAGATGATGCAACACTTAGGTTACAACCAGAGACCAACTTATCAAGGGTACATGTATAAAGTGGGGAACCAAGAGCGTTGGAGACTTGAAGTAATCCTCTACGCCAACCTTCAACCAAACACAAACCACCACATCTTCGACGCCCAAAGGACGTGATAATTTCACCGATGGACTTGAGATGCAGCCAGAGAGGCAACACGTCGCCACGCCACATTTACAACAATTATTTTGAAGACTCGAAGTTTCACTACCACCCCATGCACATTCCGACTCAATTTGGATAGCACCTTTAGCCCTGCTTGAGTATGAGGACTCTCTGAGCTTACTCACCAAGTGGACTGTCAAAGGCAATGGATTATGCCTACGGAACACTCGATGAACTACGAATACTCGTAATGCGACCGCTAGATGCGTAAGAAAGGTGGCAATGGAAGAAGAGTCGGCTATCTACAAGGCGGAGAGGGTAGTACTTGCAGCCGATTATACCCTCTTACACCTTAGTCAGATCTCATAATATGATCGTTAGATGCTAATTATGAGCTATCGATGTCTCTTGTGATAGCCATAATCAAACAATAAAATAAAATAATAAAAGGACTATTTTTAGCAAAATTTGGTTCTTTTGTCTTGTGCTTGTTTGTTCTTGGGCTGTTAAAAATATTATTCCTTTAGAACTTTATTTCTATACTCTAGTCTGAGTCTTTAGAAGATTCCACAGATGGTTACCACACGCACCGGCAGTGGTAGCGCTCAAGGCCAAGGAAATCCAAACGCAGATAACCGTGAAAACCCCCGCCCAAAGAACCACCTCCTCCACGGTGAAGGGCACGATTGGCGCCAGATGATGGCCAATCAAACACATCTCGATAGACTCTGTTAGCTCACCATTAACATCAACCAAGCAAAGACCACCGGCTCAAGCACCACCACCACCTCCACCGCACAAAGATTGACCATGGCGTAATTTATGCGTGTAAGTCCACCGACCTTCTCCAAAGAAAGACAGAGCCAATGGATGCCGATGATCGGATCCGTGCTATCGGAAGAAGTCGGATATCACTCAATGTATCGATCGTGAGAGAGTCTGCTTGCCTCTCATCGACTCACCGTCCCGTGATCGTAATGGTGGGATAACTATAACATCTCCCATGCCGATCGCAGACTATCTCTTGGGAGGAGTTTGTGCGGCTTTTCGCCATGCACATATTCCCGAGGATAATGACCCTAAAGAAGAAAGAGTTCCACGCTCCAAACAAGGCAACAACGACAAGGGGGGAATACTGCACAAATTCAACCAAATTGCTTTCGCTATGCCCCAGCAGATGTGGCTAGTGATGAAGAAAGGCAGAAAGGTTCATGGATGGTTTAAACGATGAGATCTCACCAAATTGGTCTCCAATGACTACACCGACTTCCAAAGCGGTTAGTGAATAAAGCTTTTAGCTAGGAGGCCAAACATCTGCAGATGGAGAACTGCATAGCGGAGGATGGCCGCTTCGAAGTACAATGTCGAGGACAACCCAAGCCTCGCGTTACGGCCTCGGCCACCACAACAGGAGGATTTCAGATCTTCCACACTCGAGCTCCAAGACCAACACAATACCCAATACTTCAAAGCTTCGTAGCAACTCAAGCGGAGGTCGGCCTCACAGAAGAATCCGATTTCATCAAGAATCGGAGTGACTTGTTTCCATCAAGAACGAGACGGGCATTATGCTAACAGATGCCCTAAGAAGTCGCAAGGTGCACCACCGCTAGGCCAAGACCAGAGTTCCGACCACCGGTGGCAATCAAAAGCCGCGATCCGAAGATAATGAAGGATCGTGTGAACCACGTTATCGCAGAGGAAGCTCAAGCAAAGACCGGATGTCGCCCTTGGTACGCTTCCAATCAATTCAAGACCGAAGATTAGTTCTATTTGATTCCTGAGCATCGCACTCTTTTGTTTCCAATAAATTTGTGGGAAAACATGGGTTACCTATCTCTCCTTTAGATAATCCTATGATAATTCACTCCCTGCCTCGAAATGAGAACTAGTTATCTTTGCCCAAACCTTACCCTTGAAATATCCTGAGTAACCTTCCTAGCAGATTTGATAGTTTTGCATTCTCAAGGTTTGGATGTGATTCTTGGAATGGATTGGCTAGCCAAGAATCAAGGACAAATAAATTGTGCCAATAGGTCTATTGCTCTTACCAATAAGCAAGGAATCTCGATGGAATTCAAGCCCAAGACTAGTCTGGAGGAAGATCGGTTCTAACCAAATTTTGAAAGAGTTAAAGCTTGAAGATATACCAATGGTACAAGAATTTCCTGATGTTTTTCCTAATGAACTACGGCATGCCACCCGACAGGACGTAGTATTTATAATTGACTTAGTTCGAGGACCGCCCCAATCTCAAAGCGACCCTCTGAAATCTTGCCGCCAATGAGTTGGCAGAGATGAAGAAACAGATAATGGAACTAAAATGAAAGGTTATATACTGCCAAGCTCATCACCTTGGGGAGCGCCGTATTATTTGTCAAGAAAAAGACAATAGTATGAGAATGTGTGTGGATTACAGATCACTTAATGAAGTGACAATCAAGAATAAGTACCGCTACCTAGGATCGATGATCTGCTTGATCAATTAAAGGGAGCAAGTGTATTTTCAAGATTGACTTGAGATCCGCTATCACCAATCAAGATCGCACTGAAGATATCCCAAGACCGCATTCACAACCAGATATGGATCAGATGAATTCACAGTGATGTCGTTCGGTTTGACAAACGCCCTGCATATTTCATGAATATGATGAACAAAGTGTTCATGGAATTCTGGATAAGTTTGTGGTTGTGTTCATCGATGACATTCTCATTTATTCAAAGAATGAAGAAGAACACGAGGATCATCTCGTAATAATTTTGGGAAAACTTCGAGAAAATCAATTTTATGCCAAATTTAGCAAGTGCGAATTTTGGCTAAGTCAAATGGCATTCCTTGGACATATTGTGTCGCCAGGAGGAGTTGCGAGAGATCCATCAAAGTTGAAGCCGAATGGATTGGAAACAACCCAAGTCTGCTCTCGGGTGAGAAGTTTCCTTGGATTAGCGGGTATTACATGATTTATTGAAGGGTTCTCCAAGATAGCAAGACCCATGACTCAACTTCAAAAAGGAGAAAAAAGTTTGAATGGACAGAGGCTCGTGAAAAGAGTTTCCAAGAACTCAAGAAGAGATTAGTGTCTCGCACTCGGTGTTATCTTTGATATTCATAAGGACTTTGAAATCTTTCGTGATGCATCCTGTCAAGGACTTGGATGTGTACTTATGCAAGAAGGTAAAGTAGTGGCTTATGCATCTCGTCGCTTAAGACCACACGAAGGAAATTATCCGACTCATGATCTCGAAGTTAGCGACAATTGTGCATGCTCAAAATCTGGCGGCATTATCTCATTGGTAACATTGTGAGATTTTCACGGATCATAAGAGTCTGAAATACATTTTACTCGGTCGAACTCAACCTCAGACAACGAAGATGGCTAGAGCTGATAAAAGATTACGACCTTGGAATTCATTATCATCCGGGTAAAGCAAATGTAGTTGCAGATGCCCTGAGTAGAAAGGCGTATTGCAATACCATCCTGGTTCGTAAGAATCACTGCGGTTGTATGAAGAATGAAGCATCTAAATCTAGAGATTGTCAATCAAGGATGTGTCAATGTTTTGGAAGTTCAACCCACTCTTGAGTCGATTAGAGAAAAAGCAGTTAGAAGACGAAGACATCAAAGAAATCAAAAGAATATGAGAAGAGGCAAAGCCCGAGATTCTCTCAAGATGAGCAAGGAGCAGTGTGGTTCGAATCGCATCTGTGTGCCTAATCAGCAGGAATTAAAACAGACAAATTCTGAAAGAAGCACATGAATCACCCTACTCCATTCATCCCTGAAGTACCAAAATGTACCAGGATCTGAAGGAGAAGTATTGGTGGGTCAGCATGAAGCGAGAAATCGCTGAATTTGTTGCCCGTTGTGATGTATGTCAACGAGTTAAGGCAGAACATCAAAGACCCGCTGGTTTGTTGCAACCATTACCAATTCCTGAATGGAAGTGGGAAGAAATTGGTATGGATTTCATTACCGGACTTCCTAGGACCCAAACAGGATGTGATTCCATTTGGGTGATAATTGACCGATTGACCAAAGTGGCCCATTTCATTCCAGTCAAGACCACTTATCAGAGTAGCAAACTAGCTGAATTATATGTGGCCAAGATTGTTTGTTTACATGGTGTACCCAAGAAGATTGTCTCCGATAGAGGTTCCCAGTTCACTTCCCGATTTTGGAAGAGTCTTCATGAAGCTTTAGGAACCAGACTCAACTTCAGTACAGCGTATCACCCTCAGACGGATGGTCAGACAGAACGCGTCAACCAAGTTCTTGAAGATATGCTTCGAGCACATGCCTTAGACTATGGAAAAAGTTGGGACAAGAATCGCCTTTGCGGAATTCTCGTACAACAATAGCTACCAAGCTAGTCTCTGAGATGTCTCCATTTGAAGCTTTATATGGCGAAAATGAGAACTCCACTCCTTTGGGATGAAGTAGGAGAGCACCAATTCTTGGACCGAATTGATCAAAGACGCCGAAAGCAAGGTTAAAGCAATAAGAGAACGTCTCAAGGTAGCTCAAACCCGAGAAAAGTTATCTTGACAACCGTCAAGAGAATTGACATTTGAAATAGGAGATTTTGTTTATCTCGAGTTACTCCACTCGGGGAGTAAGAAGGTTTCAACCAAAGGAAAACTCGCACCCAGTTGTGGGTCCTTACAAAATTTTGGCAAAAAGAGGTGAAGTCGCTTATCGCTTGGGCCGCCAACCTCCTTGTCTGCGAAGACACAACGCCTTTCATGTGTCACAACTAAAGAAGTGCCTTCGAGTGCGGAGGATCGACTCTTTTAGAGAGTATCGATCTACAAGAAGACCTCACTTATGTAGAACAACCAATCAAGATTTTAGACGTCGAGGGCGTGTTACGAGAGCAAGATCATCCGATCATATAAAGTTCGATTGGAGCCACCACCCGAAAGTGAAGCCACCGGGAGCGAGAGGAAGATCTTAAGGCGTAGTATCCCCATCTTCTTGCCAAATCTGAATCTCGGGTCGAGATTCCTTTAAGGGGGAAGGTTTGTAACAGCCCAAAATTTCAATTTCAGAGAAAATTTAAAACTATTTATTTTGTGGAAATTCAAATTTTTAAAACTTTTTTTCTTAATTAGTTAAGGCTAAAATAAATTTAACTACAAAATCTATTATCAAGTTTAAGTTGGAAATAATTTTATTAAGTATAAAATGTCTCTAATAATTTATGAGAATTTTTCTAGAATTTTTGGAATTATTTTGCTATATTCTAAAGTGAAATGAATTAAACTGAATAATTAAAATAGAAAAGGAAAAGAAAATCACAAAAAAAAGATTTGGGCATAAACTGGCTCGCCCATTTACTCACGCGTGCCTACGCACCCGCCCTCAATCCTCAATCCCGCCTCTTTATTACCGTCGGATCTTAATCCGACGGTCCCACACACGCACACGACAATGGTTTGACTCAACCCTTGGATGGAAATCCTACGACGTGACCCTTCTTCTTTCCGTCCCTCGTCTTCCTCAAGGCAGCCGCCGCTTATTCACGCCATTAAAGGCTGCGCCGAGCTCCACTACCCCGCTAATCCTCCCTCTCCACTCACGCCACTCGCGTTTAAGTCGCCTATCAATGCCGCACCCGATCGCTCACCCTTCCCTTCTTCGCACGATCTCACCGAACACCAGATGCCATAAACGCCACGCCCGGCGTGCGATCCTCCTCTCCTCCATCCCGACCCTATATAAGGGAGCCTCGGGAAGCCCTACTCTCGCCGACCCGAGCCCTCGCCGCCTCCTCTTTTCCTCTAATCGCTGAATTTCAAGCTTAAATGCACGGCCACCATGGCGAAGAAATTCTTCGATTCGGCGAGGTCACGCCGCTTGCGGCCCGTCGTCCTCATCTTCGACATCGCCAGATCATCATGACACCGGCTGCGCGCACCCATTTTGCCCCAAGACCCCGGAGCACCCTCGTCCTCGACGCCCGTCGCCGCCGCTAAACCTCGTCGCCGTCGAGTTTCGGTCCTGTACGCCGCGCTAAGGTAGTGAGCATTGTACTCGTGAGCTCCTCCTCTCTCGAATCGCCCATTCGCACCCTCAAGCGGGCGCGAAGCGCCATGAGGTGTTGCCGAACTCGCCTCCGTCGAGTGACGAGGCTCGCCACCTCGGCGCCAACGAGGTGCCACCTCGGCTCCGGTCCGACGTGGCGGCAGCGTGGCGCCACGCCATCCTCGTTACGCCACACCAAGGCCAGACCCTCGGGCTAGGGCTCCGTGGACATGGTCCATGTGAGCCGAGCCTATGTCACCTGGGCCCCACCTGTCAGAAAATTAATTCAAATTCATTTAAATTCCGGAAAATCATCGCTGACGTCATCATGCGCAATATTTAGAATTCTCTTTAGAAAAATAATTCAGGAAATTGTTTAAATAACAGATTTAGTTTAAATAATGATTTATTTTAAAAATTGTAAAATTCATAACTTTTGCATTATAACTCCAAATTAGATGATTCAAGTTGCTAAAATTTTAGAAAATTATTATCTAACTAAATAAAATATAATAATTCAATTTAGAGTTCATTTTAGTTCTGTTTTAGAATTTAGAATTCTTTTAAATATCAAATTTAGGTTAAAATTTATAAAATTCATAATAATTGAATCCTAACTCCAAATTTAGTGAAACAAATTTCTAAAATTTTATAATTTGATTATCTAGCTCAATAAAATAAAATTATTATATTTAGTCTTGGTTTATTTTGTATTTCTGAGTTTTATTTGAATTTTATTTGATTTGCCTTATTTTCACGTTTAGACTTTGACGATTAGAATTTGATACTTCTCAAGACTTAGATTTTCCAGATCGCAACGAAGGCAAGTTATACTTTGACCATTTTGCCCTATTATTTTAAAGTTAATTAAATTCAGTTTTAAATTATTAAATGCATGCATAATTTTATTCAAGTATTTCAAATTCTGTTTAAATAATTAGTTATTCCTATTATCCTTGTATGCCAAATTTTGGTTGTTGCCATGTCATTCCTTTGTCACTTTAGATAAATTATTATGTTTAATAATCAAATGCTTCGCAAATACTTAGATCATGATTTATGTTTTTGGGAGAATTTTAGCCAACTCAATAAAATTTGTTTGAAAATTAAAACTATGGTATTGTTTTACCATAGAGAATTTGTAAAGATGGTTTTATAGAAATAAAATCAAAAGGGTTTGGACTTGGGCGAAAAGGATGAATGGTGGGTGCGAGTTTATGCACGGCTTAGTCTCAGTTAAGATTAAGACCTGGGTTTAAATTGAATGACGCCCAAGTCAATTGAGGACCGGTCTTTGGCGCATTTTGTTATGCCTTATCGTACAACCACATGTCTGTATGGGCGGGACTCAGCTAAATAATTTGTAATACCTCTTAGTTATTTGTGCTATGTTGTATGTATGGGTGTCAGGTAGCTTTTCCCATCTGGCGCAAGAGGGGTTTTAGGAGGACAGTCAGGTCAATGGAAGCGAAACCTTAGCGGGCACAAGTACTTTGAGGTAGAACATTATAACGACCTTGTGATGTTTTGAAGGACCTAAAGGCGACTAGAGGGGGTGAATAGGAGCACATAAACTTTTTCGCAAAGAATGGATTCAACTTGTAAATCACTCCAATGGCTATGAGAGCTATGAAGATCAAAGATTAAGCACAGAGGAAGTCTTATGTTGAATCCACTCCTCCCCCACAAATTTCGAAGAAACAAAAAGCAGAAGTTCAACAAAAGCAGGACAATCGGTACAACCATAGAAAAGCGGCGGTTATCTGCATGATCGGCCAGACAACCATGAACAAGCGGCGGTTGTACAGCCCCAGACAACGCGATGTTAAGCCCTGTTCATCCGATTGTCTGGAACAGTAAAATCCGCCGGGTTTCAAAACGAAATTCAACGTAACTTTTGATCTCTGCGACCAAACTTGACCAAAATTGAACCACACCTTCCTCAAGATATTAGGAACCTATTCCAAGCAACGATTTCAGAGATCCATGCCAAGGTTCCTATCCTTTGCAATTGAGCGAAGGTGGGTTCAAAAGCGCAAAAACAAAACTTGATCTAACGACTTGCTCGTGGGTGGATGATGATCTAGATGACCTTAGATAGGTTCCCACATGTCCCACAAGCAAGATCAAGAGGAAGAACCAAGCAAAAACTCCCGAATTGAAGAAAGCCCCAAAAATCACAAAAAAAAAAGAGAACGAAGAACAGAGAGCACGAATAGAAGAAAACTTCAGATTTCCATTCATTGAATCAAGAGCGAAATACAAAGAGATACATCCCCATACGCATGGACATTAAAACAAGAGGAATGATTACAAGTTCATCAATCCATCCTCTCCTCTCTCTAAGCCAAGAACTCACATGGGAGAGCTACAAAGGGAACAAGCAGGGAGCACCCACTACCTCCACCAACACTCTCAACCACTAAAGCCTAAAGCAAAAAACACCACTAAAGACTCTTTTGACTCTAGCAAAACCCTAATTCCTTTTGAAGTGCTCTAGAGGGCATGCAGCCCCTCCAATCCTTTATATAGCCTTGGCTAACGGGTCTCCTCCCCGTTACGCCCGCTAAGTCCAACGGAGCCCGCCCCCGCTTGTGCAGCCTTGCGAATTTCCGATTCGCCCTTCAGACCTTCCGGAAGCTTCAGCGCCTTGTCTCGCCGCCGCCGCAACCACCTCGAGTCCACGTCGTCTTGACACATCGACCGTTCGACCTCGGCGCCACTGCGCCTAGTCCATCCAATCGTGTCTCGCCACGACTCGCTCGGCGTCCTGCAGCCCACACGATACAGAAACACGAAACCGAACAAGTTCTTCACAACTTGACCTAACGTTAGCTCAAACATGCAATATGCAACACATATGCATGAACACACTGGATATGACCTATCCCAAAACTCAAATCACCAAAATGGCGAAACACACAATACAATCCCAGATAACCGCCATATTACCACGGATCAACCGCACTCGGTCGTCTGGCTCCAATACTGCGATCGTTTGATTTTCAATGAAGACCGAACTCGAAAAGACAACTTCTCTGGAATTCTTCAACCGCCATTTACCAATCGGTATAACCGCCTCATGATCGTACCATCCATAACACGGCCGTTCGATTATCCCGACAAATACGATTGACTTCACTAAAACGCGTGAACTGCGCAACGACAAGGTCCGACCACACAAACCAAACTCGATCGACCTAAAACCTTTGTCAATTACTCATCACTCACACGGACGACCTCCACATGGTCTCTCAATCTCCCCTTGATGAGTATATTGACAAACTCAAAAAGAGCAAAGTTGAGTTTGAGTTTGACGAATCCAACATGGTCCAAAGAAGAAGAGTGAAACTAATGACCATGTCGATGTAAGAACACTAGAGCAACAAGCTGAAAGAGCAAATTGATCTCCAAAGCTCTAAACTGCTCCCAAGCAGACTTTTCCTCTCTATTCTCCCCTTTTGGCAATAAACGATCAAGATGCAATAGAGAGAATATGACATGTTAAAGGATGAAAATGGTCAAGTTTGTTTATTTAAGCATTTTGAGCCATGAGAATTATCCATAATGACCAACATGTAATACACCAAGCCATAACTTAATAAAAAGGCTATCTAGATCATGACAAGATATGTATAAGCTAGCTAGAACACATAGATGACAATCTGAAAATGAGGTACATTATGTGAGCAAGTCAAGTCATCAATGAGCAAAGTCTCGCTAGAGATATCCAAGGATGATGCAGCCATGTCAATAAGCTAAGCGGAACTAAGAAGCTTAAATTGAGACCAAAAAGAGTGCTATAAGCTCAAGATTGAAACATTGGTTAAGTACTTGATTCTTTTGATAGCTTTAAGCAAATTTGAGCACAAATGATATATTATCTTTGAAATTCAAGGTTGTTGACAACCAGATTTTTGTTTTATCATGTGCTAGACCTCAAGCCTTATGCGACTACTTCAAGCGAGAAGCTTAAGAAGGTAGTCTAGGTCATCCAAAACTCCCCCTAAGTTCATGTCAAGTGCAATGACAAGCCGTCTCATAGGGAAGAATTGGTGAAGTCAGTTTTTTCGCACAAAAGAGATTTTTTTTGCCTTTTAACAAGTTGTACTAACTCATGTATCATCAAGAGACTAAAAGCAGCTCAATCTAAGGCTCAATATAGATTCATCACTCTACCCAAATTTATTTGACATGGCATGAATCATAAAAGGATAGCTCAAGAAAGATTAATCTCGAAAAGCTAACATGACAAGTTTTAGTTTAAGTTGAGCAATTTTAATTATCTTATCATGGCAAAAGCTAGGCTACACATATGAAGTCATGATAAATCTAGCAAATAAGCACAAGTCATGGCAAGGTGTAAAGCATTGTAAACATGTCATAGCAGGATAATAATCAAGGCTCAATGTAGTTATATTACAATGCGAGAATGCTAGAAATGCGTAAGATCCAGCTCCCCTCAACAATAGATGCAACTTTTAGTTCAAGTTGAGTTAAGTCAAAATTAAGCTCCGAAGCTCCCAAAAGAACTCCCTTGAATCAAAACAATAAATCGAGAAGTGGCAAAGAAAACATAAAATGCATACCTTAAAGCATAGATAAGATATAGAGAATACTATGGCTCAGATCGACTCTCATCTACCCCATATGACTCTAGGACTATCAACCGCCTGGCTAACACACTAAGGAGCAAACACGTTCCTGTCTACCCAAGGGTGGCCCAACCCTTGCTAGAACCTATAAGAAGTGAGTAAGCTCAACCTAGTGAGAAGAGATGACTAATAAGCAAGATCCTAGAATCACAAGATAAGAGCAAAATCTAAACAACTAGACAAAAGAAGCACTCTAATCTATGCTAGGAGGACTAATCCCAAATGCACCCAAAATGCAATGCAACAAGAAGGAGCAAGAGCATAAATAATATAGTAAAGCAATAAAACCCAAAGCTCCCTCACTACAAATCCATAAGGACAAACCACCCCAAGCTCTCCATGAGTGAAAACCTCGAACTATCCAATGGCTTGGTGAAAATGTCACCAACCGGTGGTCACTCTCACAAACTGGAGCACTATATCGCCCTTCTCTACATGGTCTCTAAGGAAGTGGAAACGAATATCGATGTGCTTGGTCCGAATGTTTGACCGGGTTCTTGGCAATGTTAATCGCAGTGTTATCACAAAAAGTGGAACAACATCCGATAACTAACCCAAAGTCCCGCAGGTCGAAGCCATCCAGAGCACTTGACTACAAAGAATCGGCCGCAAAGAACATACTCGGCCTCTGCGGTGGATCAGGTAACACTGCATCGCTTCCTTGAAGACCAGAAACAAGAGAAGTGCCAAGAAATTGGCAGTGCGAAGTGCTCTTCCTATCTATCCTCTGACCAATGAAGTCTCATCCGAAAAGGCTCTCAAGGAAAGACAGATGAGGAAGAGTACCAGATACCATAGTCAATGGTAGCTCAAGGTACCGAAGATGCGCTTCACCGCTGGCGGAGAAACGCGAGGAGAAGCTCGAAACGAGCGCACAAACACACGTAAAAATGTATGTCCGGTCTCGGCGCGCGAGGTACAAGAGGGAGCCAATCATGCCGCGATACTCCTTTTGATCAACTCGCTCGCCATCCTCATCTGGGTCAAGATAGGCGGTAGAAGCCATGGGAGTCGACCGCAAAGCTTACCATCACTCATGTCGAAGTGTCTCAGAGGTCACGAGTGTACTTTCCTTGATGAAGAAATGTACCTCCCGAGTCTCGCTTGATTTGGAAGCCAAGGAAGAAGGTCAACTCACCCATCATACTCATCTCAAACTCGGTGCTCATGACATCCGAGAACCGGGAAACCAGAGTATGGGAAGAGCCGCCAAAGATAATGTCATCGACATAGATCTGACGAAAGCGGAAGGTCGATGCCATGGCGGATGAACAAGGTCTTGTCAACTTTACCCATCTCAAAACCATGACTTATCAAGTAGGACTTAAGCCTCTCATACCAAGCTCGGGAGCTGCTTAGTCCATACAACATGAAAGCTTGAAGACATGGTTAGGTATTTGGGGTTCTCAAACACGGAGGTCAGTTTGACGAGACTTCCTCCCCAATAAGGCCATTGAGGAAGGCACTCTTCACGTCCATCTGGTAAAGCTTGAAACCCTTAGAAGTCGCAAAGGCAAGCGAGATTCTAATGGCTTCAAGGCGAGCTCTGAGGGCAAAGGTCTCTCAAGTCTAGACCCTCAACACAGGAAAACCCCGAGCGACCAATCTAGCCTTGTTTGGGATGACAACCCCATCCTCACTCTGCTTGTTCTTGAACACCCACTTGGTTCCAATGATATTGTGACCTCGTGGGGCTCAACAAGCGACCAAACCTTGTTTCTCTCAAAGTTTTCCAACTCCTCATGCATGGCATTGACCCATGACTCATCGATAAAGCATGAGAAACATCTTTGGGCTCAAAAGAGGCAATGAAAGCGAAATGGAGACAGAATTGAGATAAGCGATTTTGAGCGGTAACACGCTCGAAAAGATCTCCAATGATCTGCTCAAGGATGGACTTCTGGATGTGTCTAGGAGGTCCTGTGAGAGATGAAGAAGTGGCCTCTACCTCATGAGTGTGAGGTAGGAACAGAGCCACTAGCTCCAGAGGAAGCGAAGGCAAGAGTCGATCACCTCGAGGTGCGGTGGAAGACGGCACCTCAAGGAGTGGATGAGGGGCGGGATCGTAGACAACCGTCATCTCCATCGTCCTCATCATCCACAAAGATGGTCTCGGATCGCTCTAAAGAACACGAGATATCTGGCCTAGTCCCTGACCGCCTCGTCAAAGGTCACCTCACGTGTTTCTACCATTTTGCTAGACTCAGCCTGCACTTCAAGCCCGCCAAGAAGTCGAGTAGCCTAGAAAGATACCGCCACAGAACGTGACTCGAACTTATCTAGGTTCCCAGACTTCAAAATAAAGCACTTGCAACCAAACACACGAAAATGAGAGACGCTGGGCTTTCGCCCGTATCTCAGCTCATAAGAAGTACGGTGTAGGAGTGCCCGAAGAAAAACTCGATTCGAAACATGGCACGCGGTCGCAATGGCTTCAAATTTCAAAACTTCCTCGGTGTAGAGTACTCATCAAGCATCGTCCTGGCCATCTCGACCAAGGTACGGTTCTTCCTCTCCACAACGCCATTTTGCTGAGGGACGTATGGAGAAGAGAACTGGTGCTCTACACTGCCTCACCGAGAAACTCTTAAAGTAGGAATTCTTGAACTCCGTGCCATTGTCATCATGCGGATCGCTCAGTAAGGCACCCGGAGCTCAACTGAAAGCCTCTTGAAAAGACCTCGAAATGTGAGAATGTCTCATCCTTCGAGGCTAAGAAAACACCCAAGAATACCTCGAGAAGTCATCGACCACAACAAGAACATACCACTTCCTCCTGCCGATCAGACTCAGAGCCGTCCAATCGTGTCCATGTGGAGCAATGTCCTTGCATCGGTCATAGTAATCGTGGACCGAGGATGAGAAGCGGCAACCATCTGAAGGACCGAAAGGCGACTAGAGGGGGTGAATAGGAGCACATAAACTTTTTTCGCAAAGAATGGATTCAACTTGTAAATCACTCCAATGGCTATGAGAGCTATGAAGATCAAAGATTAAGCACGAGGAAGTCTTATGTTGAATCCACTCCTCACCCCCACAATCGACAAACAAAAAAAACAGAAGTTCGAACAAAACAGACAATCGGTACAACCATACAAACGGCGGTTGTACATGATCGAAGACTAACCATGAGTAACGGCGGTTGTACACCGCAGTCCCAAGACAACCGCAGATGTTAAGCCTTGGTTCATCCGATTGTCTGGAACAGCAAAATCCGCTTCGGGTTTCAAAACGAAATTCAACGTAACTTTTGATCTACGCGACCAAACTTGACCAAAATTGAACCACACCTTCCGAAGATATTAGGAACCTATTCCAAGCAACGATTTCAGAGATCCATGCCAAGGTTCCTATCCTTTTGCAATTGAACGAAGGTGGGTTCAAAACCGCAAAAACAAAACTTGATCTAACGACTTGCTCAGAGGTGGATGATGATCTAGATGACCTTAGATAGGTTCCCACATGTCCCAGCAAGCAAGATCAAGAGGAAGAACCAAGCAAAACTCCCGAATTGAAGAAAGCCCCAAAAATCACAAAAAAAAAAGGAGAACGAAGAACGAGAGCACGAATAGAAGAAAACTTGATTTCCATTCATTGAATCAAGAGCGAAATACAAAGAGATACATCCCCATACGCATGGACATTAAAACAAGAGGAATGATTACAAGTTCATCAATCCATCCTCTCCTCTCTAAGCCAAGAACTCACATGGGAGAGCTACAAAGGGAACAAGCAGGAGCACCCACCGCCTCCACCAACACTCTCAACCACTAAAGCCTAAAGCAAAAATGACCACTAAAGACTCTTTTGACTCTAGCAAAACCCTAATTCCTTTTGAAGTGCTCTAGAGGGCATGCAGCCCCTCCAATCCTTTATATAGCCTTGGCTAACGGGTCTCCTCCCCGTTACGCCCGCTAAGTCCAACGGAGCCCGCCTCGCTTGTGCACCTTGCGACTTCCGATTCGCCTTCTGCACCTTCCGAAGCTTCAGCGCTCCTTGTCTCGCAAGACGCCTCGCAACCACCTCGAGTCCACGCTGTCTTGACACATCCCCGACCGTTCGACCTCGGCGCCACTGCGCTTAGTCCAGATCCACCGTGTCTCGCCACGACTCCGCTCGACGTCCCAGCGGCCCACACGCGACAAGAAACACGAAAACCGAACAAGTTCTTCACAACTTGACCTAACGTTAGCTCAAACATGCAATATGCAACACATATGCATGAACACACTTGGATATGACCTATCCCAAAACTCAAATCACCAAAATGGCGAAACACACAATACAATCGGTACAACCGCCATATTACCACGGATCAACGCACTCGGCCGATCTGGCTCCAATACTGCGGTCGTTCCGATTTTCAATGAAGACCGAACTCGAAAGAGACAACTTCTCGAATTCTTCAACCGCCATTTACCAATCGGTACAACCGCCTCATGGTCGTATCGCCCATAACACGCCGGTCGTTCGATTATCCTCGACAATACGATTGACTTCACAAAACGCGCGGAACGGCAAGAACGACAAGGTCCGACCACACAAACCAAACTCGACTGACCTAAAACCTTTGTCAATTACTCATCACTCACACGGGACGACCTCCACATGGTCTCTCATGTTTGCTCTGTCACACGCCTTAGGAAGCGTGGATTGGCCGACACAAAGAGTATAATATCTCGTGTGGGTAAAGTTGTAGAAACTCTGCAGAGTAGAAACTATTCGAATAGCGCCCACACGGTCATGGACATGCTAGCAAAGCCACTCGAGTTAGTTTTGTTTTTGGTTTTAAAATGATTTCAACAGATAATTTCGGGATGGATAGTCCTGTGGGAAAATTAGGCGGGTAGCCATTGTGATTGGAGGATATCCATCATCTTTTATGGAGGTTATCCACAATAAACTATTGTTATTTAGAATGGTGATTTAGATTATTGTATAAAATGGCTTTGTAATCTAATATGATTATTTAAATTAAAACCTATTTGCGCTGATTTAAAAATAACCTTGCCAAGATCCTTTGTCTACCTTATGCATGCATATCAATTCCATATTGGTGTAACTTGCGAGCACGGTAGTAGTGCTCACTCTTGTGAATAATCTTTATTCAGAGAAGATATCTACCAAGACGGTGAGGATCTTGACGCTTAGGTCAAGCGCTTCTGCATTTATTGCTCGTGGCGAATCGTTGGAGTCTACTACTATTATTCGCTCACCGTGTTTTACTTTATTTGGCCTCGTGCCCTTTGTAATAAACTCTGAATAAATATTAATAAAATGCGTGATATGTTTTGATTATCACTTTTGTTTGATCGTACATTAGCTATCCCGACTAATGTATGAACACGAGAATTCGGGATCCTTCGCTCCGGGTTCGACAATGATCATCTTCGATGGCGATGATCCTTTTATAAAATAAGGTATAAATTCGGGCGTGAGATTTAAGAGACGATCGGGAGCCGAAGCGGATCGATGCGACGAAGAGACGACGGGAGCCGGGCGATGGCGACGAAGAAGAAAACGCGTTGGTCAGAAGCGATATTATCACGACGGTTATAACAAAAAACCGTCTGTGATATGTGGTAATATCACAGATGGTTATTGTTAAGAACCGTCTATGATGTTTCACAGACGGTTCTTTGTTGAAAACCGTCTGTGATATGTAGAATTATCACAGACGGTTAATAACAAGAACTGTCTGTGATACTTCACAGACGGTTTTCAACATGAACCGTCTGTGATATTACCTCTTCACAGATGGTTTTAGCGCAGCCCAAGCCTACGACGCTCTCTAAACCAAAACCGTGCAGGATTGCATATATCTGACGGTTTTGGTCAACCGTCTGTGATGAGGCGTCCAATATTAGCCTTTTTGTAGTAGTGTAACCTCTCCCTCGGTTTCTCCCTGTCCTGGTGAGCTCCCCAAGCTCCTTTGGTTCGGACCTCCTTGGGTTTGGACCTTCCTCTCTTGGGACCTCCCTCTCGGACCTCCTCCTCTCAGTGGACCTCACCTCTTCTTACTTTAAGTAAGTTCTTTTGGATTTCTTGGAGTTTCTTTATTTATTTGGTTTCTTTGCAAACGTGTAGATTCCGGTTGTTGCTGAGGAGCTCGTGGATCAAGCTACCTGTACCGAGGCTTTTCTCATCAACAGAGGCAAGTCGTGGAATCCCTTGATCATCTTGATCCCATTTTACAAAAGCATTTTGATTTGTTAAACTTGCATGGCTATTTTTATAGAGCTGGTTTGGGCAATAGTGTCACGACCCTACCAGGCACACAGGGAGGTCCTCAGATCTCTGGGAGATCCTATAGGACTCCCAGGACGTCCCGAGAGGACATCCCGGTAGGACCTCCAGACCTCCCGAGAGGTCCGATAGAACCACCCGTAGGTCTGTTGTCCCGACCCTGAGGAGGTCGTTGGACCTCAGACCTCCCCAAGCTCCACGCGCTACTTGAGGGAGGTCCGAAAGGAGCCAACCCAAGGAGTTCGTGAGGCTTGAGGATGAGCCTAAAGTCCACTGCGATCTAAACTGGTCACCAAGGATCATCAACCGCTTCACTGACAAGTAAGTGACAAAGAAATACATCCACGTAACTTTATTAACAACAAAAGGAGGTTTGATTACAAGGGGTTGCTTACAAGCTCCAAAGAACCGAGAGCACACAAACGCAATGAAAAACCAAAGATGTTGTCCACCCATTACACCACATGTGACTGGCTGGAGGGCGTGGCCTAATTGATTTAGTCATCTTCATCATCATAGGAATCTTCACCTGCTCAATTCATGAATCAAGCAAGAGTGAGCACAACAACCGTGCTCGTAAGTTACACCCGTCAATTAACAGAATGACATGCATAGGGATATATCAAGGGAAAGCATATTAGGGTTGATTTGTATAAAGCCAATTTTATTTCAAATACAATTATTAAGTTTCAAGGCAGGTTACAATAGTTAAAATTCATTTTTCTAAAATCCATTTTCAGTTGGATAACATTCATCATCAAGATGGTGAAGGATACCCTCCTATCACATGGCTTTCCGCCCAAACCCAATTTGGTTAAACCACCAAAACCAATTTCATATGTCTTTTGAAAACCAAAACCAAGAGCTCACTTTGAGTGACATTGCCAGCATGTCCATGACCGCGGACACGGCTATTCGAATAGATTTACACTCTGCAGAGGTTGTACACTTTACCCACATGACATGAATTCTCTAGTTTGCTTGGCATCCGTCGATACCACCTCACACTTTCTTTGGTGAGAGGTCTAGAGCATATGACAAGGCTTTTACAATGCATCGCCCCACCGCAGTCCACCCACATTAAGGTTTCGTAAATCCCCCTTTGGATAGAAACCCGGGTTAATGGGTGCCCTCTTATGCCGTGGGACTACAACAACAGAACATGACAACCCACCGCATCAACAGGATAAACCACGATGGAGCTTTGTAAATTAATTAGCCAGGTCCCACGCCCCACACTGGAGACATGTGGTTGCACAATTTTGGCATAGCCCATTATAGGCTTAGCAAGTGGTGTCTCAAAGACCGATCCTTAACCGACTTGGGCGACAAACCTTAACCCCGGGGCATCGGATCACATGACCCCCGTGCATAGACATGCACCAACCAAATAACCAGCTTCGCCCAAGTCCAAATCCATTTTTCATTTACTTTGCTTTTCAAACCTCCATGGCACACCAATGCCATGGCTATTTGTAAAACCTCCATGACACACCAATGCCATGGCCGAAATCATTTGAATAAGTGATATTTTTAGCCAGAACTCCCAAATCAAGATTTTGGTCTAAGCAAGACTAAGCATTCCATTTTTCAAGAGCCACGGGTCCTCACTATTGTAAGAACCATGTTTTATTTAGGGTGACAATGAGGTTGATTCAACATGGACAGTGGTCATACCAAGCATTAGGCATAACTACGAATTTAAAGATAAGCATTGAAATACTTAGTGAAATAAGCATGCAAACATCTTTGAAACCGATATAAGTAGTTTGAAGTATTGGGTGCAACATGATCAAGAGTGTAACTTGCCTTGCTCAAAGTCTTGAGCTTCTTCCTCTCCTTCACAAAACTCTGGTTCCACACGGTCTTGACAATCTACACGGTGAAAACCAAATATTCAAATAAAGCTCAAACAAGATCCAAAGAACTCCAAATAAACTTAGATACAAAACCAACAGAGAGGTTGGGAGGTCAAAAGGAGGTCCAAGGAGCTTGCTGGAGAGGTCCTGGGATTCGCGTGAGGAGGTCCAAGAACTTGGAGGGAGGTCTAAAGTATGCTCGGTTGAGACAGAGAGGAGGAATGGAGACGAAAGTGAGAAAGGAGGACTACCCAAACTATATATAGCGGGAGCCAATGCACCTGACCCAGGATATGGGTCCTCAGGAGTTGGTAAAGAGGACAATGGGAGTAGGCAAGGAATGTGACAATGGTATGACATGAGTACTGCAAAGGTGAGAGCATTCAATGTGATACAACATGCATTAAATGCGGTGAAGACTTCCTTGCACTAGGACACAGTCAAAGGTAAAGAACACTGGGTGTGACTGCCCAGTGGGGGCAGCCAAGACCCGCTGAGGAGGTCTTGCCGCGATCAAAGGGAGATCCTCACCCATAGGGGAGGTCCTGACGGTTGGATCTCCAAAAAGGAGGTCCAACGGTTAAGAGCAAGCGCAAAAGAGGAGGTCTGCAAGGGCTAGGAGGAGGTCCTCACCCGTAAGGGAGGTCTAGACGGTTGGATCTCCGGAAGGGAGGTCCAACGGTCAAGATCAATTACAAATGGGGAGGTCTGTAAAGGTAAGAGGAGATCCTCACCCGCAAGGGAGGTCTAGAGCCGTAGGATCAAATCCAGGGGAGATCTGAACGGTTAGGATTTCCAAGGGGAGGTCCTAACGATCAGATCTACAATAGGGGGAGGTCTGGATGGCCAAGATCTCTAAAGGAGGAGGTCTTGACGGCCAGATCTTCAAGGGAGGAGGTCCGAACGGTTAAGATCTCAAAGGGGGAGGTCTTAACGTCCAGATCTACAAGGAGGAGGTCTGGACGGTTAAGATCTCCAAGGGGGAGGTCTTAACGGTCCAGATTTACAAGGAGGAGGTCTGGACGGTTAAGATCTCCAAGGGGGAGGTCTTAACGGTCCAGATCTTCAAGGAGGAGGTCTAGACGGTTAAGATCTCCAAGGGGGAGGTCTTAACGGTCCAGATTTACAAGGAGGAGGTCGGGACCGCTGGATTTCGATCGAACCGCCCAGAATGATCTAAGGCTCAAGGAGGGGGGGACGTTCGAACCATCCAAATGTCTCATCAGGATCAAACCGTCCAATGCAAATCGGATGACTCACGATCAATAGAGATGCAAATAGACAAGGAGGAGGTCCTAGAGGACCTGAGGAGGTCCTGAAGGACACGAGGAGGTCCAATAAAGGTAAGGGGAGGTCCTAGAGGACACGGGGTGGTCCTGGAGGACATGGGGAGGTCCTGAAGGACACGGGGAGGTCCAATAAAGGTAAGGGGAGGTCCGGTAGGACATGGGGAGGTCCGGTAGGACACAGGGAGGTCCAAGTGAACAAAGAGGAGGTCCTAAGAAGCGGTAGCACCGCAAAGTGCGAGCGGTACTACCAGGTTGGTGCCGGAGGGAACCTCCAGAGAAGGTTTCAAAGATACCAGCAACAAAGGAAAGTCCAAGTAAACACGAAAAGCTTCAACGGGATTCCAAAGGAGCTTAGATGCACATGAGGGTGGCGAAGGTTTGGGGAGGTTGTAAGCCAGAGGAACCTGAGAGGGAGAATTGGACCCAGGGAGGTCCAAGTACTTGGGAGGTCTGGACCCAAGGAGGTCTGGACCAGAGGAGGACAACACAAAGGAGGTCCGGATCTTTGGATCCAAACGAATGGGAGATCTGGACCATTAGATCCCAGATGTAGGGAGGTCTGGTCCAGAGATAGGCAAAAGATAGACAGAGAAGGGAAGATCCTCAAAACTCCAATCAACTCAAGGAAATTTTAGTTGAAGTTTGAGTTAGTCAACTTAAATCCATAATGAAATTTCAGGTTAAGCTTTGAATTCTCATCAAAACAAAATGGTTCTTTTTATTTTGAAAATTTCAAAAAGGCTCTGAAAATCAGGGTGTCACAAATAGCTATTCTCCTACTTGACATTATGCCCCCTTGGAATTTGGTACTTGAAATGTTGTCATGATCTCCCTTGGACAATTTAGGTTGGGTAATTTTAGTTGGTATTACTTGATATTGCCAACACGGGATCGTATGTTTATGCTTAGCCTTGCTGTAGAACCGCGGGTCGTGTGAATCATGCCTCATCAATTATTAATCTTGACTAATGGAACTATGGAATCTGTGGTTGGTGCCACTGTTAAGAAACTATGGTGTGAGGCCATAGCTGTGTTGATTGTGGTGCGATGCCACCTTTGTTAAAATTTGCAGTGCCAGGACCAGGGTGGTCTTTGGCCGGGTTGAACGCAAATGTTTTTGCACTCGGGTAAGTGATCGTGCAGTAAAGGGGGTGCCATATGCACAATGGGATGAGGCTGCCTTGCCTGAGTGGATTAAGGACTTAAATTTGTGTCTGTTGAACCGGGTATAACCGTGCAACCACAAGACCATTTTATGGGGATGGTCTGGGCCAAATAATTAGCAATGGGCTGGCTTGGTTCTGTTGTGGTGGAGCGTTGGTGCGCTGGCGCAAGAGGGGGCACCCAATAACCCGACAGGGGGGATTTGTGAAACCTTAGTGGGCAGCTCCGAGCCAATTCAAAGCTTTGTAAAGGCCTTGCCACGCTCTCTAGACTGCTCACCTTCGGAAGTGAGCAAGGGTCTTTCCGGAACCCGTCCCGCTAGAGAGATCGTGGATTGTGGGTAAAGTTGTACACCTCTGCAGAGTGTAAAATCTATTCGAATAGCCAAGTCCTTGGTCATGGACATTGCCTGGTGAAAATTGTGCAAGGGGTAAATTTTATAAAATGTGTTCCTGGGTACTTCTGCCAGGGGTCATGACTTTTTCTCAAAGAGACCTTGGCCGGCTCTAGAGAGGTCATGACTGGCTCAAGTTGTGGTCCGGGGGCTGGTTGCGGCTCTGGAGTGGGTGCTCCAGAGTGGTCGTGGGAGAGGTCTTTGTCGTGGGTGCGACCAGGACTCCCACGAGTTGTCTTTGGGAGCTCTGGAGTTGGTGCTCTATAGTGGTCTTGGGAGAGGTCCTGGTCGTGGGTGCGACCAGACCTCCCCCAAGTAGCTTTGGAAGTGAGCTGCTGCTCACTCCCTCCTTTCAAACAAATGTATTTATGTATTATTATTTTAACTTGAGCCTTGCAATCTATCTACGTATATACTGTCAAACATTGCTTTTGCAACTAACCCTATAGCTCTCTTTTGGCAAGCCCTGCATGAATAATATTTGCATACACTTCCCCAAGGCCTGCTGAGTACATTCAAAAGTACTCATGGCTTGTGCCCTCTGTTTTAATAAGCAGATCAGGAAGTTCCAGGGAGCTCAAAGCTCCAAGAAGAAGAGGTCTTTGGAGGCCTTGCGTGCAAGGGGATGTCCTCCACTCGATAGCCTGCGTGCTGATCGATTGGATCTGCTCGTGTGGTTTTTGGGTCTGCTGCTAAGTGCTCTTTTTGTAAGCCCTGATGGCAAACTCTTGTAAGAAGCTTGGCCGGTTGGCCTTTAATAACATATGTTATTCTATCTATTGTTTCTTTTAGCTTGTTGTATGGATTTGGTCACACCCATGTATGTCTGTGAGGGCTAGCTTGGGTTCCTGGGACTGGCTCAGCGCGCAGAGGCCAAGACCTCCAGGAGGTCTTCAAGATCTCCTGGGAGGTCCTGGCAGACCTCCTCGCGGAACATATCGGGCGGTACTACCGCTCCTTCGTAAGGTAGTATCGGAGCAAAAAAAAATCTGGTAGTGACCTTCCCGAGTATATTCCGAGGAGCTCCTTACAACGGGGAGGACAGAACGAACAGAGAAAGGGAAACCAACACGAGAGAACTCCAACAAACTCAAAGCAAACAATCTTGAATTAATTGAAGTTTGATTTAGTCACTTTAAACACCTTAAATTCCAAAATCTCAAGTTAAGCTTTAGAACTTCAACAAAACCAAATGGTTATATTTATTTTGAAAAACTCAGAAACTCTGGAAAAATTAGGACGTTACTGCGATGCACCAAAAAGTGAAAACCAAAAAAAATCGTTTAAGACCTCAAAAGCTGTCTCTGAAGTTTGACTTACGTTTTTTATTAGTTTCATTTGTCGGTTTGAGTTTTCTTTCATTCAGTTGTGTAATCAACCATATGCATATACTCAGTCCAACTGTCCAAAGAATTGATTGGTTTGGCTCAAAATTCGATTTTTTTACAATAGAAAAACTATCACGAGACGGTTCTAAACAATAACCGCTCAGGAAAAAACTATCACGAGCGGTTCTAAATAACTTTTCACGCATCGCTCAGCGATAGTTTTTTTCACGACGTTATTGTTTAGAACCGCCTCGTGATAACTTTTCGTGAGACAGTTCAAAAACAAATGTCAGGATGACCTCATATCATCACGCATTAGACACATAAACGATTTATTCAAAAATGTCAGGATGACAATTTTGAACCGTCTATGATGACCTTTTCGTAGTAGTGTCAACGGTGTAAGGAACTGTTCGATTAAACGTGTCATTGCCATGTTCATAGGTTTCGCTTACACAGAAAATGTCTCTCACTACTATAGAAAAGGTAATCATAGACGGTTCAAAATCGTCATCACAAATGGTTTTTTGAACCGTCTGATTTTATAGGTCAGTAATGATATGAGGTCATCACAGACATTTGGTTATTGTTTAGAATCGCTCGTGATAGTTTTTTCTATTGCAAAAAATCAAATATTGAGCCAAACCAATCAATTGTCGGACAGCTTGGACCGATTATCTCGCATATGGTTAATTACACAAACTGAATGAAAGAAAACTCAAACCGACTACGAATCTAACAAAGGTAAACGGGTTTGAAACTTCAGATGCAGTTTTGAGGCCCTAAACGACATTTTTTAGGGTTTTTACTTTTTCGGGGCCTCGCGAAGACAATTTGACCTTGACTTATGGATTTTCGGATTGTGCTTTTCGTTAGCTTTCCAACGAGCCAAGAAAGTCACAATCCGAGTTTGTATGCAAAAGTTATGGCTGTTTTACCGAATAATGCGCAAAAACGAGTCCGAGATAAAGAGGTGGACGATGGCCTGGTACTCGGAGTCAGGGATGCCAAGGTGCTCGCTGTCGATGTCCATAATCTTATCTTGATCTATTCATTCACAAGAAACCCATAGTCACCGCTGAGAGCCCCAAAAAGCGACAAGGCAGGGGGAGGCGATAAACGATTGATCACTTACTAGCATGGGGATATCAACCAGGAAGAGAGGGGAGAGGATCAGATGGGGGATATCACCGGCAATGAAGGAGAGGCAGCAGCAGCATCACCGTTGTGTCACGACGGTGACACTGCATAAAACACTCTTACGACAAGAGTGCCTTGTGCAACGAACCGTGGCGTCATAACCGGAGGCGGAGGAGCTCATGACGGTAGTCGGCGGTAGTCGGAGCTCGGCGTGGGGAGGGGAGAGGGAGAGACTGATGGAAGACAAGACAGGGGTGGTGTTAGAAAAATAGGGACAAAGGAGACACAAATTTTTACGTGGAAAACCCTTGCGGGAAAAAAACCACGGGCGCCAATCGGCGATGATCACTATATGAGGAGCGATTGCAAAACGCAGGGGATTATAATGAGGCGTCCCTCTTCCCGTGCAGCTTACAAGAGTTATATAAAGGAGTAAAAGGACTTAGAGTCCAAGTAGGAAACTAATATGCTAATATGGCATATTTCAGATACTTCCATATTAGAAATTCAGATCACATACGGTTCCAAATATTAACAATCTCCACCTTGAGAAAAATTTTCTCTTGTAGCAAAATAAAGAATTATCAATCACCAAATGATTCCCCAATAAGATAAAAATCACCGTGCGCCAATTAGTCACTAGGACTAACTGGCTTTGTCATCATATCAGCAGGATTATCATGAGTACTTATCTTGCACACCTTGACATCACCTTGAGCAATAACACCTCGAATAAAATGATATCTCACATCAATGTACTTTGTTCTCTCATGGAACATCTGATCCTTTGTAAGACATATAGCACTCTGACTATCACAAAATATAGTAGTGCAAGAATTATCTCCACAAAGCTTAGTGTACAAACCTCTCAACCAAATAGCTTCTTTACAAGCTTCAGAAATAGCCATATATTTTGCTTTAGTGGTTGATAAGTCAACAGTAGCTTGCAAACTTGCCTTCCAACTAACAGCACAACCACCAATGGTGAAAACATAACCTGTTAGAGACCTCCTCTTGTCCAAATCACCAGCATAATCAGAGTCAACATAACCAACAAGTTCATCTCTAGAATTCCCAAACTGCAAACAAGCATTAGAAGTGCCACGCAAATATCCGAAAATCCACCGAATCGCTTTCCAATGCTCTTTTCGGATTAGCCATGTATCTCATCGACAACACTCAATGCATGAGATAAATCAGATTTAGAACAAACCATGGCATACATAAGAGAACCAACTGCACTGGAATATGGAACTCTAGACATGTACTCAATATCATAATCTGACTTAGGACATAAGGCTGAAGATAATCTGAAATGCAAAGCTAATGGAATACTCACCGGTTTTGCATCATGCATATTAAAACGACGAAGGACCTTCTCAATATAACCTTTTTGACTAAGGTATAACTTGCCAGATTACCTCTCTCTAATAATCTCCATGCCAAGAATTTTCTTTGCTGCACCTAAGTCCTTCATCTCAAATTCATTACTCAATTGTGTTTTCAGTTTTGCTATTTCTGACTTATCTTTTGCAGCAATCAACATATCATCAACATAGAGAAGCAAATAAATAGCTGAACAATTAGCAATCTTTAAATAAACACAGTTATCATAATCAGACCACTTAAAATCATGAGAGAGCATAAAGGAGTCAAATCTCTTGTACCATTGCCTTGGAGATTGCTTCAAACCATAAAGAGATTTCTTTAATCTACAAACAATGTGTTCTTTTCCAGGAGTAACAAAACCCTCAGGTTGGTCCATATAAATGTCTTCTTCTAACTCCCTATGTAAGAATGCAGTTTTAACATCTAATTGCTCAAGTTCATAATCATGCATAGCAACAATACTGAGTAAAGTGCAAATAGAACTATGCTTCACAACTGGGGTAAAAACATCATTAAAATCAATACCTGGAATCTGACTATAACCTTTAGCAACCAACCTTACTTTATACCTTGCTGGTTCAGTAGGAGAAATACCATCCTTTCTTTTGAAAATCCACTTACAATGAACAGGCTTCTTCTCCTTTGGCAATTTCACTAGTTCCCAAGTGCTATTCTTTTCAAGTGACTCCATTTCATCATGCATGGCAGTTATCCACTTATTACAATTAGTGGAGTTAATAGCCTCAGAGTATGATGAAGGTTCTGTATTACCTCTAATTTCTTCTGCCACACTCAAAGCATAATGTAACATCCCAAATGTATAATCAGGGTTATTCAAGTATAATTATATGTGTAGAAATTAAAACTTTTTCTCACAACTTGAAAACCCTTACAATCTCATGTAATTCTTGTCCAAGAGTTGTGTAAACCAAGAACACAAAGCTCTTGTTGACCAAAAGTCAAATTCATTTTCCAATTCTCTCAAATCTTGTGCCAAACAATTGGAAAGTATCTTCCTTGGTCCTAAAACTGAGGTGGGACCCTCTGAAAAATATCACAAGTTGTAAAACTAGTTTGATAATTTTGGAGGTAAATGAATCATTGAACAACCTTAATGAAATTCCTGAGAAAAATGCATTGCATAATAACCTCTGGAAAATTTATGTAAGGTTAATCATGTTGTCACTAGCTCCAGTTAAAATCTTATGAATTTTGGAGTTCATTTGCTATCTCAAACAATTTTGCCAAGTCTTAGTCATTAGAAAATTAAATTTAAAACAGGCCTTTGTTCCTTGGCCGAGCCAGACTCAAACTGGTCCAAATTTCAACCCCATCGACCTCCTTTCCCACCTTGATGAGGTCGTGGCCGTTGGATCCAATCCAACCGCCACGACCTCCCTCAACCAAGGCCCCCAGACCTCCCCATTCGAGGTCCTCTTGACCTCGTGGACCTCCTCGTCAACGTGGGCGTCGACCTCCCACCTCATCAGTCATAGCCGCTGGATCAAAGATCCACGGCCACGACCTCCCGTGTGTTAAACCTCAAAGGACCTCCTCGTCTTTGTAAGCCATCGCAATGAGGTCATCCCACCTATGTGAGGTCTTGGCCCTTGGATTCAAGATCCGCGCCCCGACCTCCCTCACTGTTAAACTAAGCAAGTCCACATCCCACCCACGTGAGGTCACACCATTGGATCAAAATCCATGGTCACGACCTCCTCCTCCCAATCTAACTGCGAGACCTCCTTTGCACTCACTTGAGGTCGAGTCTGTTGGATTTACATCCAAAGGCCACGACCTCCTCTCAAAAACATCACAACAAGGTCCTCCCGCCTTGTTGAGGTCATAGCCCTTGATCCAAATCGAGGGCTAAGACCTCCTTCGCTTTGCGCGATCAAACCTCCCCATCAGTCAATGCCCTTGATTTTAATCCAAAGGCCAGACCTCCCCTCATGTCTTTTCGATCGCGTGCAAGTTAAGTCCTCACCGAGGTCCGCACCGCTGAGGGAGATCCAACGCCTTGGACCTCTGTCCCATTTCCCACGTATGCTTTCGATTACACGAAATCGGAGGGCCACGACCTCCCCATCCTGATCGTGTGGTGGGACCTCCACCCACCACTTAAAACGAACGGTTCAAAACTCTCATCCGATGGCCGGACCTCTCCTGTGTCTTATCCAACGCCACTAAGACCTCCCCTGTTCTTCTCCTTCCTCTGGCGCTACGGCAAGCTCGAAGCGGTGCATTTATTATGGTTCCGCACATGAGGTACACTTCATCACTCTTGTCGACCAAGATTTAATGCAGTCGACCTTCCGCCCCCCGTCCCACATAGGCTCGCACCTTGTCAACCTTGTGTCTTGTCCAAGCCATGGACCTCCCATGGGCCAAGCTCACCATGAGCTTGGCGGTGGTCCACAACCTCCTGTGCCCTTAGTATAAAGCCTCCCCCATCGTGTTGCTTGGCTTCCTTTGCACACCTTTGTTCCTTGGCTTACACCCTGTCTTTGTGAGCTTTAAACCACCAAAGCTTCCTTGGCAGCCATTGCCGGAGCTTGAAGCTCCTCGGTGGACAAGGGTCACTGGAGTTTTTTCTCCTTTTCTAAGCTTCTTTTGTGCCATTCCTCCGGGACCAAGTCCTAACTTGAATTGGTTTGGGCGATTCAGAGGTGGACAAAGTGGAGCTTGAGTCAAGCTTTGGCCGTGGAGCACCCTTCCTCCCGGCAAGACCGGCCCTCCTTCTCGACCTCCTCAAAGACCTTAGGACCTCCTGTACATCCCCGTAATCCCTTAGTGCTGCACCCGATGAATGTTTTCATGAGCTTTAGTTTGGCATAAGCTTGTTTGTCGCTATGAGCTCATTTTTGCTTTTCGGTTTTGCCCGCTTGGTCACCTCTCGTCCTCTCGGCTCGCCCGGCGTTCAAGGCCGCTATTGCTTGTTGAGAGAAGGTCCGCGAGTGCGCGTGGTTATTGCGAACCGCGGTACCATTGATCTCGCCGGCGAGGTCTACATCGCCATGAGAACCAAATATTTGAACACGGTTTTGTTTGACGCAACGACAAATGCGTCGTTGTCGCTTTTAGGACAAAAGATCCACCGAAAGTTAATGCGCTTATCATTGCTCCCATCATTGAATTCATTTGGTGTGTCTTAACTGCCTTAAATCCACCATTTATCGCGCGCCATTGTCCTCCGCCGCGACCTCCTCGTGGTCCCGCGCATTTAATCTCTTGTCCATAGCGGCGTGCGTGTCGTGCGCTAATTCTAGCGCCGATCTCGACATCCGCACCTCCTCCAAGGAGATCTGGAGCGCCCAAGACCTCCTTGGCGCAATCTTAGCCGTCCCGCACCTCCTGGAGGTTCAGGACGTTGAGGACCTCCTCTGGGACCTCCTCGAGGTCATCTCACCGCTGAGGACCTCCTTTTAATCTGGTCCGCTCCGGACCTCCTTCCATGTTGTGGTCCGTTAGATCTTCCATCTACGGCCATGACCTCCCTCACCTCGCGCATGTGCGTGGTTAGGAGGTCCAGACCTCTGGACCTCCCATGTGCATGTGTGTTGTTCTCTGGGAGGTCTCGAGCCGTTAGATCTGAGATCTGTGGCTCACGACCTCCCATGTCTTTGTGAATGTTAGGAAGGTCAAGAAATTCTTAAGTATGAACTGAAATGAGGTAGACTTTAGAATTTCATATCTTTTTCATTTTAAATCCTTTTGAGGTCATTCAAATTGTGTTAGCTCTGTCTTAAACTTGACTTTAATCCAAAAATGGTTGTAAGTTGAGTTCAGCTCCAGAGCACAGTTTTGCCATAGGTTTTAGTACTCCTTTTGGATAATACACTCAAAATTTAGGTTTAACTTGTAAAACCCATAACTAATGTTCTGTAGGTTATTTTTGAATGAGACCAACTTTGTTAGCTTCTCTATTAATGAACTCACTGTAAAAATTAGATTTGAGCATATTGCTGTTATAGAAATAAGGACTTGTGCATTATAATTTTGTTCAAGTTCTTGTTTTTGAAAAATTATAGAAAGTGCAATATAGCTCCAAATGGGATGAACTCAATTGTGTTATTCATCTCATGAGGTGCTGGTTTCACAGTAAAAATCTCAGCCTCACCACTTTTCTAGAAAATGTTGCCTCATAATTAAATTAGTGAATAGTGCAGTTTGGTATTTTCAGGGCTGAGCAGAATTGTTTTGCTCATAACTTTTGCATTAAGAATCCAAATCCATTGGTTCTTGTTGCTAAATTCCTAAAATCACCCTCTTACTGCTGTAGAAATTTCAGAGAATTTGGAGTTCGTTTGCTGTGCTGTCTTGTTGTTTTTCGTCGTTCTTATCGGTTCTTTATCGCTTTTTCCGTTAGGTTTCGACATTTGTGGTGATCCCGCAAACGACCCTCCGCAACAAAGTGACCAGCAGCAAGGCAAGCAGTTTGACCATTTCCATCATTGTCCCATTATTTTAAAGCTTAATACTTTGTTTTACTTATATGTATGCATGCTACTTTGTGTTAATTGTCGCTAGTAATCCTATAGTTGCATAATCTGTAGGAGTTGTTTATCCTCTACTACCAATGAGCCTAGGTTATTCGCTGTGGTTGGAGCTCGTTGGATGAGCTCTTATCACTTAGTAGTTTCGACTTAAACTGCTTAGACATGCTTAGCTATCGGTAGTAATGGGCGATCATCGACTTAGTCGATGGTCTTGATCACACAAGTATAATTATTCCTCCTATATGTCCAGCACTTGTGCTTTGATTAATTTGTAAAATCAAAACTGAAAATAAAATGTTGATTTGGACTTGGGCATATTGGATGGATGGTGTGGTTTTGGAATGTGGTAGTATGCCCGAGTCGTTATGACCGAGTTACTTGCGCCACCGCTTTGAGCAATATTATGCTAACCACACGAGGGGATATGGGACCTCTCTTGACTAAGTACTTTGGGGGTGTTAATTATGAGCTGGTTGGTGGGTATGTTTTAATAAAATGTGTATGTGTAGTGTTGGGAGGAGCATTGGCGGTGCCGGTTAGGGTCTGCCTAATGTGTCCTTGTCCCCGTGGGTTGCGGCTCGTAATTAGCATCGCCCATTGGAAATGTCTCAGAGGACTTAGCCGTGCCGGCATACCAAAGGTAGTGTGCCTAAAGGAAAGGCGGTCTCATGTGGGTACATTGGTACACCCTGCAGGATAAAACTATTCAATAGCCTCGCCCTAGGTTATGGACACGCCGAAAACGCCCAGAAGAACTAGACTACAACTTTTAATTAAAACTTGACATGGTTGGTATGAGTGGGTAATTCATACTATTGTTGTGGTGGCTATTGGGTTAGTCACTTCGTGATTGTTCTTGTTGTTGTTATTATGTTATTATTATGTTGTTATTTCAACAAGTAAAAATGCTTTGTCAAATTGCCTTAAATCTATTATGTTATTGCAAATGGAACTTGCTTTATGCTAAATGTAAGTCCAAAGCTCCATCCACTTAATTAAAGCTTGCATGTAGCTAAATTATAGTTCTGTTATCTTACACGTCAGTTTTGCAGTACAATAAACAAGTTATTGTACTCATTTGCTTTGCTTAACAACCTTGTTGCAGAGGATCTGAGGTGAGCTCCAAGAGCCTTACTTCTATGCCACGTGTTGCGCTTTCTTCGACGACTAGCTTGGCGGTCCCACGATGCCTAGGGTTAAGGCACACCGATTGGCTTTGTGTTATAGCCATCTTTATGGCACTTTTGCTTCCACTGTATTCTTGTAACTTATTGCTATTTGGCCTAAGGGCCCTCTTTTGTAGTAGCTATTCCATATTAATATTAACTTCGGTTTGTTGCTTATGTTCTATGTGTTGTATGGAATTGATATATTCTTTTGTTGTGAGGTATGTATACTGCATTCGGGAGTATACATCTCTCGAGACCGAGTTTATTCGGTTGATAATACTAGGGTCAATTGGATGACTAAGTATTATGAGCCTAATAAATGTCGGGTCTCACAAAAGTTGGTATCGAGCTGTTATGACCGTAGTAACACAAGCTTGGTCGTCTTTAAGATATTTTGGAAAACCTATTTTCAAAGTATAAACGAGATTTGAAAGCTTAAGAAAATTCTCAGATTTTACTCCTCATCTACCTTAGCTTTCTTCTCATCTCACTCTAATTTGAGTTTTGAAAGTTGTTTTCCTCTCTTCTCTTCTACAAAATAGTCATTATCGATTAATTGGGTTTTGGGTAACATATGAGAGTTCTAAATTGATGTCTTGGCTACCTTCTTGGTGAAGAATAGAAGTATTTGAAGGCTAAACTCAAATCTGAAAATTCTGGACAGCAAGCAAGCATTTTAGGGCAGCAATGCTTAAGCTAGTAAATGAGGTAGAAAATGAGAGGCTAATCAACTAAAACTTGTGGGAATAAAAGGGTAAGATGTGATACTAGTTAGCTAAGTATCTAACACTTATTTCGCTGCCTTAACCTTGCTCTCTAATAGTTTTAGATCTCATCTTACAATCTGATTTGTAATCTTCCGATCAATTACTCGCTCATTCAATACGGGTTAGTTGAGTTGAGAAGTTGAACTTTGCTTTTGGTGTTTCTTGGCTGTTTTTAGAGTCTTTTAGAAGCTTGTTAAAGTTTAATTACCCGCTGCTTTGGCTTTCGCTTAGGGTGATCTCCATTCCCTAGTCGATCGCTTTTGCTTTCTTTAAGGCTTAATTTTTCGGTCTAGTTGCTAACCAAAATTTCTTGTAACAGATGGCCGGACGATTCGTAGCGGCCAAGGCGGCCACCGGTCCGGACGAGGAGCTTCCTCCTCCTCCGACCATGGCCGAGGTTCTTCTTCGATAGAGCGCAACCGCTGGATGATGACAGAGAGTTCTATCGACGCCATCGCGCAATAACACCACCGCACTTTCCGAGCTTCAGATCTGGGCTGTGGAATGCCCATCGGCCTCGTGGGGGTCTTGCTGAGTTCCTTCGTACTCAGCCCCTACCTTTCTCGGCCCGAGGACCTTTGGATGCGGACGATTGGCTTCGCTCTTGTGGAGCGTAAGCCAGATAGCGCAGATGCCAGAGCACGAGAAGGCGCTGCGCAGATCGCACCACCTTGAGGGTGCAGCTTTGTCTGGTGGGAGAGCTATCTCGCCATGCAGCCGTAGACCACACCGCCTCTTGGGAGGAGTTTCAGATCGCCTTCCGTCGGGCTCACATCCTCGCCGCTTGATGGAGATCAAGAAGGGAGTTTCTTCGCCAAGCAAGGGCATAGCTCACCATGGAGTATGTGTACGAGTTCAACCATCCGCTCGTTATGCTCCCGAGGATGTGGCCACCGATATGGCCAAGGTGCCAAGTTCAGCGCCGGCTTGTCCGAGGAGCCGAAGGACAAGCTATCCATTGCCAACTTTCTGATTTTCAGACCTTGGTCGACAAGGCCATCGTCGTGAGCATGCGGCTCGGGAGCTTATGGATTCCATAGCGCAAGTGGGAGACCTATAAGACTTCGTGCCCGCTTCTTCCGCCCTCGTTTGGCGGTCTCGGGTACCACTCTCATTCTTCGGCGCCCGAGGTCACCCGCCTCGTCCCTCGCCCTTCGCAGTCGTGCCCTGATCACGTCGCCGCCACAATAGGTGGCCCCAGCAACCGGCGGCGGGTCACATGTTTCTCATGCAACGAAGGGCATTATGCGAACCAATGCCCTAAGAAGACGGGCGAGCCCTCGCCCTAATGGAGGACGCGGGCAGAGGTGGTGCATCTCAGACCGAAGATTGTCCCGCTACCCAAGGCATGGGTAGTGGTCGCGTCAACGCCATCACCGCAGAGGAGGCTCAGAGGCACCCGACGCCGTACTAGGTACACTTTCGTTAACTCTCACCCTGCTATCGTCTTGTTTGATTCAGAGCATCTCATTCCTTTGTTTCGAGTCTTTTGTCAGCTGTTGGAGAGCTTCCTTTCTCTCCATTGTCGGCCCCGCTACTCATTCGCTCTCTGGTTCGGAGTTGAGAGTGAATCCGAGTGTAGAGATGTCCCTATCGAGATCAAAGGCGAGGGTTCTTAGCAAACCTTATCCTTCTCCATTCAATGAGTCTTGATGTGATTCTTGGTATGGATTGGTTGTCTCAAAGACATGGGACAAATCGATTGCGCCAGAAGCTCATCTCTCTGTCTAGTTCTTCCGGGCGAAGGTTTGCTTCTCGCAAGTCGCTAGGCCCTCATCTCTTCAAGACTTGAAGCGAAGCCCGCTCGAGATATTAGCGAAGTCCCAACAGTTTGTGACTTTGTTGATGTCTTTCCGCTGATCTTCCAGGATGCCACCCGCTCGAGACCTCGAGTTTGTCATTGAGTTGGCTCCCTACGCCCCTATCTCAAAGAGGCCTTATCGGATGCCACCGAACGAGTTGGTGGAGTTGAAGAAGCGATTAAGCTTAGCCGCAAGAGAAGGGTTTCATCCGCCTAGCTCATCTCCGTGGGGTTGTCCAAATAATCTTCGTGAAAGAAGAAGGATTCGTACTTTTACGCATGTAAGTTGATTACCGCCCACTTAATGAAGTGACGATAAAGAACAAGTATCCGTTGCCCCGCATTGACGATCTCTTTGATCAATTAACTAGAGCTCGAGTTTTCTCCAAGATTGATCTCGAGAGGGATATCATCGAGTTCAGATTCGCCCGAGGTTATTCCAAAGACAGCATTCTCTACTCGCTATGGCTTGTATGAGTATACTGTCATGTCATTCGGCTTAACCAATGCTCCTGCCTTGTTCATGAATCTCATGAATTCGGTATTCATGGAGTATTTGGATAAGTTTGTCGTGGTCTTCATCGATGATATTCTTATCTATTCCAAGGACGATGAGGAACATGATCAGCATCTGAGGCTGGTGTTAGGCAAGCTACGTGAGCACCAGCTGTACGCGAAGTTCAGCAAGTGTGTATTCTGGTTGAAGGAAGTGGCTTTCTTAGGCCATATTCTTTCAGCAGGAGGTGTAGCCGTTGATCCTAGCAAGGTCACCGATGTTCTTTCATGGAGTCAGCCTTCTTCGGTCACCGATGTGCGGAGTTTTCTTGGTTTAGCGGGATATTATCGCCGCTTTATCGAGAACTTCTCCAAGATCGCGAAGCCGATGACGGAGTTGCTCAAGAAGGACAAGAAGTTCTTGTGGTCCGCTGAGTGTGAGGAAAGTTTCCAAATACTCAAGAAGCGTTTGACCACCGCTCCCGTTCTTGTTCTTCCCGATATCCATCGGCTTCGATATCTTTTGCGATGCTTCTCGTCGAGGCCTCGGTTGTGTCCTTATGCAAGAAGGCAAGGTAGTGGCCTATGCATCAAGACAATTGAGACCTCATGAACTCAACTACCCTACTCATGATTTGGAGTTGGTCACTGTGATTCATGCACTTAAGATTTGGCGACATTACCTAATCGGTGAATCGCTAGAAGTGTATTCGATCACAAAGCCTCAAGTACTTGTTCACCCAACCCGACTGAACCTCGTGCAAAGGAGATGGTTGGAATTGATCAAGGACTATGATATGGGTATTCACTACCATCCGGGCAAGGCTAATGTCGCTTGCCGATGCGCTTAGTCGCAAAGCACATTGTAATGCCTTAGTGCTCAAGGAGCATTCGCCTCTCTTCTCGAAGCATTCTAGCGCCTCAACTTGGAGATAGTTGAGCATGGATTTCTCATTGCCATGGTTGTGCAACCAACCTTGGTGGATCGGATCAAGTCCGCTCGCAATGGATTTGGGAGTGAGCCACATTAAGGCAAATGTCAAGGCCGAACGACCAAGTGCTTTTCCGAGGATGAGCATGGTGTTGTGAGGTTCGGCAACGCCTTGTGGTTCCAAAGGACATGGAGTTGCGGAATTTGATCCTCCACGAAGCCCATGATTCGCTTTATCCATTCATCCCGGCCACAAAGATGTATCAAGATCTCCTTTGAGATTTTGGTGGACCCGAATGAAGAGGGAGATTGCGGTTCGTTGTCGAGTCGCGACGATGTCGTCGTGTCAAGGCCGAGCATCGGCGTCAGCGAGATTGCTTCACCCTCGCTGTGCTTGGAATGGAAGTGGATTCCGTCGGCATGGACTTTATCACCGGTCCGCCTTAACACCAACGGGAAAGACTCCATTTGGGTTGTCATTGATCGGTTGACTAAAGTAGCGCATTTCTTGCTGTCTTGGGCTAAGATTTCTGTTGGTCAATTGGTCGACCTCTATGTCTCTCGCATCGTGTGCTTGCACGTGTGCCCAAGACGATCGCCTTGGATCGTGGTTCTCTTTTCACCTCTCGCTTTTGGCATAGTTTGCAAGAGGCCATGGGAACCCGTTTACCTTTAGCACGGCATTCCACCTCAAACCGATGGTCGACCGAGAGGGTCAACCAGTTTTGGAGGATATGCTTCGTGCTTGTGTCCTTTCCTATGGGAAGCATTGGGAGAAATGCTTGCCATTCGCCGAGTTTTCTTATAACAACGCCTTTCGGGCCGGTCTCGGCATGGCACCTTTTGAGGCCTTGTACGGGAGAAAGTGTAGAACCCCGTTGAACTGGTCAGAGACCGGTGAGAGACCTCTCTTTGGCCCGGACTCAATCAATGAGGCCGAGCGCCAAGTTCAGCTTATTCGTGAGCGTTTGCGCACAGCTCAATCCAGGCAAAAGAGCTATGCGGATCGCCGCCGACGTGAGTTACGTTTTGAGCCTAATGACTTTGTTTATCTCAAAGTCTCTCCTTTGAAGGGCCATCAACGCTTTGCCGTCGGGGCAGTTGGCTCCTCGATATGTCGGTCCCTACCGCATTATCGAGAAGAAGGGAGTGTTGCCTATAAGTTGGAGTTGCCACTGCACTTGCGGGGTACATGATGTTTTCCATGTGTCCCAGGCTTAAGAAGTGCCTCCGTGTTCCAACCGAGGAAGCTCGTTGGAAACCCTCGATGTCCGTGAAGATTTGACCTATCGCGAGCACCTGCTCGCAGACTCGATGAGTCTCGAACGAAGGACAAGGAATAAGACCATCAAGTTCCTTAAAGTTCAAGGGTCAAACCATTCCGAGGATGAGGCTACTTGGGAAAGAGAAGATCGTCTGCGTGCGGACTATCCATCCTTCTTTATCGAGTGAGCCAAATCTCGGACGAGATTTCTGTTAGGGGGAGATTTTGTAACATCCCAAATGTATAATCAGGGTTATTCAAGTATAATTATATGTGTAGAAATTAAAACTTTTTCTCACAACTTGAAAACCCTTACAATCTCATGTAATTTTGTCCAAGAGTTGTGTAAACCAAGAACACAAAGCTCTTGTTGACCAAAAGTCAAATTCATTTTCCAATTCTCTCAAATCTTGTGCCAAACAATTGGAAAGTATCTTCCTTGGTCCTAAAACTGAGGTGGGACCCTCTGAAAAATATCACAAGTTGTAAAACTAGTTTGATAATTTTTGGAGGTAAAATGAATCATTGAACAACCTTAATGAAATTCCTGAGAAAAATGCATTGCATAATAACCTCTGGAAAATTTATGTAAGGTTAATCATGTTGTCAGCTAGCTCCAGTTAAAATCTTATGAATTTTGGAGTTCATTTGCTATCTCAAACAATTTTGCCAAGTCTTAGTCATAGAAAATTAAATTTAAAACAGAGACTGCTTCCTTGGGTGGCCAGACTCAAACCCGGTCCACCCAACCCCATCCGACCTCCTTTCCCACCTTGATGAGGTCGTGGCCGCTGGATCCAATCCAACCGCCACGACCTCCCCTCAACCAAGGCCCCAGACCTCCCCATTCGAGGTCCTCTTGACCTCGTGGACCTCCTCGGGTCAACGTGGGCGTCGACCTCCCACCTCATCAGTCATAGCCGCTGGATCAAAGATCCACGCCACGACCTCCCCTGTGTTAAACCTCAAAGGACCTCCTCGTCTTTGTAAGCCATCGCAGCGAGGTCATCCCACCTATGTGAGGTCTTGGCCCTTGGATTCAAGATCCGCGCCCCGACCTCCCTCACCGTTAAACTAAGCAAGTCCACATCCCACCCACGTGAGGTCACACCATTGGATCAAAATCCATGGTCACGACCTCCTCCTCCCAATCTAACTGCCGACCTCCTTTGCACTCACTTGAGGTCGTGTCGTTGGATTTACATCCAAAGGCCACGACCTCCTCTCAAAAACATCACAACAAGGTCCTCCCGCCTTGTTGAGGTCATAGCCCTTGATCCAAATCGAGGGCTAAGACCTCCTTCGCTTTAAAGCGTATCAAACCTCCCCATCGTCGGTGCCCTTGGATTTTAATCCAAAGGCCGAGACCTCCCCTCATGTCTTTTCGATCGCGTGCGAGTTAAGTCCTCACCGGAGGTCCGCACCGCTGGAGGGAGATCCAACGCCTTGGACCTCTGTCTCATTTCCCACGTGCGTTTCGATTACACGAAATCGGAGGGCCACGACCTCCCCATCCTTGATCGTGTGGTGGGACCTCCACCCACCACTTAAAACGAACGGTTCAAAACTCTCATCCGATGGCTAGGACCTCTCCTGTGTCTTATCCAACGCCACTAAGACCTCCCTGTTCTTCTCCTTCCTCGCGCGCGGGCAAGCTCGAGCGGTGCATTTATTGCGTGTTCCGCACATGAGGTACACTTCATCACCTCTTGCCGACCAAGATTTAATGCAGTCGACCTTCCGCCTCTCCCGTCCCACATAGGCTCGCACCTTGTCAACCTTGTGTCTTGTCCAAGCCATGGACCTCCCATGGGCCAAGCTCACCATGAGCTTGGCGGTGGTCCACAACCTCCTGTGCCCTTAGTATAAAGCCTCCCCCATTGTGCTGCTTGGCTTCCTTTGCACACCTTTGTTCCTTGGCTTACACCCTGTCTTGTGAGCTTTAAACCACCAAAGCTTCCTTGGCCGCCATTGTTTGGAGCTTGAAGCTCCTCGGTGGACAAGGGTCACTTGAGTTTTTCTCCTTTTCTCTAAGCTTCTTTTGTGCCATTCCTCTGGGACCAAGTCCTAACTTGAATTGGTTTGGGCGATTCTGAGAGGTGGACAAAGTGGAGCTTGAGTCAAGCTTTGGCCGTGGAGCACCCTTCCTCCCCAAGACCGGCCCTCCTTCCTCGACCTCCTCAAGACCTTAGGACCTCCTGTACATCCCCGGTAATCCCTTAGTGCTTGCACCCTGATGAATGTTTTCGCGAGCTTTAGTTTGGCATAAGCTTGTTTGTCGCTGAGCTCATTTTTGCTTTTCGGTTTTGCCGTCGGGTCACCTCTGTCCTCTCGGCTCATGGCGCTCAAGGCCGCTATTGCCGTTGAGAGAAGGTCCGCGGTGCGCGTGGTTATTGCGAACCCAATGGTACCATTGATCTCGCCGGCGAGGTCTACATCGCCGCGAGAACCAAATATTTGAACACGGGTTTTTGTCGGACGCAACGACAGCGTCGTTGTCGTTTTAGGACAAAAGATCCACCGAAGTTAATGCGCTTATCATTGCTCCCATCATTGAATTCATTTGGTGTGTCTTAACCGTCTTAAATCCACCATTTATCGCGCGCCATTAAGTCCTCCGCCATGACCTCCTCGTGGTCCCGCCAAGATTTGATCTCTTGTCCATAGCGCTGCAGTGTCGCGCGCTAATTCTAGCGCCGATCTCGACATCCGCACCTCCTCCAAGGAGATCTCGAGCGCCCAAGACCTCCTTGGCGTAATCTTAGCCGTCTGCACCTCCCCGGAGGTGCAGTGACGCTGAGGATCTCCTCTGGGACCTCCTCGAGGTCATCTCACCGCTGAGGACCTCCTTTAATCTGGTCCGCTCCGGACCTCCTTCCATGTTGTGGTCCGTTAGATCTTCCATCTACGGCCATGACCTCCTCACCTCGCGCAGATGCGTGGTTAGGAGGTCCAGACCTCTGGACCTCCCATGTGCATGTGTGTTGTTCTCGGGAGGTCTGAGCCGTTAGATCTGAGATCTGTGGCTCACGACCTCCCATGTCTTTGTGAATGTTAGGAAGGTCAAGAATTCTTAAGTATGAACCTAAATGAGGTAGACTTTAGAATTTCATATCTTTTTCATTTTAAATCCTTTTGAGGTCATTCAAATTGTGTTAGCTCTGTCTTAAACTTGACTTTAATCCAAAAATGGTTGTAAGTTGAGTTCAGCTCCAGAGCACAGTTTTGCCATAGGTTTTAGTACTCCTTTTGGATAATACACTCAAAATTTAGGTTTAACTTGTAAAACCCATAACTAATGTTCTGTAGGTTATTTTTGAATGAGACCAACTTTGTTAGCTTCCTCTATTAATGAACTCACTGTAAAAATTAGATTTGAGCATATTGCTGTTATAGAAATAAGGACTTGTGCATTATAATTTTGTTCAAGTTCTTGTTTTTGAAAAATTATAGAAAGTGCAATATAGCTCCAAATGGGATGAACTCAATTGTGTTATTCATCTCATGAGGTGCTGGTTTCACAGTAAAAATCTCAGCCTCACCACTTTTCTAGAAAATGTTGCCTCATAATTAAATTAGTGAATAGTGCAGTTTGGTATTTTCAGGGCTGAGCAGAATTGTTTTGCTCATAACTTTTGCATTAAGAATCCAAATCCATTGGTTCTTATTGCTAAATTCCCTAAAAATCACCCTCTTACTGCTGTAGAAATTTCAGAGAATTTGGAGTTCGTTTGCTGTACTGTCTTGTTGTTTTTCGTCGTTTTATCGGTTCTTTATCGTTTTTCCGTTAGGTTTCGACATTTGTGGTGATCCCAAACGACCCTCCGCAACAAAGTGACCAGCAGCAAGGCAAGCAGTTTGACCATTTCCATCATTGTCCCATTATTTTAAAGCTTAATACTTTGTTTTACTTCTATGTATGCATGCTACTTTGTGTTAATTGTCGCTAGTAATCCTATAGTTGCATAATCTGTAGGAGTTGTTTATCCTCTACTACCAATGAGCCTAGGTTATTCGCTGTGGTTGGAGCTCGTTGGATGAGCTCTTATCACTTAGTAGTTTCGACTTAAACTGCTTAGACATGCTTAGCTATCGGTAGTAATGGGCGATCATCGACTTAGTCGATGGTCTTGATCACACAAGTATAATTATTCCTCCTATATGTCCAGCACTTGTGCTTTGATTAATTTGTAAAATCAAAACTGAAAATAAAATGTTGATTTGGACTTGGGCATATTGGATGGATGGTGTGGTTTTGGAATGTGGTAGTATGCCCGAGTCGTTATGACCGAAAGTTACTTGCGCCACCGCTCGAGCAATATTATGTGCTAACCACACGAGGGGATATGGGACCTCTCTTGACTAAGTACTTTGGGGGTGTTAATTATGAGCTGGTTGGTGGGTATGTTTTAATAAAATGTGTATGTGTAGTGTTGGGAGGGAGCATTGGCGGGCGGTTAGGTCTGTCTAATGTGTCCTTGTCCCCGTGGGTTGCGGCTCGTAATTAGCATCGCCCATTGGAAATGTCTCAGAGGACTTAGCCGTGCTTGATACCAAAGGTAGTGTGCCTAAAGGAAAGGCGGTCTCATGTGTGGGTACATTGGTACACCCTCGCAGGGATAAAACTATTCAATAGCCTCGCCCTAGGTTATGGACACGCCGAAAACGCCCAGAAGAACTAGACTACAACTTTTAATTAAAACTTGACATGGTTGGTATGAGTGGGTAATTCATACTATTGTTGTGGTGGCTATTGGGTTAGTCACTTCGTGATTGTTCTTGTTGTTGTTATTATGTTATTATTGCGTTGTTATTTCAACAAGTAAAAATGCTTTGTCAAATTGCCTTAAATCTATTATGTTATTGCAAATGGAACTTGCTTTATGCTAAATGTAAGTCCAAAGCTCCATCCACTTAATTAAAGCTTGCATGTAGCTAAATTATAGTTCTGTTATCTTACACGTCAGTTTTGCGAGTACAATAAACAAGTTATTGTACTCATTTGCTTTGCTTAACAACCTTGTTGCAGAGGACGGAGGTGAGCTCTAAGAGCCTTACTTACGTGCCACGTGTTGCGCTTTCTTGACGACTAGCTTGGCGGTCGATCAGATGCCTAGGGTTAAGGCACACCGATTGGCTTTGTGTTATAGCCATCTTTATGGCACTTTTGCTTCCACTGTGTATTCTTGTAACTTATTGCTATTTGGCCTAAGGGCCCTCTTTTGTAGTAGCTATTCCATATTAATATTAACTTCGGTTTGTTGCTTATGTTCTATGTGTTGTATGGAATTGATATATTCTTTTGTTGTGAGGTATGTATACTTGCATTCGGGAGTATACATCTCTCGAGACCGAGTTTATTCGGTTGATAATACTAGGGTCAATTGGTTGACTAAGTATTATGAGCCTAATAAATGTCGGGGTCTCACACATAAGCAATAATATTAGCTTCTTCAATCAACCTCTTGGGTGGATTAATCTCCCTCCTAGGCCTGTCAACTGCAATGGACCGTTGTGGTGGCTGCTCAACAATAGGAGTATCCTCAACAATAGGTGCATCATGAACAACAATATTTTCCTTATCTGATGTGTTATTTAAACCAACAAAATGGTCCACCTGAACACTTGAATTCTGCTCACTCTCAACAGGAACATTAGTGGGCAGTTTATCATGAAGTATAGCAGATTCATTAAAGACAACGTTTCTACTAATCACAACCTTCCTTGTTTCAGGATTCCACAACTTATATCCTTTAACACCAGATTTATAACCAAGAAAGATGCACTTAACTAGGGGTGAAAACGGATCGGAAACGGACGGATAATGACTCTGCCATATTTGTTTTCACATTTTTTTCCGGATTCGGATACGAATACGGATACCCCGGATACGAATACGGATGCGAATAATATCGAATACGAATACGGAGCGAATACGAATCGAAACGAATACGGTCGCGGATATTTTTTCGGAACATAAAAACCCCTTAAATTGCATGCCAGAAATTAACAAAAACATATAACTAATTTGTTTGATGCAAATATTCATGAATTGTTCATATATTCAGCAACCACACATAACATTGGCACTAGCAACTAGCAAGGTGCATTAATTAGTTCATCACAAACATAACAATTAGTGTACCACATTTAACTCATAAGTCATAACTCACAAGTCAACATACATAACATGAATAAAACTTAGTTCATCACATAAAACGTAGTTCACACTTAGGTCATCACAGTTCAATAATGCTAAGAATCCAAAAGGTCATTCACTTTGGCAATCAAAAGGTCATTCATCCATATCCTCCAACACGTCCTCCTCCAAATCATCCATATCCTCGTGCTCCTGCAACTACACGTTGTAGTTCAATTAGTATCATTTATCAAGGTGACATTAAATTAAGCCAATAAGCTAGATAGTTAGGTAAAAAAAACAGCAAACCGTTGCCAAGCTTGCAAAGCATCGCTCAATGCCCTCCATGTCCATCTCAGTGAGGATAGATCCACCAATATCTCCACCTTCATGTGAAAAAGATTAATTATGCTCAAAAATTTACTCACATACTACACATAAACCAATCAAACATATGTGTAGAACTCGATATTACCTTTTCGAGACGCTGCAGTCCAATCTTTGGTACAAACCAAAGCTTGCAAGACTTCAGGATCAAGACGACTGCGAAATGGATCGACAACACGGCCGCCAGCACTAAAAGCTGACTCCGAAGCAACAGTCGACACTTGAATAGATAAAACATCACGTGCAAGTCGAGAGAGAATAGGGAGCTCAGGTTGCTTGAGCTTCCACCATGACAAAACATCAAATAAGACTTTGCCTTTTGCTTTCCATTCAACTAGTGGTTGTTCCATGTACACTTCCAACTCAGTTTTGGTACCTTGACCTACAGCACTACTGCCATGCAAGAACCTTTCAAGATCTGCATCAAGCTCATCATCACTCCCCTCATCCTCAACCTCTTGGTCTAATGGTTGAGAATCAACTGTTTGCACATTTGCAGTTGCTGTTTTCTTCGAAGTTACAAGTGGACTGGACACATAAGCCTGGAACAACTGGTTAATAACACTCATGAATCTATCAACTTCTGCTGGAGCATTGTCATGGTAAATCTTATCTGCAAAATAGTGTATCGGCTTTGTCTTGTATCTAGGATCAAAAAAACATACTACAGCTAGAGCCATGTTGGATTTGTCCCAATACTTATCATACTTAATTTGCATGGAATGTGCCATAGAAGATATAATAGAATCAAAGCTATCACACCAATCTGCAATGGCAAGCTTAATCTTGCAAAAAGTATTGAAAAATAGATTTGCTGTTGGATATTTAGTGCCAGAGAAGATCTCAGTAGCATCATAAAATCTCTTCAAACATGTAGATATAGATTTTGCCATAGTCCAATTTTCAGCAGTCGGTGCACATCTCGCATATTTGCTTCTATGTCGAAGGAAAAGCCTATCAAAAGCATGCCTATAGTAAATAGCTTGCTTCAACATGAGATACGTGGAGTTCCACCTTGTTGGAACATCCAAGGAGACCATTTGTCACATCTAAGTCACATTCTGATGCACACTTCATAAATTCCTCATACTGCAATGGAGAGTTCTTCACAATTGCAATTGTATTTCTGATATTTGCAATAGCTGGTGCAATTTGCTTCAAACCATCTTGGGCAACAAGGTTCAAAATATGATTCAAGCATCTCACATGCAAAAAGATACCATCACAGATCAAAGGAGCTGACTTATTGAGTTTTAGTACTACCCCCTTAGCACATACATCATTGGCCGATGCATTATCCAAAGTAAGGGCAAGCAATTTCCTATCAAGATTCCAATCCACTACACTATCATGAAATTGTGCGCACAAGTTTCTTCCTGAATGGTGTCCTTCTACATGCATAAACTTAATAATTCTTTTCTGCATGTTCCAATTGTCATCTATCCAATGCACAGTAATACACATGTAACCTTTATTTTGGTTTGATGTCCACATGTCCATAGTTGTACTAAAACGACATGCAAGTGTTTTGAAGTAATCATACAACTTCTTCTTTTCCTCTACAAAGATATTCAATATATCTTTTCTGGCAGTAATGCGACTCTTAATTGGAAAACTAGGGCGCAGTGACTTGATAAACTCCACAAAGTACTCATGCTCAACAATATTAAAGGGATATTCATGCATGATAATTGCCAAATATAATTTTTTCAAACTGTCAGCCTCATCATACCTATAAGTCTCAATAGATGCATTGCTCTTTTCCATCTCCACTCTTCATCAATTTTAGAAGTTGTTGGCCTCCCTTGATTTGGTGCTTGCTACCCAAGTGATTCCAAAGACTGATGTGCCTCTCGAACTCTCACAACGAGATTCAGACTGCACTTGTTGCATTTAGCCCAATACTCTGTAATCATCTTGCCATCGATCCTTTCTTCTTTTCTCATATTTTGTGTAGTGCTCCCAAACATCGAGTCGCACTTCTTTGCTCTCTTTGCAGCAGGAGCAGGAATGTCGGTCTCGACACTAGTCTCACCAGTCAAATCAACTTCATTCCTTGGCACCAATGCACCGGCAACTAGATCATTTGTAGCAGTGGAAGGTGGTTGTGGTGGTTGTGGCACCGGCAAAACAGGAGATGTATTGCTTACACTTGCACTGCTACTTCCAGTTGTAGATTCCATCACAAATCTAGCACAAGATAATGAAGGGAATACATAAGATATCAATGAGGCATGCATATTCATAAAAGGAAAATAAGAATGATAACATCATAATAGATTGTTAATCATAGAAGAATCATAACATCATAACAGATTAACAGGACACAAAAAGGAATGTATTTACTCAGAAATATATTAACATGGCTCACTAATCCCCTGGTTTCAGGACAAGACTTCATATGTTAAATAACAAATTTATTTAAAAGTATCAACATCAATGGCTTATAGCTATGTAGTTCAAAGGTCATAGATCTCATTATGCGTAGTCAGGTGCACATTGCAAATCTTTGCTTAACACTCACGACACACATCAATACATCATGGATCAAAGCATCTCTTTCCAAGATAAGTGATATAAAACTAGTGAATGTTAGCTAATTCGCATGACTTGACATTGCATAGACTTACAAAGAAGAAGTCCTCAAAATAAACTCAATGTATCCAAGAGCTTGATTTCAAAAAACACCACCGCAATCTGCAGTCAAGCAAGAAACTTTATTTTCTTGATTGCAACACAAAGAATATTACCACTAGTCCACTACCAAGAATAAGATCCTTACCGACAAAGTGAGGGGATGTGCTTTGGGCCTGAGCTGGTCTCATTGCCTTGCGGAGGCAGCATGGGCGAGGTGGATTGGCAAGGGGAGGCTGGGCGAGGCAGGCCAGTGAGGCAAAGCCAAGCAGCGTAGATGGCGCGGGAGGCGAGGGCGGCTGGGAGGCGAGGGCGGCCGGGGAGGCGAGGCGGGCGGCGGAGGCGAGGCGAGGCGAGGGCGAGGCGCGGAGGCGAGGCGGCCCATGAGGCGAGGGCGGCCGCAGGAGGCGAGGCGGCCGGGAGGCGAGGCGGCGCGCGGCGAGGCGAGGCGAGGCGCGGCGACGAGGTGAGATGGCGGCGTGGACTGGAGGTCTCCTGCAGTCCTGCGGGAATTTAGGGAAAAAGGCTTGGGAGTTGGGAGTAAGGAGAGGATTAGGGTTAGGGTATTCGGTGTGGGCCGGCTGGGCACTTGGGCCAAAACTCCGGATATCCGGATAATCCGTTTCCGTATTCGTTTCCGCCGGATATCATCGTTATCAGATTCGCTTCGCTTCCGGAAAAAATCCAATTCGCTTCCGATCCGAAAAATATCCGAGAAAAATCCGATCCGAGATATTAGAACTGCTGTCCGGATCGGTCGGAAACTATCCGATCCGTTTTCACCCCTACACTTAACAGGTCTAGGCTCTAATTTTTCATTATCAACATGAGCATAAGCAGGACAGCCAAAAACTCTTAATTCTAAATAATTTGCTGGGGAACCAGACCATACCTCAATTGGAGTCTTCTTTTCAATTGCAAGAGAGGGTGACCGATTAATAAGATAGCAAGCAAGGAAGCGGCTTCATTTCAAAAACGCCTATGCAAACCTGCATTTGACAACATACAACGGGCCCTGGAAATGATGGTCCTGTTCATACGCTCAGCTACACCATTTTGTTGAGGAGTACCAGGAATGGTGTAGTGCCTAACAATGCTTTCAGTCTTGCAATATGATTCAAATTCATCAGAACAGAACTCCATCCCATTATCAGTGCGAAGTTTCTTTACCTTCTTTTCAGTTTGCCTTTCAACCATAGTTTTCCACTCTTTAAATGCTGAAAATGTTATGATTTATGCTTCAAGAAATAAGGCCACACTCTTCTAGAGTAATCATCAATAATGGTTAACATATAACGAGCACCTCCTAGCGATGTCTTCCGAGATGGCCCCCATAAATCAGAATACACATAATCCAAAATACCTTCTGTGGTATGAACTGAAGTATTAAACCTTACCCTCTTGTGTTTGCCAAACACACAATGCTCACAAAATTTCAGCTTGCCGATGCTATATCCATCAAGAAGTCCTCCCTTGCTCAATTCTGCCAAACCAATTTCACTCATATGCCCAAGACGCATATGACAAAGATTAGTAGCATCAGAATCAGATAATAAACTTGAAATTATAGCAACATTACCTAACATTGTAGTACCTCGCAGATGGTACAGATTGGCAGATTTAATATCAGCTTTCATCACAACAAGAGAGCCTTTTGATACCTTCAAAACTCCACCTTCACCAAAATACTTGTACCCTTTACCATCAAGAGTACTCAAAGTGATAAGGTTTCTTTTCAAATCTGGAATGTACCTAACATCTATCAAAGTTCTAACAACGCCATCAAACATCTTGATCTGAATTGAACCAATTCCTGCAACCTTACAAGATAAGTTATCACCCATTAACACAGTACCACCTTCAACAGGTTCATAGGTGGCAAACCAGTCCCTATTAGGACACATATGAAAGGTACAGACAGAATCAAGAATCCATTCATCATTGGTCTTAGCACATCCAGCAAAGGCAACAAGAACTCCTCCATCAGAACTATCATCAGTAGCAAAGGAGGTATTACCTTCATCATCTGGTTTACCTTTTGGCTTATAATTGCCAGTTCTCTTTTCTTTATTTTGCAGCTTCCAGTATTCAGAGATGTCGTGCCCACTTTTCTTGCAATATTTACACGACTTGTACTTGCCTCTGGATTTCGACCGGTTCTTATAGCCATTCGAACTTTTGCCTTGAGATCCATTGTTTGAGTTCTTCTCCTTTTGCCTGCCATGAACAAACAAGCCTTCTCTCTTTGGACTTGAATTTTCAGAAGGTGCCATCTGTTTCATCTTCTCCTTAGCATGCAAAGCTTCATAAACTTCATGAAGAGTGAGAGTATCTCTACTATATAATATGGTATCTCTGAAATTTAAAAAATAACTAGGCAAGGAACACAAAAGAATAAGACCCAAATCCTCATCATCATATTTTACCTCCATCGACTCTAGGTCGGAAACGATCTCCTTAAATAACGAAAGATGATCAAGCACGGATCCTCCTTCTTGCAATTTGTGAGAGTACAACTTCTGCTTGAGATGCATCTTGCTGGTAAGATCATTTGTCATGCAGATTTGTTCCAGTTTCAGCCATAATGCAGCAGCTGTCTTCTCTTTCAAAACCTCCTGCAAAATATTATTTGATAGATATAAGTGAATCTGAGATAAAGCCTTACGGTCTTTACGCTTCTCATCTGCAGTCCATGTGATAGGTTGTTTCTCAAACCCTTCCAATGCATCATCCAAATCCATCTGTGCCAACACAGCCCTCATCTTAACTTGCCACAGCGAAAATCTTGTGTCTCGACCCAGGAGTGGAAGATCATACTTCAAAGTCGCTATGAGGAATAAATCCTGAAATTGCTGGTACTGATCTGTATATACCTAGCAAAAATCATAACCTCTTGGTACACGTTCTGTGTACACGAATTAAAGATCTTCAAATCTCCTAGTACTTCTCGAATGAACAAAGCAATAAATCTTTAAAACTACAAAGCACTTCACGTGAACTGTGCTAACAAAAGGCTTCGGTGAATTGATTAAAGAAATAATCTTTCTTGTAACCTGTGCCTTTAGAGTGCTTCTTTTGCTTGATCTTGACTGTGCTGCTGGACGCTTTTGCTTTCCACGCGAGCGGCCTGGAGGACGAGCGCAGGCTTGGGCCTTCAACTGCTGCCTACGCGAGCAACTGCTTCCAGACAGGAGCAACGCGCTACGCGACGGGAGACGAGGACTGCTTCGGACGTCGCGTGCACGGATCCAGGCGACGGCTTGCGCGACGCGTTGGCTCGCGAAGTTGCGATGGCTTCGCGACGCGGATAACGCCGGGATGAAGATGCACTCTGCGACGACGGTGGCGGCAGATCGATCTGCTCTTTCTTCGTATCTCTCTAAACCCTAATTTTTTGTGCTCTGATACCATTTGTTAAAAAAATAGGGACAAATAAGACACAAATTTTTACGTGAAAAACCCTTACGGAAAAAAACCACGGGTGCCAATCGACGATGATCACTATATAAGAAGCGATTACAAAACGCAGGGGATTACAATGAGGCGTCCATCTTCCCGTGCGGCTTACAAGAGGTATATAAAGAAGTAAAAGGACTTAGAGTCTAAATAGGAAACTAATCCGCTAATATGGCATATTCCAGATACTTCCATATTAGAAATTCGGATCACATACGGATCCAAATATTAACAGGTGGCTATAATATATAAGGACTGCACCAAAACATTTCGCCTCCCGCGCATGCGTCCAAAATATTTCGCCTCCCGCGCACGCGTCCAAAAAATTTCGCCATCCCACGCTGCGAATCACAGACGGTTTCAAAACAAAACCGTCTGTGTTGACCATAATATTACAGACGGTTCTTGTTAGGAACCGTTTGTGATAGTTTATTGACGGTTTTTAACATGAACCGTCTGTGATATTATTTCTTCACAGACGGTTTTTAGCGCAGCCAGTAACACAGACGGTCGCTAAATCAAAATCGTCTATGATTGTATTTAATACTGACAGTTTTGATCAATCGTCTGTGATGAGACGTTCAGATTAGTCTTTTTATAGTAGTGTCTCTTAGCCACATCAAGCGTGAATCAGGAAAGGTTTGGTGTTGGCCGTGCTGTGAGCTTCTAAAGCAATTTGGGGGAGGACCCTGAGCCGTTAGATCTTGATTGAACAATCCAAAAATCGAATGACTTGGTCCCAGAAAACATTCGAATGATGGGTAGCCATTCCTGGAGAACTTAGCCAAGATTTGGAGCATGCCGCTGAGTTAAGCAGACACAAGATCGACGCTTGTACGATCTGAAAGAATCTAATTTGATGCGGCTGCAAACTAAAGCTGCATGCTGCTCATGTATAGCAGCTGTAGGCTTTGGTACTAGCTCTTGCAGAGGATAAGAGAAGACGTTTCAAGTACTAGCTCTGAAAAGGCAGTCCTTGCTCTTCATATATTACGGTACGTTGAAACCAATGCCGTGCAGACATGAACATGGATGCGTGAAGTATCACACGAATCAGCTTCGGAAGAAGAAAGATCGGCACGCCCATCATTTGCTTATATAAATAGTACTGTAGTATTGTTTTCTACCTTTGGTTCACACTCGGTTTTTTGTTTTAAAAAAATAGTTTTTCGACCTGAGTGCACCCGCTGGGGATAGAGTCCACGTCATGTATATAGGTCGTGTTGTCGTGCTTTCCATGCTTAACCACCAACGTCAAGCTGTGGATCGTCTTCTTGTCGCCCCCGCCGTCCGTCGTTCTCCTTCAGTCAGCACCCTCCTCCCCCCCATAGCCTCCCTCTAAGTTCGGAGCTCCCAAGAATTCCTAACCCTAACACAGGAAAGAGTAGACCAGGGCTTCTCGCCTTTTCCTCCCGAGTCTTGACGCGGTGACGCCGCCCGCCTGGCCGCCTCGGGCCTCCCCTCCTTGCTTCTCCTCCTGGCGACCTGGCTCCTTCGATCGCCAGCCCGCCATCGCCTGCCGCCGAGGACCAACTCCAACACGACAACACCAACTCACCAAGGTAAACATTGGATTTGGGGAATGGGGATCCGGCCTCCCGCCTCTAGGATTGGATTTGGGGGAGGGGGCTGTGCAAGGCTAGGCGAGGCGGCCGGCGGCCGGAGGCCAAGCCGCCAAGCGTGGGTGAGGGAGCAGGGTCGGTGAGGGGGGGGGCGGCGCAGGGAGGGGAGGCGGAGGCACTGAGCATGGCAGCCACGAATGGCGTGGGCAAGCACAAGCCCGAAGCGGGCAGCAAGCGATTGGGAAATTAGGAAATGGGAAATGAAGAGTCTGAGAGACTGAGAGAGAGAGAGAGAGAGAGATTGGGAAATGAAGAGAATGAGAATGACGGTAGGAATTAGGAAATTAGGATTTAGGAATTATATAGGATAGAAATTAGAAAGGGAAAGAAAGAGGAGCTCAGCCGACAGCCGGCCAATCTCCCCCAAAGTCAATTGCTCAATGCCTCAATCTAAATGTTATTATGCTATCAATCTGTTCTATTCTTAAATGTCTCCTGACTTCTGTGATTTGTATATTTAGAACAAGTTGAATCATATAAATGAAAAGGAATAGAGATATCATTTCTTTCTTTCGAGGTGGCAAGACAGTCAAGCCTAAAACTGTTGAAGCGGAAACTACTCAAACTCAAGGACGAGGAACTGAAGCAAGTATAAATGAAAATGAATTGGCTTTGGTTGTGGCTTCTTCGATTCCATCTGTGAATGCACTATCTCAATCTCAACCCCAATCGCAAAGTGAAGCACAAGCAACCGGTAATGACAGTGATGAGTTATGTTATGATGTTGAGCTTCTTCCACATGATCCCAGCAAAAGGATACCTATCATGAGATATGCTATCAATGATCAAAATGCGGTTCGAAGATGATTTATTCTTAAAGGCCCATGTCAACCTCGTCAACATGATTTTTCCGTAAGGGAAATATCAAGTAAAAGGCGTCGCTTCAATGTTAGTTGGTTTAATAAGTACAATTGAATTGAATATAGTATCAAGAAGGATGCTGCATTTTGCTTTGTGAAGAATAAGTTGAGAAATAGTATGGGTGATCAAGTATTGAATGATTGTTTAGTCACCTTTATAGAGCGAGATATCTTCTCGAAAGTTAGTGATGATGATATAATCAAGTGTTTCCAAGGAATGAGATCACGTCGTATGGTATTGTGATTTCTATTAGCTATTTAGGACTATTTTATTCATGTAAGATTTTATTTGAACTAGTTGTATTGCACTATTAACTAATTTCGAACATTTTTTTTGTGTAATTGTGTTGAATTTGTGAAATTACTTATATATCGTACAAGATTCTTTTTAAAAATCTTTGAAGTGTGCACCCCCATCATAAAATTCATAACTCCGCTACTGCGTCGGAGAGGAAGAAGACGACGAGCTCGCTTGAGAAGGTCCAAAAGGATCGAACTTGTTCTTATTCTAAGCACACTTTTTGCTTCCTGAAAATCCTTAGGCTGGTAAGCGTATCGACGAAGCAGTCAGAGGCGTGGCTAGATTCAATGAACCTCGAGAATCTTGGCGCCAGTGCTTTGAGATTCGGGAGCTAGCACCAGTTGGTATGTACACTTCGAGGTGATATGCATGCATGCATGGCCCGTACGTTGTTGCATGGGGAGTCCCCCTTTTTTTTTTGTCTCGTCGATCTCGACGACTTCGTGCATTGTACGGGAAAAGGAAAGATCGAATACATAAATCAAGCATTTTAGCATGTAAAGATTACGAGCCAGTTTGGTTTGTGATCTTAGCTAGTTATACTAAAATTTTAGTAATACCTAAAAATTTTGGCCGATGTTTAGTTTGATCCTAATATTTGATATGCCCTTAAAATTTTGGCAACATCAGATTTTTTTCTTCCCATTCATGACCAAAATTGGGCGGCCAAAATGCTCGCGAAAGAATTGGTGTGGCAATCAGCCATTGAGTTTGCCATGTGACGGGTTTTCGTTGGATGTAAATAATAGCATTAAATGCATAGTTAGTTTAATTAATCAGTTTTAAATGATCATATTTTCTAAACCGAGTATCCGATTTGTGATCCGTTTGAACCGTTGTATTTCCTGTCATTTAATCAACAAAACAAGACCAATATTGGCATATTTTGGTGTAAAAAAATTATATATCATGCGGGACCCACATATCATACTCACATTTTTAGCAAATTTTGATATAGTTGCAATCCAAACACATCAATTTCGGTATTATCCGTGAATTGGTATGGCTACGATCCAAATTCTATTTTTTGGTCAAGTTTTGGCATTACTTAGGTTTTGATATAACTACTTAAGGTCAAGAACCAAATAGTAAACGGCAATACCATGCTTGCGACTTTTATGATCTACACTGTTCACGGGTCGTCGTCCAGATTCTTGTCAGTCTTGACAAACAGCGATGGTCTTTGTTGTTGACAACGTGCAAGAGCCTGCTAACTCGGTCTCAGACTGCTCCTAAATTTGCAACACATTCGAAAATTGAACGCAACTAATTATATGTCAGGTACAGAAGCATGAAAAGCAGCCAACGAGATACTCTACTGTTGACGTCTGAATAGAAGAAAATGATACCGCATAAGACAACTGATAAGTTTGACAAATTTGCTCGGCTCGATGATTACTTGCCAAAAAGTTTCAGTTTGTAGTGTTTAGAGCATCACTTGCAGGCCAGCATTGTCGTTGGAACAGAGTTTGAACGATCCTTTGACTAATTCTCCTCAAGCACACCATCAGACGGCTGCTAATGGCGATCAACGAGACCGCGGCGGCTTCTGCAAAAAGTTTTGTCGTGATCATAGTCAAAACTCAAAGAGCTTTCCAGTTGGCGCAATGAATCGATCGACCAACTTGCCAATGCAATCGCAATTAATGTGAATCAATGGGTCACACAAGATGCGATCGATCGGAGGAATCATCCATCCTAGGCTGCTGAACAAGTGCTGATGCATTTTGTCAGCCCAAGAATCTCTCCATCTTGTCTGAAAAGGTCACACTGCCTCCAACTTGTCAGTGCCGGCCATATATGCTTCACCATTTACTCCTCGTGTTCTTACTGTTCCATCTCTAGCTTCTGACCTCTATAAATCGCAGCGCTTGTCGCCAACTCCCACGCATCAATCACACGCATTTGCAAAGAAACAGGTAAGCTCAGCTCAGCTTCCTGCAAGAATTAATCGATTCGCCATGAAGATTGAGGCAGAGCCAAGAAGCAAGAGATTATACGCGCTCCTGCTGGCCGCGCGGGACTCGGAGTACGTGCTCAAGATGTACGACGGCTACTTCAACGTCTTCGTGAAGGCGTTCGGCGACGGCGACGGCGTCGAGACGTGGGACCTGTTCCGGGCGGTGGACGGCGAGTTACCCGGCGTGGAAGACCTCGGCAGGTACGACGGCTTCGTCATCAGCGGTAGCCCGCACGACGCGTACGCCGACGACCTGTGGATACTGCGGCTGTGCCTCCTCGTCCGGGAGCTCGTCGCCATGCGGAAGAGGGTCCTCGGCATCTGCTTCGGCCACCAGGTAAGCAGCAGCAGAAGAAGAAGCTCTTCCGGCTTCTGCATTCTGCAACTCAATGTAGCATACCAAAGCTGAAAAACTTTGGCTTTGTTTTGATGATGTCTTCTTCTCAGGTGATATGCCGCGCTTTGGGCGGCCGCGTCGGGAAGGCGAGAGGCGGCTGGGACATTGGCATCAGGGAGGTTACCATGGCGGAGACGCTACCGCCGTGCAGATTCCTCGACGCCCTGCAGGACCTGCCTCCCTATGCCAAGATCACAGAGTGCCATCAGGATGAGGTGCGTGTCATACACTGGCACACTGACATTTTTTTTACAGTACTGTACGAGCTACAGAGAATGGCAGTTCTTGGTATAGGCTCTGAATGATGGTGTTCTTGACCTGTAACATGCAGATTTGGGAGGTGCCGCTCGGCGCCGAGGTGCTCGCCTCCTCCGACAAGACCGGCGTCGAGATGTTCTGCGTCGGCGACCACGTGCTCGGCATCCAGGGTCACCCGGAGTACACCAACGACATACTCCTCAGCCTCGTCGACCGCCTCTCCTCCAGTGAATCCATCAGTGTGAGTGCCTTATTGCTTGCTCTGCCTCTGATGAAACAGCAGCCTCTCTGAAATCCGAGGCATTTGTTCTTGCATGATAGGATCACACTGACAAAGGCTTTGTTTCTGTTAATTTGCCACTTGAACATTGCAGATATCATTTGCTGAGGGTGTGAAGATGCAGCTGGAGGCTACTGGGCCTGACAGGGAGTTCTGGCTGAAGCTGTGCAAAAGTTTCCTCAAGGCTGAAGAAGCACATATACATACCTTCTAGTAGTATGGTGTTTGTAACAGCTGTTTGTATTGGTAGGTCAGATGGCCAGTTTTACCATCAAATTTATTATGGGATCATCGTATGCTAAATTGCTAATCACAAACGATAGCCTGCACAACTGGAATAAACATGGCTTGACTGTCAGGTTATATGCAGACTCATACAAGCGTTGGTAATCCTTTTTTCCTTTAGAAAAAAATGGCTAGTTGGTTGGCAGGAGCAACTCTGGGTCTTCCTTTCATGTCAAACCATGTTCAGGACCTGCAAAACTGATGTTGACACCTTCCCCAGTGCATGGATTCAGGAGCTACAGTTTTCTTTGTTAGTTAGTACTTGCTGAGACCAAGCTATGTTGATCTGATTACAATGAACTGTATTTTGAAAATCCCTCTTAGATCAGCTTGGATAATTTGCACCCAAGATGAAGCTTAAAACCATGGTTATATAATACTTAAAAGAAAACAACTTATCAAATGATATTTCCATTTATTTTTAGAGTGAAATGATGTGATAAAACAGACTGCAAATTCTAACTCAAGCCTATACTGTGAACTCTGAAGTTCCGAACTATGACTTGTTTTTGGGTCTAAGTCTGCTACTTATCTGTAGAATAAATTGTGCATCTTTCTTATCATTTTCCGCATTTGCGCGCCTCGTCTTTTGGAGCTTCCCAGCCGAACCAAAGTAGTTGCATTAAGCAAAGAAGAACAACTTTGTGCCTAGAATGGAGATGTCTAAAATAACCTTCTCTGTACCATGCCCAAACTGTAGTACGCATAGCAGGTAGCATGATGCTAAAGATTTGTGGGGCCACCACAGCTAACACTTGCAAGACACTGACACCTTTGTAAGTTTTTAAAGCCTTAGATAAGATGTGATCCATTAAGTATGAAAATGGTTCAATGGTCCATGCTCCATTTTTAGCAGCCACCAAAAGGTCAGGGCTCCAGTTTTGTTCAGAAACCCCACTTAATCTCGTGAATCCTGCTGTCATCTTTCATTTGTGTACCCCCCCCCCCATAGCTAACATGACGAACATCAAAACCCTATGCACACTGACACGCTCCGCAACCAAGGGAATGACGTCCCCTGGTTACCAAGTTAGACATGCAGAGGTTGGTTCACCAACGTGTGATGTTTGAGAGAGAAGAGTAGAAACAAAGGAAGCAAAGGCATTGAGAAAATGGTTCAATGGTCCATGCTCCATTTTTAGCAGCCACCAAAAGGTCAGGGCTCCAGTTTTGTTCCCAAGCGCCTTAGAAACCCCACCTAATCTCGTGAATCCTGTTGTTACCTTTCATTTGCCATCTGTCCACCCCCCTCCAAACACACCCGGCCTCAAACATCAAGGCTAGGGCAAACAGTAGCTAGCACGACGAACATCAAAACCCACGCACACTGACACGCTCCAGAATCAAGGGAAGGATGCCCCCCTGCTTACCAAGTTATGCATGTAGAGGTTGATGCTTGAGAGAGAAGAGTAGAAGCAAAAGCATTGAGAAACACAACTCCATCACGACAAGCACTCCAAGCTAACAAGCCGACCAGCAAGCAAGTTCATAATGTAGTGGGTGAAGGAAAACGGCCCCTCCACTCGACGACGACGGTGGACGACGCGCAGAAGACGGTCGATAGCTCTGGCTCCACTCCTCCCACGGGAATGCCGACGATGACCTGTCTCTAGGTCCGGACCAGCCAGCGATACATGGGGCATCCAAACAGTTTATTTTCACCTCAGGACAACGACCCAACAAACGAGCACCCAAACTCTTTGGGCCTCTTCAACGATCGGTTTGCGGTAACAGCAAGGTAGGATCTTCTCCAGTAGGCATGGACGGATGGCGGTGAATCCGGATAGGAAGAAGGATGCTGGAAGGCTTCGGCTCCGATGGCGAGGCAGACGTCGTAACCGTAGAGGAAGAGGAACAGTGATGGTTGCATGAGGCCGGCGACGACTGGGGTCGCCGACGACCTCCTAGGAGCACCTCGTGGCCGGATTGGCGTCTCGACACTCAGCAGATATAGTGACATCATCGCCATCTTGGGACGCTGCGGCCGGTAGCAGTAGCAGAAGGGCAGCGTTCTCGAGCTCCTCTTCGTAAGTTCCGATGGCTCCATGCAGAGCCGTGGGAAACAGTGGCCCTCCACAAGTGCATGCCGCATCGGCATGCACGCTTCCGCGTCGCACCACCGCTGCATTGTCAATGTAGATATGGTATACACATTCTTCTTCTCACCTATACCGTTCCTCGCTGGGCAGAATTCGATCTTATAGTTGGTCCCGGGCGGGCAGGTGAAGGTGCTGCTTTGATCGTCCTTGGCGTAGTTGTACGCGTCGGGACACTTGTCCTTGAAGAACTGCGAGTAGCTCGTCGACGGTTGACGGCGGGCCGTGCTCGATCTTGCCCCTGCGAAGAATAGATGTCACAATGAACTTGAGGCAAAGGCCGGTGCGATCCCGACACGGAGCTCCGGAGGCACTTTGTGGCGCCGATGGTGCGGCTTCGCCCACGACCCTTGTTACACCCAAATTTCGCCATTGGTTGGCTGGAAGCTCATCGGCACGTTGAACCCGTGGATGACAGACAGATCAAAGATGTCGGCGCTGCTGCCCCTGGCGGCCGAAGTTGTACTCGACGAGCGTGGTCGACGGCTGCCCGGAGATGGCACAGGCCAGTGCGCCGCTGCCCGTGATGTAGCGCCCGCGGCCCTCAGCTGTCGAAGGTGCAGCCCGTGCGTGGCCAAATCTAGCGACCAGGGTGCCAGCGGCCACATTGAGGATGCAGATTCAGAGAGGGAGGGAGTCGAGGACGACGGGGGTGCTCCGGATCCAGCGGGATCTTGGTCAGTGACGAGGCGAAGGAGGTGAACTGAGAAAGGAAAGACGACGATGGCGAGGGGGAGGGACGCGAGGGCCTCTCGTGCGGCAGTTAGAGTCGCCTCCTGAGCCGCCCGAGAATGACTCTCGAGCGGCTCAGGAGGCTGTATTCCTCGTTATCAGAGCACATTTGCAACCATGTAAATATTCAGAGCTACAAGCAGAGTCAATCATAGCAACAGCCAATCTTCAGGGCTGACAAGTGACAACTCTTGGACCATCTCTCTATATAAAAGGCGGCTGAAAGCCACGCAGGGTAGACGGGCCACATTGACAGTGTTGTTGGATTTCCCCGCCGAGCTTGCTGGACGTACGATTGCGCTTGTCTCTCTCTTCTCCGTGCGATGCCGCCCCGTGTCTCGTCGGCCGTGCGATCCGCAGGCGTTTTTGTTTATCACGCCCCTCTATTCGCTCGGCCGTTGGATGGCTTTGGTTCGAGCACTTTCATTCTACCTCTACACGTGTGTGCACCGCCCTTTCGTCGCGTGGGACGCTGCAACCTCGGCTTGCCACGTGCTCGCGATCCTCTGCCGTCGCATGGTGATGCTGCACTGCTTTAGCTCTTCCGCCGCTCGGTGTCCTGTCATTTGTCCTCGACTATGTTGTGCCTTTCGCTTTGTCGTCCTTCTTCTCGCCTACTGTTTGTTTTTGCTGTCTGAGTCGCTCCAGGCGTTGGTTTGCTCTGCCCATCTCTAGCTCGGTCTTCCTTTTCTCTTTCTTTCTTCCTTCTGTCGTGCCTCTATTTCTCTTCGTGAGTCCTCCCCTTTGTATCTGTTGTTCTTAGCTTTGCAAGTGTCTTTTCGTGTTTTGGTTCTTCCCCCTTTTTACTTTTCCTGCAAAGTGTTTTTCCTTGGTTCGGTTGCTCCCTCTTTTTACTTCTCTTGCGGATCTTGATGCTCTCGTCTCCCGTTAGTTTTTTTGTTCTTTGCATCTGGGCTTTCCTGTGTTTTGGCCCTCGTTTGTTCGTCTGCCTGTTGTGGCCCTTTTATTCAGCTCTCTCTATTTTACTTTCCGCAAGGCGTTTTCCTTTCTGGATCTGGACGATTCCTCTTGCCATGGGGCCTTTTCTTTCCCCGCTTCCTTGCCTTTGGATTTATATAACAGTCTTTCCTATCGCTGATTTGTCTTGCCTGCTATTGCAGATGTTATTTCTCCTCCCCCTGAACTCGCCTGCAGGTTCTTGCGCTGTTGCATATGGCAGCTGCTTTTCAGTCTGCTGAAGAGTGGAGCTTTCTGAATATACCGTCTGCCAGTTCCTTTGTGTATGGCGCCCCTGCTGAAATATACACCTCAGAGATACATTCCTATGGGTTATGTTGGATTTCCTCTTTGGCCTATTTATTTTGGCATTTAAAGGGTTATTCTTACTGTACAGGTTGTTGGGTGTTTTTTTTTGCCTGATTTGAGTCTTCTAAAGAGTAGATCTGTCTAAATATGTCATCTGCCAGTTCCTTGGTGTATGGCGCCCCTGCTAAAGTATACAGCTCAGAGATGCATTCCTATGGGTTCTGTTGGATTCGCTTGTCCACCTGTTTCTTTTGGTATTTACAAGGTTCTTCGTACTGTACAGGTTCTTGGGTGTTTTTGCTTGATCTTTAATTTCTAAGCCACAAATCTGCATCTAATTCATTCTTTACGGGTTGTATTGCACTCCTGCTGCAGTCTATAGCTCAGAGATGCATTCCTAGAGGTTTGGTCATATTTGCTCTTCCGCTTTTTTCGTCCCCCTGTATTTACAGGGTTATGCTTCCTATACATGTTTATGTGTTTTTCCCTTGGTCTTTCATTTTGGGGATGTCGCTCTGCATTTAGTTCTTTCTTTACAGATTACTATCCTCTTGTTGGTTGCTCATTTGATCTTATTTGCTGTTATTTTTAGCCCTTTTTGTTCTTGTGGCATGTTTTTCCGTTTTTGCCTTTGGGTTTCTCCCAGGTCTCTTCATGCTTCGTCGTCCGTGCTAATATCTTACTCCTTTACAGAACGTTCTACCTATGTTTATTTATATCCCATTCCTATTTCTGGTGCTTTTCTTTCGGGTGCTTCTCTTCGCTAGATTTCTATGTGATTAGTGTGCCTTACTGCACCTAACAGGTGCACGTAAACTTGAATAGCGTTTAGAAAACTCATCCCAACATGCCTAACATGAGCAAGTAAAAAAAAAGGAAAGATATACTAAATTGCTCGGGTGAAAATAACTCTGCTTCAGACTGTAGATGCTATCATATTAAGATTTTAGACCTTTCCACTGTAGCATCTTATATTTGTTTAGAATGCATTCAAGTTTTATATTTCTAACTAAATTTATTTGCTGTTTTTATTTCTGTAGTGGGATTTCGCCCGCCATTGATGTAATAGGCAAGAGTGCTATTGTGGGGGTAAGTCTACATCTCATCCGTTGAAAGACATATACTAGATTGGCAAATATTGTTTAATTCCTTACTGATGTACATTATTTTTTGCATTTCCATCTGGCAAATATTTTACTTTGTTGGATTTGGAATGCTCTGCCTTGAATCACTGCTGAGCATTGGTGTCATTCAGGTGGGTATTGTTCCCCTCTCGATTTCTTGATTGTTGGATGTTCAGCCTTTTCTATTTGAAAACCCTATTACGTATTACTAACTGTTTACTCTGTCTTCCAATCATAACTATGGGTTAACCACTTGACTAATAGCCAAAAGCCACATGTATGTTTCGTTCTCTTTCCATTAGGAATTTATGACTATGGACTGTTGATCCCCTTGTTACTTATGAGTTGTTCATATGGAATGCATGGGTGCCAATGGGCATAGATATCATGGGATGAAATGTTGTGATATTTGCATTAGAGAGATTTTACCTAGACCAGAGATCTTTCCTTTGCAATCATTTCTGAATCTATTTGTATTTTACCTTGGAAGGAAAATAATCGTGTTTCTCCTATGTCTTGATCACTGAACTCTTTCACTCAAACTGCAGCAAGTATACATGTACTTCCGTGGAAGTGGAAAAGCCGCAGAGATGAAACGTGAGGCAGCACGTAGTGCGATTTTTTTTTAAAATAATCTATTTTTTATTCCGAAGTACAGAAATAATACCGCTTAATTTTTTTTACAGAAATAATCGCGTGTCGCCGTACGGTTAGGCGATTTGCTCAAGTCGTCGAACCGCCGTGCGACAATCCTCCAAGTCGTCCTCCTATTGGGCGATTAGAGCGGGCTGGATGTAGTCGCCAATCGGATGTGCGACTAGAGCCTGTATCGCTGATGTGTATAGCGAGTTTAATAAGTCGCGCAGTTGGTGGGCGACTTAGTTGAAGTCGTCCAACCAGTGGGCGATTCAAGCTGCTAAACCTGAAATTATGTAAATCCAATTGGAATAATTGTGTTAAAATAGATATTACATTTTGTAGGTATTGTATTTAGCAAATCGTATAATATGATGTTATTTTTTGTAAAGATAAAAGTGTGGTGACAACGTTGGTTGGTCTGTTTTTTATTTTCGTAGAATATAAAGGGTACGAAATATGTCAGACTCGCAATAACATTTTATGATCGTCGTATATTGTTGTAGTGCGTTAAATTTCTGTAGAATTTTGTGAGGACGATTGAGATAGTAATGAATGGTAAGTAGATAGGTAAGTGATATTACGATGCGTCTCTCCTGAATGAAGTCGTCTGAACGTATATTTGTATATTGGCAGGTAGTCGATGAAGTACTTTGTAAAGCTTATATAGAACCTGAAGGATTCGATGGCGGTGCGAATGGTTCTTTCTGGGATTTCAGTAGAAGAGGCATACTTGCAATATAGGCTTGCTTTGCAGAGTGCTGTCTTATCGGTCTGAAAAGCTGGCGAGACAGAGTGTTATCACGTCTTTCTCTGCAGAGTCTTGTCTTTTCGGTCTTAAAAGCTAGGGAGGTGGTCAGGGTAGTCAAGTCGATCTGAAAAGCCTAACCTTATACCTAAACCCTGAACTGCGCAAAGCTGTCTCCTTTGGTCTTGTCACTGCGCAAAGCTGCCCTGTGTGGTCTTATCACTACAGAAAGCTGTCTCCTTTGGTCTTATCACTGCGCAAAGCTGCCCCGTGTTGTCTTGTCACTGGAGAAAGCTGTCTCCTTTGGTCTTATCAACTGCGCAAAGTCGCCCGTGTGGTCTTGTCACCGCAAAATCTGTCTCCTTTGGTCTTAGCATCGCAAAAGCTCCCCCGTGTGGTCTTATCACTGCAAAAAGCTGCCTCGTCTGGTCTTGTCATCTGCAAGCTAATACATTACCCGCTTTGTTAGTCTCCCCCCGTAGGGCTATAAAATACACGCCCCACGCTCCGAAGTTAGGACCAATCGACCCTTCAAATCGTAGAAAGAAGAACCTTCTCGTCTTCAAGAATACATCGATGGCGACGCCAGGGACCAAGATAACCGGTCGGAAAGGCGCACCTTCTCCTAGAAAGGAGGAAGGACTTCGGCCCTAACTACCGGTTGATGTCGAACAAGCGTGCTCAACCGGTATGGCCGAAATGCGGACACGGGGACGACGCTATCGTGCAGGTCATAGACGGCCCTTTCGATGGTGGACGGCGTTTCTTCTGATGCCCATACTCTGGGGTAAATAGTTTTATTCATGTTACTGCTAATACATCCTACATACTAACCGTCACTTATAGCAGATGGCGAAATGCAACTTCACCCGCTGGATCGATCCTCCCCATGAACGACATGTTGTGAGTTACCTGGATGTATTGTGGAACCGAATCTTTTATTTGGAGGCGCAAATTGACGATCTCAAGGAACAAAATGATGACCTCCGCCAACAGATGCAGCGCGAGAGGGGCAATGAGGAGGTCGTGAACATAGGAAGTTCATATGATCTCACATGCTGCTGTGCCAACCCTAGCTGCATATGTGCGTGCCACTATAACGACGACCAGCCACGTCCGAGGCGCCCAACTGAAGAACACTCTATGTGGGTAGCGAGAGGCACCTTCTACAATTAGGCACGGTAGTGTCCCCTTCTACAATTAGGGACGGTAGTGTCCCCTTCTGTACGCACTTATGTTCAATCTCCTAAAGCATGTAACGAAATGGTGGACGCGTTATTGCGGTTGCCTTTTATTGAGTTGACATGTTGTATTGATGTGTCGCGTGCTTTAAGTTATATGCATCGAACAAATATGCATTGTATGAACGAGTTCTGAAAACCAAGCTATTCTATACCAGATATTGTCCGCTAGAATTACGATACAACATACTAGCAGCTTCGGTAGTTGCTTACAAGAACCAAAGTACAATTACGACACAATTAGTTCTAATGATTGCTTACAAAACCAAAGTCTTGATGAACTACAAGTTACAACATAGTAGCAGTTGTAATACAAGTTCCTAAGTGTCAGCAGGCGCCTTGCAAGTTCTCACAGTGTGCCCTTCCTAGCGACAGCGGCTGCAACGTCTACCTGCCGCTGCAGCTTCCCCTTCGTCCATATCGTTCCGAATGCCACCGCAGTGGCGGGCCATGCCGCTGTCGCTCCGAGAAGTCGAAGTACGGAGGCGCGGCCTCCGCCCCAAGAACGCCCTGAAACCTGCCCAACAGGGCGTCGCGCCAGTCCACACCCGCGTCCGGCGGGAATGCAGGCGCTCCCGCGATAGGCAAGCCGAGCAGCATCGCGACATCCTGCAGAGTCGGGGCCATCTCCCCGAAAGGGAGGTGGAAGGTGTGCGTCTCGGGCCGCCAACGGTCCACCAGGGCAGTCAGGAGCGACCGGTCGAATGGGAATCGTCGTGACCGCTCCGGACCGGCCTGAACCTCCCCATCGTCGTCGACCAGACCGCCGTCCTCTTCGGTGGCCTCTACCATCCGTGCGAGAGGTAGAAGGCCGGAACGGCTCAGCCTACAAAGCATGAAGAAGTAAGTACATAATGCGCATACGATACAAAAAAGTGACAAATTTGCGGACAAACCTCTCTACCCAGCGTGGGTCTAGTCTCCAAGCCCGTCGGGGTGTCCGCGTACGAACTGTAGGGTCACGGGGTAGGCTACGATAGCTACAAACAAAAATTCTACCACGCGAACCAGGATGCCAAGCAAGTAGATGATCACAGATCGTTACCAACAGACGCGCAGAGCAACGGAAGAAGGGTTGGAGCAGCCTGGTCCAACGAAGAGCGCGTCGATGTAGTGGTTGTAGTCGATCGTCTCCTCCAGCAACGTCTGCGGTTCCTTGTGAAGATCGCGGATCGTCCTCAAGCGCAACAATCGTAGTAGCGCCTCTACGGTATCCACACGTCCAGGGAAGGAACAACCGAACGCCGGTGTGCCAGCACCAAGTCGCACGGTAGAGCTCTCAGGAAGATGGCGGCTAGGGTTTCGGTGGTGTTTCACGCATCTCTCCCATGACCTCATGCACCTCCTTATATAGTGCTCGTGGCGGATCCTATCCAAACACGCTTTTAATCATATTCGTACTTGGTTTGTTCCAACCCGTTAAGTGTGTGACCACAGAGGTTCATGTGTAGTTCGGTTGTGAGTCGGAAACCGTTTTCGACCACAAGTCGTAGCGGCTCCTAGCAGAGCATATCGATTCCCGAATACACACAAATTATATCGGACGAACCTTAATGCAATATGATCTACGACCAGGTCTTCATCACTTACGACCGTGTCTTATCTCAGATACTGACCGGTTCGATGTGGTCACGACGATTCGTAACTCCTTACGACTGTGTTATGACCACTCAGTGATTACGTTCGACCGCCTCGACTAGCTCAGTATTTGCATACGACGATGCAGAATCGTCGACTGAGCGACCTACTCGTGTATACTCCCTTTGCCTCACGATGTCCGGTTGAACTCGGTGAGATGTTGTGTCATCCATGGATGTTCAATACTTTCTCGTCGAGTATCGATAACCTTATGTGGTCGAACACTTGACTACTAGTGGCATGGCCATGCACTTTCTTTATCCGATCACAACGAGGGCCCAGAGACATCTCTCTGTTATGTTAGGAGGGCAAATCCATATCCGACCACACATTCCTCTCCATGTTTGAGCATACCCAAAGCTTCCTTTATAACTACCCGATTCACGGTGTAGCGTTTGGCAACCCCTAAGAGTGCTCTTACACATGCAGAAACCATGTTGATCTCGGGTCTAAGGATTATACATCATCATTGCTTGAGACCAACTAATGACACATAGATTCATAACAATCTCAATAGTGCCTCAAGGTGGGTCTTATCCAACATCATGTTCTCTAACATGTGTCCATATCATTGGTTTGATATCTCTATATCTATGACTCGTGAAACATAGTCATCAACCAATACATATGCTAGTCTATTCATATGTGTCCTCATATGTTTACGACCGAGGATCGTATAAGAATAATTATCGCAGAATATAGAGTTTCACAACCAAGTCACATACTTGATAATAAATATTAACAATATTATTCTAGGAACAAGATAACACATTATCCAATGTCATGAACATAATGAAATGTAATCATCTCTATGATTGCCTCTAGGTATATTTCCAACACGAACCACCCCCAACTCACCAAGGTAGCGTCGTCCCGCCAACCGGATCACGGCACCGACGGCTCATGGCGGTCTTTGCGTCGACCAACCGTCCAGCAGACTAAAATGCCAATCCGAACCACCAGGGTCTTGAGCCATACCTGCAAATTAAGAAATTAAAAACATTCATATTACTTACGCATTTAAATTATACTCCAATGGCATTACACTTTGCCCTAACACAATGACATAATTTTTCCTACGAAAGGCTATATTACGTTAACGCCTATACCGACTGCTATGGATTGCGAAATATTTAATACATCATCATTACTATGCATATTTATAATGGGTGAAGCTTTCGGGGAAAAAACAAAATTTGACATGTTTGATAATCCAACGTGTTTGGAACCATGTATCGTGTATTTAACATTCTATAAACTAGCATTTGCGAATGCACGCGTTATCGACATATTTACCATTATATAAACTAGCATTTAGAAAAGTAACATGTACGCAATTAGCGCAGCACGCAGAATAGTACAACTAAATTTATTTTTATTAACTCATTTTTCCTTCATGTTATCTCTCAACATTTGCTAACGTACCATGGTTACTAATTAATCATGCCATCTCTAAATATTTGCTAATAATATGTCACTATACATAAAGTTGCTTGCTAACCTACCATGGTTTCAAAAATAAACTTCTACAAATTAATACTACAAACTTACCGTCCTAGTCGTCAATACGAAACGAAAAACTTCTTTTTTCCTCCTCTTCTTCTTCCCCTCCTATTTTTCTTCCTCTCTTTCTCCTCTTTTCCTCTCGTCTCGGTTGTGTTTCTGGCGATTCGCGCGTTGGAATGGCGACGGTTAATTGCATGTTTTATAAATGCCCCAAGTCGCCCAACCGTATGGCGACTTGGGTTGAGTTGCCACCAAGTCGCCATACGGTTCAAGCGACTTGGGTTGAACTCGCCACCAAGTCGCCAATCCACAAAGCGACGACGTCTGGAAACTTTAAATTGCCGTCCTATTGGGCGACGCGATTATTGTCGCACTGCGGTTGGGCGACTTGAGCAAATCGCCCAACCGTACGGCGACACGCGATTATTTCTGTAAACAAAATTTAAACGGTATTATTTCTGTATTTTAGAATAAAAAATAGATTATTTTAAAAAAAATTCCACGTAGTGCTATGAGTTCTGTGTTCTGATGAAAAGACGAGCTGCAAAATTATAGCTAGATGATGAGTGGAAAGAAGCAGGATGTGCCAATCGAGCATGGCGTCTTCTACATCTCTTCAGCGTGCCGATTTGGATCATCGAAAGCATACATCTAAATACTATTGTGCTCTTCTATAATATAAGAAGCCTTGTCGTTTGTAATCTTTGCTGCCTACTATACATTCCAGGTTTGCTTATTTATAGTTACAAATCAACTGCTACTCGCCTGACACTGCGAGGGTGGACCTCTTGTTTTATTAGTTAACATAAGACAACCAGCTTTAATGCTATAGAATTTTTTTTATTAAATAATCTTTTTTTAACTTTTATTTTAAAGTTAACCTCCGGCGCACTTTATTTTTAAAAATAACCCCTTTGGTCACGCCACCACTCATGGCGTGACCAAACAACACTGTCACGCAAGCCCGTTTTTGGGCAAACTCTTATCACGCCATGGGTGGTGGCGTGACAGTGTTTTTTGGTCACGCCATGGGTGGTGGCGTGACCAAAGGGGTTTTTTTGCGGACTTATCCTATAGCGTGACAAGAGTTTGCCCTAACGTGACAGTGTTGTTTGGTCACACCATGAGTGGTGGCGTGACCAAAGGGGTTATTTTTAAAAATAAAGTGCGCCGGAGGTTAACTTTAAAATAAAAGTAAAAAAAATTATTTAATAAAAAAAGTTCAATGCTATATTCAACCACTAAAAATGCGCAATGGTCCTACAAGCTTGCGCTTGCCTCAGCAGAACAGACAACCGTACACCCAGCATGCTCAGCGCCTTTGCATTCCCGGTGCGCTTTGGGTTACTAGTCTACAGTAATGTGACATAGTACTACTATAAATGTGTGAAAACAGGGTCAGATCAGTAGGTATTAAATGATCAACACATTGAAATGAAGACTTGTGGAATTAAACAACGCTAGTCATATCATGATAATGACCACTAAGAGCATCTACAACAATACACCTCAGCTGTTACTAAGAGCATGTCACATCAAGATTTTGATGATGTGGAAGAGAAGGAGGAGAGAGAGTGAAATTTGTTTCTATATGAAGAAACTATGAGATTGTTAATACCAAGACGTAAGTAACAACTAGTAACAACAAAATACTCTATTGAAGCCTTTAGTTGTTACTTAAACATTCATTTTGTGGGTCCCACTGCCTACCAACATGCTTGTAGTAATTAAGTCTTAGATACAAGCTTAAGAAACAATCTATTGGAATGGTTGTTTCTTGTTATTAGATTGAGTACTCTCTCTCCTCTTAGTAACAAACTAAGAAACAACCTATTGTAGATGCTCTAATATCGACCAAGAAGACAAATAATCAAAATCGTGTCAGCAAATCTAAAAGCTTGTCATATAAGATAGTGTAATCAATGTTTGCATCCACCCTCAAACCTATGTGGTGTTCAGTAATCAGTATGAACAACTCTACAAAATGTGTTTTCGACTTGCTAGCTCTATCCATCACAACAGCAGTGAACATGAACAAATGGACACAAGATTAATGGAAAATTCCAAAAATAGTTACCATATCATTCTCCCCACAATTGCATCGGCAACAGAAACAAATACTACAACAACCTGACTTTGCTCATTATGGCAGACGCAGCAAACCATCTAGAGCAATTATTGAACTGGCGAATATAAAAGAACAAAAAACAGTAACAAAAGATATGCTTGCCGGTAAACCAGCCAGCTGCTTAAGCAAGACCAACAGACGTGTCAGAAACTTCAAACAAAGTACTGACTCAGAAACCTCAGCTTCAACTTGCAACAAGAGGTGAAGAACCATAAATTTTTCTCAGGCATCAACATCTTTCTCCACCAGCTTCTTCTCTCCTTTCCAGCCGATACACATCTCTTCGCCCCTCACAACCATCTCCATTCCATCGCTATTCCATTCATCCAAGGTCGACCTCGGCGAGACAGCGCCAAGGCCAACAGCAGTAAAACTCTGATATATCAGTAGGCCACCACCAGGAAGCTCCTGCTTGACAAGATCACCGCACATGTAGGAATCAACCTCTGCACCCGTTGCCCATGATTTGGCAAATCCATGCCCACCAAAGATGGTGACAACAACTGAGAAGTCCGAAGGGCAGAAACATGCCAGGACCCTCTTGATTAAATCACTGTAAACCAAGGAGCTAGGATTGAAGTTCATTGCTTCGTAGCTTGCATAGCTGAAACCTTCCTCAGGAGTAACATGGATTGTGGAGACCGCAGGGCCACAGATGCCGTTCATCGAGTACCCGCACGGGTCGAACTCGAAGCCACAGATCTCCATCTCAGGGATGATGTCAGAAATCCCTGAGAGCTTTGTCATCTCCTTAGCTGATGAGCAACAGCCATCAGCAGAATTCTTGAAGAACACTGCAGCTTTCTTAGCATCCAGCCCGGTCATGCACATCTCAAGTGTAACCATAGGATGCTCAGGCTCCTCTGTGGCATAGTAGACATGCCACATCTTCTTGGGCTTGAGCACATCACCAATCACATATGCATTGCCACCTGACTTGAGGCCACCAAACAAGCCGTTCAGCACAGATACCTCCTCTGAAAAGCTGTGATGCGGTGATGGCTGCGCACCAGGGAAGATGAATGTCCCACGGGAATACTTCACTGAAACAACAGGCAGTGAAAGCTCTGCGGCAAGCTCAAGGATGCGAGGAATGGAGAGCAGAAGCTTAGTCGTCCCACAGGTCTTGAGGACAACCTTGTGGGGATACACAAAGAGGCTCGACTCCGACAGCACATACGAGTCGAAGTGCGTGTTCGAGAGCTGGGACACAATGGTGCACCGTGCAAGATCCAGGAACGAGTCAATCTGCTCGCGAGAGAGGGCACGGAGGCCACGACCACAGGGGTCCACAAAGACAGGCGCATCAGAGAATGTTATCTCAAGGCGCTTCTCATAGCCCTCAAACCCAATAGGGGAGGCAGGGGGAGATCCCCAAGAATCAGCCAAAGACATCACCATTGGATCGAGTGTTGCAAGGAAGAGAGGATGAGAGATGATGGAAGGGATCGGAGAAGACAAGGGAAGAGATTGAGAGCGCAGTAGCAGAGAAAGCAGCCAGCCAAGGGAGAATTATTGCATAAGAAAGGAACAATTGCAGTAAAATCCTACTCTACGGTGAAAGGCATGTGAAGGGATATCAGGATGGCTTGCGGGCGCACTGCAAAACAAAAGATCAAGCACACAAGCATTAGAAACTAGAGTATGAAATGCTTCAATGAGCACATTTTAATTAGGACTATAATGGTTAAATATTTTGGTGCTTACGTTGGAGTAAGCAGCAGACTGGAACTTCTTGATTCCTCCGGCCGGGCGAACGTCCTCAATCTTGTAACCTAGGGGAGCTTCGTACATGGAACTACTACTGCTAGACTTCTTGCCACCTTTTGTCTCCATTAGAACATCAACAATTGTTCCCTTGTACTGTTGAACAAGACAACAGAGTAAGTAACCAAAATAATATGGTTTTCTTAGGGAACAGAACAACACAGACAATTAGATGAGCACAAACCGATTGCAAGCACAAATTTCAGTTTAGATGCTAAAACAATTCCACTTGAAGAGGAAACAGCATAGCAGTAAGATGCTGAGAAAGCACACACAATTGCAATAGTGATACACTAGTATTTTTATGCACTAGGCTACGACCAATTGGAATAAGTGTCCACAAAGGAGGATGAGTCCTATCTTACGTTATTAAGAAAATTTAGCAAGAAGGTTAACTCTATATCCTATAACTTGATAGGTCCGAAATTGAGCGGGCACATGAAAACTGGTTCCTCGTACAGATACAGTTACTCAATCATACTATGAACCAAAATTGTTTACGTTTGTTATTTACAGATTTTTTTATCGCTTCAGGATAACGTGGATTCAATATGCCTGAAGAACAAAACAGGTTGAACACCGTCCCTAAAGATCAACGCAACAATTTTTTTATACCAGAACATGAAGAATAAATAAAAAGTACTGTATGAACAAGCAAGAAGCAAAACCAGAGCCTACCAAGAACCAAAGCAAGCAACATCGATGACTAAAAGACAAGACCTGGATTTTTCTTGTAAATCCTACAAACAACCATATGATAAAAATATGAAACAAAAAGGGTGCCAAACAACAAGCTGCTGCCCAGTAATTGCAGATTACGAAAAGTTTGGAATGATTTCAATTAAGTATAAGGAAACCGATGTTTCCCAGAAAAAAAAAGGTTGCTTCTTGGGCATTGCAAACTGAGAAGGTTTGAATTTGATAAACAAAAACACCACATGCGACAAAAAGGGTGAAACACAACAAGATTCACCACATTAGCGATTAACCATCGACAAGAAAGAACCAGAAGAGACGCCTTTCATGAATTACAGGCGCGCGGACAATTTCCCAGTACTCCTAGCAAGATCTAACACCTCGCTCCCCCTCAAGAATAAGTAAATAATAAATTCACAACGCATCCTACAAACAGGGGATACAAGAACTAAATCTCACACCTACACAGGGTCGATTCCCCGCCCAAAAACGCCCTAAAAAACCTGAATCCAAGATCCAGACCAGCGCATTACAAGCGAAACATCCGCAGTTCCTAAAGAATCCCAAAGGCATACATAATCGTACAGGTACAGGAGCATAGCGCAAGAAAAGGGAACTCACAATTCTTCAAGAACGTGACCGTGCCGCGATGAGCAATCAAGGATCGGCTCCAAGGATTTCGACGCCAAGAAACGAGGAGGGGCGTCGGCGTGCGCGGGGTAGGCGGCGCTGCTGTTCTTGGCTTCGTGCGGAATAGAATAGACTAGAGAGAAGAGACAAAGAGGCGGTTTGTTCCCTGCGGCGATCGACTCGAAGGCGTGGGGAGATGGGGCTCGCCACCGGCGCTATTTATAGTGGAGCGGCTGCCCAAAGCCCAAAGCCCAAACCCTTGTGTGAGTCGGGATGAAAAACGTTTACGACTTATCTATTTGACTACCGTATTTGTTATGATATTCGATTTATATTCGTATTTGTTATAGCAAGAAGCGCTAGATGGTAAAAAGAGGACCCCCTTATATACGAGGGAACCAATAGATTCTCAGAGAGAAGACTGATTGTCAGAAGAAATAAATGTGTATTAATTGTTTCAAAAAATTGTCTAGTTTATTATAGGATTAATTCCTTATATGCCACTGAAATTTGTCCTCAATCCCTGATTGTGTTATTGACATGTGGGGTCAGGGCCCACATGTCAATGACACAGTGAGTGGTATGTAAGAGATGAGGTCAACTTTCGGTGGCATATAAGGAATTACCTCTTTATTCTATGGGGGGAGACGGTTATTTATAGCATTTCGATCGGGTATATGAGATTATAGATCTGCCCCAAAAAAGGCCCTACTCCTATAGGGGCCGCAAGGGATTTTTCTTCCCCTATGCATAGCCTTCGACTTATGGTGGACCTCCCTGGTCTTGGTCCATCTAGTTGATGCGCTCAGTCCACCGATGCTCTATGCCCTTCGCTCCGTGTGGGGTGTCCTCGGGCCAAGGCGCCCCGGACACTCTACGGCGTCCCCGAGGTGGCCCTGGGGAGCTCCTAAGTCTTGGAACCGCAATGCTCGGCAGTCCTCCGGAAGCCTTCGCATCGCCTTCGAAGCCTCTGTGGAGGTACGTCTCGTACCCTCGGTGGGGGGGGTGGGGGGTGGCACCCTATCGTGCCTTCGTTTGCTAGTGTCGAGACCAAAACATGTAAATTCGAGTCCTTTGTGTATTATGAACTAGTCCCAAGATTAGTAGCTAGTTCACACAGTGACAACATTGGTAAAATCATATCTATACAATGAAATATCTAAGAAGAAGACAAATTATTATTACTTAGTAGCAACAGACCTTATGATCAAGGTTTAAAATGTTTGCCACGCAGGGCTTAATACAAATAAGTAAACTTGTAGCAGAAGAAAAGAACTCATCGTAGCCATTCGACATGCCCACAGGCAATCAAGTGGAGAACGCGACCTAGTTCGCATAGTCCTCGAAGTACTCCTCCTTGTAAAATTATGTGTTCCCTGTGTCTTCATCGATGACTGATCAACAAGGCGTAAAGCCATGAGTACATAAAGTACTTAGCAAGTTGTAGGGAATGGTATGCAAATAGTATTCATGCAAGGCTTGAACAAGAGTAGCTTTATGGCCATTTTGCCGAAAGCAGTATTAACATTCAATACAGAAAATAGATTGAAAAGCGTAATTTAAAAGATTAAATACATAAGTAGACAAGTACTTTGAAACGACTAGTGAACTACCCGTTTACTTCCTAACCAATCCACCAGAACTGACTACTCAAATCCCAACCAAACCACCATTCCAACATTTTTAAGAAAATTCTACCCCTCGTGTGAAATCACTAGGCATTGTCCTTAACCGGGGACACAACTATTTGAATAGTTTTTAACACTCTGCAGAGGTTGTACAGCTTGACCCACAAGAGATAATCAACTTATAATGTCGGCCAAGACACGCTTCTGAACGCGTGCGACTAAGTGATTATCACAGGCCTTTTACAAAGTTCTGTCTTGACCTGGTTCTGCTCGCTAAGGTTTCGCCATCGACCGGTCCCCTCTTGTGCCAAACATCAACCCAAACAGAACCAAATCAAGACATTGCTAATTAATTATCTAGGTCCATCCCATACTGGACATGTGGTTGTACGGTAATGCCCAGATCAATGACGCATAAAATTAAGTCCTTAGTGACTACTCAGACGAGTTAACCACATCCCAAATTACATCCCCTTTACTGCCTAAGTATGAAATTATTTTTGTTCAACCCGGCCAAATGACAACCCTTGTCATGGCACAACAATTTTAATAACAGTAGCTCCGCCATAATTCCATATTTCATTAAGTCAAATTTTCATGATTAATCATTGTTAAGGAACCCACTTCACAACTAAAGCATGCTTTCCCACGTTGGTAATAAAATAATTCCAACTAAAATTACCCAATTCAAGGTATCATAATGTCGAATAGGTATTTCCCCACTCTCGAAAACAGTTGATATAAAATTAGCAATGCATTTTGATATAAAACAATATAATTTTGTAAAAATAGGTACAACATGATCAAATGTCTATGACCTACCTTCGTTGAAGGTTGGAGTTGTTTTGGCAGACGGTTCCATGAAAGCTTCGGAAACACTAGATTCTATACGCACAAAATGAGGCAAATAAATACAATAAATCCAAATAAAATCCAAAAAATAAAAAATTAGAACCAAAAGAAAGATATTGAATTTAGGAATAAGAATCAACAGAACTAGAGTTCATATGAAGGAGAACGAACACCTGAAAGTTTAAATATCACATGAAATGATAGAAAATGGAAAAGGAGGGAATATTATAGGGAATATGATGTTTCAGGAATAAGAATTAAAAGAAAATTGCTGACTTCAGGGACCCACTTGTAAGTGACTCAAAGCAAAGAATGAAGGCAGGAAACAAAGCAGCAGCTCAGAGTAGAGGAGGCACACGCTGGGTTGGCGACACCAGTGAGGGTTGGGGGCGAGACTACTAGCAGTGACAACCAAAATGAGTCACCGGCAGGGTGGGGATAAGGTAGGACATGGCAGCACGATAGGAGGTGACCGGTGGCGGTGTCTTGTGGCCTTGGCGACGGCGGGCGAGGCGATGGCATTCGGTGGTGGCAGTGAGGGCAACGCTAGGCCGGCGGCACGGGGAAGGTGTAGGCGGGGTTGGGGAGGCGCGGGGATGGTCAAGGAGGTGGGGCGACGATGGCTGGTGGTGGCGATGGTGAAGCAACGGTGACGACATACTCTAGCAAGAGGAAACTCAAAATTGAGGTGGGGAATGGGTAGAGAATGACCGGGGACACGTTATGACGTGATCAATTTGGTCGGAGGATCACCGGAGAGGGATATTGTGGATATCATTGGGATATGCTCACGATCTCATGATGATGGTATAATTGGCAATGGCGTTGAAGGTTTGTCGAAACTCGCGTTTTCGGCAAAGTTCAAGTGTTGTTAGGCCTCAAGCGGTCAGACCGGCCAAGGTGATAGTCAGACCGGCCTGTTTGGCGGTCTGCTCGGCCACCTCTGGCGGTTAGACCGGCCAATGGGCAGCGGTCTGACTGGCCATAAAGATTTTTTGAGCTTGGAGCTGGGCCAAAAATAGAGGGTGTACGCAAGAGAGGGGATTCTTCTACACTTGGTCTCATAATTTTTAGAGCTTCGAGTCAAAAAGATCTATTCATTTGAAATTTTCAGAGAGTTTGGTTTCAGTATGAAATTTGGCTAAGTCCTATTTGGCGGTCGATCCGGCGAGGCGATCGAGCCGCCATGGGTGGCGGTCAGACCGATTTTGACTTGTTCGTTGGCCATCTTGGTGGCGATGATTGTTTGGTTAGGTCAAGTTCACGGGTTTTGGTGCATATGTGTTGCATGATGCATGTTTTGACTAACGTGGGTCAAGTTGCGAAAACTTGTTCTCAGAATCGATTTCTTTGTCTATTGTTGTGCAGGAAGCTTGGAGGTTAACGACGGTCAACGGCGAGGATGATCAGGACTAGGCTTGGAGAGTTAAGGTTCAGAACGATCGAGGATGCTGGGTGAAGTCAGAAGACTCAAGCATGTCACAAAATAGACAAGGATGACCGAACAGGTAGTTCGGTGCGACGGGTTGGATCAAGCGGTGCGGGGGTCGGTGCAAGTGCCATGATGGTTTTGGTGGGAGCCGGATGGGAGAAACTTGTCGAGATGAAGAGAGCCGTTGATCAAACTACACGTGGCGAAGCATGGGATTGCTTCATAAAGATTGGACTCGGTCTTCGGAGAAGGATCGAGAAGGGGTATTTTGGTAACTTCACCAAAATACTGCCTTGGTGACCTTTTGCTAACCCGCGGCACAAGACGGCGCAAGGAGAAGCGGTTTAGGTCAAGAGGAGATGAAGACGATGCTTTAAAATACGTGCGTAAGTGAAACCCGTTTGTGTGTGGGCTTAACGGGTGCCCATTAGGAATATTCTTCTAGAAGCTAGCCTCCACTATAAATAGGGGAGGGTGCTGGTTGTGCACCCCCAACCCTCATATCTAAAACCCTAGTTTGTGTTTTAAGGTTAGGAGAGAATAGTGGAGAGGTTAGGTTTCTAGGGAGATGGATTGATTATGTACTCATGTGTTGAGTCTTTGTCCTCCTGAATGAAGTGGTTGTAAACCAACATCAATCCCAAATCAATCCAAGCAAGATTCCTCAAGATGAGTCTATTTTCATTCTTACTCTCTATTTTGTGATTTTGGGGCTTTCTTTGATCCGTGAGTTTTCCTTTGGTTTCTGGCCTAGATCTAGCTTGTTGTGATATGTGGGAATACATTTAGGATCATCTTGATCATCAATCACCCACGAGCAAGTGTTTGGATCATATTTTGGTTTTGACTCGGTTTTGGAGCAACATTCACTCAAACGGAAAAAGATCAGAACTTTAGTAAGGATCTTCACAATCCTTGATTGGAATAGGTTTCTGACATCCTAGAGAAGGTATGTCTCAAGTTTGGTAAGATTTGGAGTTGCGGATCAAAAGTTAGACCAATTTGTGATTTTGAGTTTGGGCTGATTTTACTGTTCATTAGCCTGGAGGTCAGGCCGTCATGTACCTAGAGGTCAGATCGATTTCTAAAGGTCAAACCGCCAACTACATGGAGGTCTGGCCGCCCAACTCTTTAGGTTTTGAGTTTTTGGTGATTTTGGTCTTTTCTCTTTGGGGTGTTGATTGGATTCAATACAAGTCTTCCGCTATGCTTGTCTATTGATCTTCATAGCTTTCATAGCTATTGGAGTGAAAATCTTATTGAATCTGATCAAGGTGAAAAAGAGATCGTGCTCCTATTCACCCCCCCTCTACTCGCCCTTTTGGTCCAATAGATATCAACTCGATGGTGTTGTGATCGAACTTGGAGAAGAGCGGATGGCGTCGGGTGTTCCGGCAAATGGTGAGGAGTTGGACACTATGGTTTGGGGTGAAACGAAGAGGGGGGAGAGGGACACGTAGTGCTCCTTTTATAATGCGAAGGCGAAACATGGATCGATGGGGAACGCGAGTGGACATGGACGACAGTTTTTGGTTGACATTGAAAACCAATGGGAAACTATAAATGGAAAGCGTTTGATGGAGTTGGCATGCAATTGATGGAGGGATAACGTGGTTGAGGGTACTGGGGTCATAATGGCACCGACAGAATTGAGTTTGTCACTTTGTGTGCGTAGAACGGGCGACGGGTGCGGAGGCGACGGCGTGATTGGTAGCGTAAATTGGGTCTGTTGAGCGTCGGGCGATCGGCGATGGAACGAGCATAGGGTGGCGGTGAGGGTGACAGCGAGGCCGGCGGTTGGGAAGGAAATTGGCACTTTGCTCAGTGAAGAAGATGAAGACAGGCAAAGCTAGGAGAAAGAAGGAAGAAAGAGAAAAGAGAAAAGAAAGAAAAAGGAGAAAAAGAAAAGAAAATCCGAAAATAAAATAAACTTCAAAAAATTCAAGTAAATTCCTCAAAAATCCTTGGAACCTGAAGAACTCGAATAAAACAATTCTAAATTTAGTTGAAGTTTATTTTAATCATTTAAAATCTTCTAAATTCTGAAAATTCAATTTAAGCTTTAAATTAATTCAATAAAATGCAAATGGTTCCTTTTATTTTTAAAGCATAAAAAAGGATCTGAAAATTAGGATGTTACAGCTGGCTCTCGTGAGCCTCCCGATGGCCTCTAAGGCCCTCTCGAAGGCATTGTTGGCACCCCTTGGGGGCCCCGGGCTGCTCCTCTAGCCATTTGGCCCATTCGGGCCTCATGATGGCCTCCGTGTGGGCTTTGGGGCCCTCTTGAAGGCGTACCTGGTACCACTCAGGGGTGCCAGGCCATGCCTCGTGCTGATGTCCTTCGAGGGAGGCCCTGTGGTTTTCGTCGGGTCGTTGGGGCCGATGGGGCCACCCCTACGACAAGCCCCTCGCGGTTGAGGTCCTACTTCATCATGGCTGAATCCGTACCCTTTTCCTAAAGGGTCCAGGCACACCGTCCCCTTCGGCCTGGCGAAGCGTGCTTTGTGTGGGTCCTCCCACGAAGCGTTGGTAGCTCTCGCTGGTATGATGGTGCACAGGGTGCCACGCGCCATGATGCCAGTGGCTAGCAATGATGGCACTCCATCGAATCACGTGGGCCACCGTTGGGTGCCATGTGCCATAATGCCGTTGACTGGCATTGATGGTACCCCTTCGAATTGTGCAGGCCACCTTTGGTTGTCGTGTGCCATAATGTCGTTGGTTGGCAGTGATGGCACTCCTTCGAACCATGTGGGCCACCGTTGGTTGTTGTGCGCCATAATGCCGCTGGTTGGGGATGCTGTGCGCGTGGCACGTGTCACCTGGTGAATGACCCATGGCTCTTTGGCTCCCCTACCTTATCTCCTTGTGGTCCTGGTACGTATATAAAAGGGGATAACCCCCACTGCCCTAGCCCTTACCTTGCGCATACGAATTTCAGCTCCCTGCCTCCGCGATTTTCTTCCTTTTGTCGTTTGGAGCTCTGATCTTCGGATTTTTGGTGGTATGTTCTTCGGAGCTTCCGGATGACGAAGTGCAGCAAAGAGGGAGGGGACAGTGTTGCGTACACCAGCGACCTTGGTCGGTCAACTGTGCCAGAGCGGGTTCTATGGACCCTAGTTGATGAGGGGAAGCTGGAGAGCCTCTCGAAGGTGCGGGTTCCTGGGACGGAGATGGTACCGGTGCCTCAGGCTGACGAGGCCATGGTCTTCGTCACATTCTTTGACGCCGGCCTCCAGATTCCATGCGTGGAGCTCGTCGTGCGGGTGCGGGTGGAGTTGGCGTAGCTGACGCCCAAGTCCCTCGTGAATCTCACCGTGTTCGAGTGGATCATGTGCTCTGTAGGAGCGAGCGGGGAGGGGCACCTGTTCGTATATCTGCACGATGGGCGTTGTCAGTCGAAGAAGAAGAAGAACATCGATGAGACGCTGAACTTCGGTAGCATCAACTTCCAACTGAAGGCACGATGCCAGATGTACGTGCCCGCTCCGGCAGCACGGAATCGTTGGGAAACTGATTGGACCCGAAGGTGGTTTTACAACGCTTCTCCGGCGGGTGACGGCCTACTCTCTGGCGGGTGGGGAGGGCTGATAGATCTTACTGTTGCCCCAGAGATCACGATGACTTCGTGGGAGGAGGCCCTCCTCCACCTGCTACTAAACTCATCGAGGAGGCTATCCACATAGGACCTCGTGGAGGAGTTATGTTCCTTCGATATCTAGCCCCTGGCATAGGGCTGGAGCGTGGAGCTCGAAGACCCAAGGGAAGGGCACCCTAGCCTCACTGTAGCAGGTCGCGAAGGTTTTGATCCTTGCCCCGATCGTTTGTACATACATTTTTTATTTTCTTTGTTTCTAACAGAGCATGCGGTGTCACTGCAGTTGCGCCCATCGACGAGGCTACCCGCATCGCGGAGCAGCTCTTGTGTCGAACTCGGGAACGAGGGATCCTAGATTCTCTGTGTTTCATACACTAGTCCAAAAATAGCTAGTGTACACAGTCAAAAAAAGTGATAGAAAAAAAATCATATCACACATTTATTGATTGAAAACCAAAGTTTATTACAATTTGGGCATAAGGCCAAATAAAAGATACAGTGAAAAAGCATAAATAAATAGATAGGCCACACGATCTGCCGCAGGCAATCGTATGAGGGCGCGGCTAGGGCTGGAAAAATAGCTCGAGGCTCGTGGCTCGGTTCGGGCTTGTCACGGCTCGGCTCGAGCTCGTGAATTTTCGAGCCGAGCCTCCTCTCTGGCTCGCAAACAAAATGAGCCAAGCTCGAGCTGGCTCGTGAGCCGCTCGAGCGGCTCGTTTGGCTAGGCCCACAAAGGCCCATGTAGGGTAGCCAGTCATGAATCCCCGTCCGGCCATCCCCCTTAACCCTACGCCTCAGACTCAGTCCTCTTCTCAAGACTCCTCAGTCCTCACGCTTCCTCTCCCTCCCGATCCAGATCCAATCCAGTGATCCGCCACCGCCCCGTCCACCGAGCGTCCGCGCTGCCGCCCCCCATCCTTGCGCGACTGACGTCACCCGACAGCTCCAAGCGCCGACGTCGACCGACAGCTCCAAGCGACCGCCAGCTCCAAGCTCCATTTCAGAGAAGCCCCTCACCTCCTCCTCCATGGCGGTAGGCGACAGCCCAGCCCTAGACGCCGTCCCCGACGCCCTCGCCGCCGCCTCCGAGCTCTGACCACGCCGCCGTCTCTGAGTCTCCAACCACGTCGTCCCCGACGCCCTCGCCGTCGCCTCCTGAAGCTGCCCCGATGCCCACCGCCTCCCCGATGCCCTCGCCGCCACCTGGCTCCGAGCACGCCGTCCCTGACGCCCTCGCCGCAGCCTCCGTTCCAGATACGCATACCGCATCCTCTTGTGACTCTTGTCTCTCATCCGATTCATCCTATTCCTATGGATGATTTGGTTGGTGAATGGTGATTGGTGAATGCTCTTTGGTTGTGACTTGTGAGGATTCTGGTGAATGAATGTAGATTTTTGTAGATTGATGGATCTGTGAATGAATGCTGGGCTTGGGGGTCACGGGCTCGTTCGAGCTTTTTCCCGAGCTGAGTCGAGCCACAGTTCAGACCGAGCCTAGGCGAGTCGGCTCGGCTCGGCTCGTTTCCAGCCCTAGGCGCGGCCTAGTCGTCCAAGTCCTCACCGTCTTAGTAAAATTCTTCTCTTGAACAATTGATTAAGCAAGAGTGAGCACAAACAACCGTGCTCCGCAAGTTACACCTAGTAACAGAATATAATGCATGCATGTTTAATCAAGTGGGGCTTATAGGGCTCATTTAGCATAAAGCAATATTTTTAGTTTTAAATATTCTTACTAAGTTTCAAGGCAATTTTTAATCTATAACTAAAATCAAATTTCAAATTGACAATTTTATAGTGGATAGCCTCCAAACATGAATGGTGAAGGATACCCTCCTATCACATGGCTAACTGCCCAATTTTACCACAAGGATTAACCATCCTAAAATTATTTGATAAATTCATTTTAAAACAAAACCAAATTCTAACTTTGAGTGGCTTTGCTCAGCATGTCCATGACCGTGGACATGGCTATTCGAATAGATTGACACTTTGCAGAGGTTGTACAACTTTATCCACAAGAGACAATCAACTTTCATTATCGGCCATGACATGCTTCCGAAGGCGTGCGACGAAGTGATTATCACAAGGCTTTTACAATGTTCTACCCCAAAATTATTATGCCCGCTAAGGTTTCAAATCTTGGTCAACAAAAAGGTGGGGAAGGTGGGGGTACTCGGCTTTCAAATCTTCTACTCGCTCCCAAGTGGATTCTTCTTCTGAATGATTACTCCATTGGACTTTGCACGAATAGATGACTTTGCTTCTGGTAATGCATTCTGCAACATCAAGAATCTTGATTGGCTGCTCCACATAGGTGAGATCCTCATGAAGGTCAATGCTCTCAAGCGGCGTTTGTTCTGTTGGGACTCGAAGACACTTCTTTATTTGCGAAACATGGAAGACATTGTGAACTGCAGATAAAGATGCTGGTAGCTCTAGTTGGTAAGCAATTTCACCTCTTCTTCCTAATATCTTGTATGGTCCAACGAATCTGGGTGCTTGTTTTCCTTTAGTTCGGAATCTTCTTATTCCTTTGAGTGGAGTTATTCTGAGATAGACGAAATCTCCTGTCTCAAAGGACAATTCTCTCCGATGATTATTAGAAAAACTTTTTTTATCAGGACTGAGCCACTACTTTCAACTATTCTTTTATCGCCTTTACTTTACTTTCAGCCTCCTTTATTAATTCTGGTCCAAAGAATTGATGTTCTCCTACTTGATCCCAAAGGAGAGGGTTTTTACACTTTCTGCCATACAATGCTTTAAATGGAGATATTTGCAAGCTGGCTTGGTAGCTGTTGTTGTACGAGAATTCTGCATAGGGCAGAGTCTAATCCCAACTTTTTTCATAATCTATAGCACATGCTCGAAGCATGTCTTCTAGTATCTGATTTACATGTACCGTCTGTGCATCTGTTTGACGATGATATGCTGTGCTGAAGTTGAATCTGGTCCCCAAGGATTCATACAGGCACTTCCAAAATCTTGATGTGAATTGTGATCCTCTGTCAGACACTATCTTTTTGGGTACTCTATGTAGACAAACGATCCTAGCCATATACAACTCTGGTAACTTGCTGCTTCTGTAAGTGGTCTTGACTAGAATAAAGTGTGCCACTTTAATCAACCAGTCAATTACCACCCAGATGGAATCACATCCTGATTGGGTCCTAGATAGTCTGGTGATGAAATCCATACCAATTTCTTCCCAGTTCCATTCGAGAATTGGTAATGGCTGTAGCAAACCAGCGGATCTTTGATGTTCTACCTTGACTCTTTGGCATAGATTACAATGTGCAACGAATTCAGCAATTTCTCGTTTCATGCCGACCCACCAATACTTTTCTTTCAGGTCTTGGTATATCTTGGTACTTCCGGGATGAATAGAGTACGGTGATTCATGGGCTTCCTTCAGAATCAATTATTTTGTTTCCTGATGATTAGGTACACAAATACGGTTTCCAAACCACACTATACCTTACTCATCCTCAGATAATCCTAGGACTTTTCCTCTTCTCATGTTCTTCTTGATTTGTTTGATATCTTCATCTTCTTTTTTGATTTTCTCTAATTTAACTCTGAATAGTTGGTTGAACTTCTAGAGTGTTTACACAGCCTTGGCTGACAATCTCCAAGTTCAAATGCTTCAACTCTTCATACATTCTAGGTTGATTCTCCTGAACCAACATAGTGTTGCAATACTTTTTCCTACTCAGGGTATCTACCACTACGTTCGCTTTGCCCGGATGATAATAGATTCCAAGGTCATAATCCTTTATCAGTTCCAATCATCTTCTTTGCCTGAGATTAAGCTCTGATTGGGTGAAGATATACTTCAAGCTCTTGTGATCTGTGAAAATCTCACAGCGGTTACCAATGAGATAATGCTGCCAGATTTTTAAAGCATGCATAATTACTACCAACTCTAAATCATGAGTCGGGTGGTTTCCTTCATGAGGCCTCAGCTGACAAGATGCATAAGCTACGACTTTACCTTCCTGCATTAGCACACATCCAAGGCCTTGACGAGAGGCGTCACAGAAAACCTCAAAGTCCTTATGGATGTCAGGTAAGACTAACACATGTGCAGAAACTAGTCTTTTCTTTAACTCCTGAAAGCTTTGCCCATAAGCTTCTGTCCATTCAAACTTCTTCTCTTTTTTCAGAAGCTAAGTCATAGGTCTGGCTATTTTGGAGAATCCTTTGATGAATCTACGGTAATACCCAGCTAAACCAAGAAAACTTCTCACTTCCATGATGGAGTTGGGTTGCTTCCAATCCATTACGGCTTCAACCTTAGCGGGATCTACTACAACTCTTCCTGCTGATACAATATATCTAAGGAAAGCCACTTGACTTAGCCAAAATTCACTCTTACCGAATTTGGCATAAAACTGGTGCTCCCTGAGCTTTTCCAATATGTTCTTGAGATGCTTCTCATGCTCTTTTTTATCTTTTGAGTAGATGAGAATGTCAATGATGAATACCACCACAAACTTATCCAAAAATTCAATGAATATCTTATTCATCATATTCATGAAATAAGCTGATGCATTTGTCAAACCAAATAACATTACTGTAAACTCGTACAGTCCATATCTTGTTGTGAAGGCAGTCTTTGGGATGTCTTCTGATCTGATCTTTAGCTGATGATAGCCGGATCTTAAATCAATCTTGGAGAAGACGCTGGCTCCTTTTAACTGATCAAAGAGGTTGTCGATCTTGGGCAAAGGATACTTTTTCTTGATTGTAACCTCGTCGAGTGATCTGTAGTCCACACATATTCTCATAATGTTGTCTTTCTTTTCGACAAACAGTACCGGTGCCCCCCAGGGTGATGAGCTTGGCTGAATATAACCCTTGTTCTGCAACTCTTCAATTCTGCAAACTCATTTGTAAGCATTCTGTAGGGTCCTTTTGAGATTAGAGCTGTCCCTGGGACTATGTCAATTAAGAACATAATGTCCCTATCCGGTGGCATACCGGGTAACTCCTCAGGAAATACATTCGAGTATTCTTGCACCATGGGTATTTCTTCAAGCTTCACTTCCTTCAAACTAGTCAGGATGGAATCTTCCCCATTTGAAGTCTTCAGTCTGAATTCTACCTGAATTCCTTGCTCATTTGTGAGGTGATTGACCTATTAGCATAGTTTATCTGTCCTTGATTCTTGGCTAGCCAATCCATTCCGAGAATCACATCCAATCCTTGGGAGTACAAGGCTATTAAGTCTGCCGAGAAAGATACTCCAGATATTTCTAAGGTAAGGTTTGGGTATAGGGAACTAGTCCTCATTTCTGAGCCCAGAGAATGGATTATCATAGGATTAATTAAGGGAGAGATAATTAACCCATATTTTCCTACAAACTTATTTGAAACAAAAGAATGCGAAGCTCCTGAATCAAATAAGACTAATGCTGGAATTGAGTTGACAAGGAATGTATCAAGAACAACATCTGGTGTGGTCTAAGCCTCTTTTGATGTAACATGATTCACACGTCCCTTCATGAATTGAACAGTCGGCTTTGGGGTGCTACCGGAGGCAAGAACTCCTTGAGTTGGCTTGGTCGGAGCTGCGAGTTGTTACTTTTTCGGGCACTTATTGGCATAGTGCCCTGTCTTGTTGCAGTGGAAGCAAGTCACTCCTACAGCTGAGGAAGTTGTCTTCTTCTGAAATTGGCCTCCTGAGGAATTGTTGCGGAAGCCAGAGGTGTTGGGGCGTTGTACTGGCATAGGTGCTCTTTATGAGGAAGACTGGAATCTCCCACGTTGAGATGGCTGAGGCTGAGCAATGCGGAGCTTGGGAAAAATCCCAGAGTTGAACTTCTGGGCCGCCATTCTCCTCTTGCGGTTCTCCATTTTCAGGTGCTTGCCCTCCTCGCGGATGACCTTGTTCACCAACTGTTGAAAGTCGGTGTAGTCTTGAGCAATGAGGCGTATAGAGATATCATTATTGAGTCCCTCTAAGAAGCGTTCCTGCTTGGCTTCATCAGTAGCCATGTCTTCAGGGGCATAGCGGGCCAATAGGTTGAACTTATGCAGATATTCATTGACTGAGCGGTTGCCCTAGCGCAGGGAGCGAAATTCCTTCTTCTTCAGGGTTACCATGCCTGAAGGGATGTCTACACGGCGAAAAGCCTGCACAAACTCGTCCCATGAGATAGTCTGAGCATCTGCATGAGATTGAGTGAGGTTGTCCCACCACTCTGACGCTAGTCCGTTCAGTTGGCGGAGGCGAACAGAACTCTCTCACGATGTAACATCCCAATTTTTGGGAGTTTTTGAAATTTTCAAAATAAAAATAAACGTTTCATTTTTCTTGAATTGTTAAAGCTTAATTTGAAATTTTAGAAATTTTTTTAAAATTTAATGTGAGTAAATCAAACTTCAATTAACTAAAAATCGTCTTATTTGATTTTCTAGTTTTATCTTGGAATTCCTTTTTCCAAGACCCGGTTGTTTTTCCGTGGAGTTCTTTTTTTTTTTTCAGCTCACCCGTATTTTAGAGTCTTTTTAAAGCTTTAGAAATAAAACAAACCATTTGCATTCTATTGAATAAATGTAAAGCTTAAATTGAAACTTCAGAAAATGAAAACATTTTAAATGATTAAATCAAACCTTAATTAAATTCAAAATGAATTTATTGGATTTTCTGGGTTTTCTTGGATTTTATTCTATTGGGTTTTCTGGGTTTTCTTGGATTTTATTCAAGTCGGTGATGTATCTTGCAACCCGGTTTGCTTTAATTCTTTTATGCTTTCCCTAAAATTATTTTATTTGTTCTAAAATTTAATTTAAATTGGTGGTCTATTTTGAAGTTTTGAAAATAAAAATAATCATTTGGATTTTGTCGGTTTAATTTAAAGCTTAAATTGAATTTTTGAAGGAAAAATATTTTATTTGGCTAAACTAAACTTCAAAAAAAATCTGAAACTATTTTATTTGGTCTATTCAGGTTCCAAAGTATTTTACAAAATTTTCTTGAATTTTTGGATTTATTTTATTTTTTGGATTTTCTTTCTTTCTTTTATTTTCTCGCTCTTCCTTGTTTCATGTTCTCTGGTCATCTTCCCCCACGAACCGTTTTCCCTTTTCTCTGTCCTCCCCATACTCCCGGTCATGCGCAGCACCTTTGCCCATCACCTCCCCGTTTTCTCGCCGGTTTTTTGGTTGTGCCGCGCCCTGGAATCCAGCTGCCACCCCATCCCATACTCTCGCCTCTCCCTCCTGCACCCCACCTCTCCATGTTGCCCTAGCTTGCTGTAGCTTGTGCAGTTGGTTCTTCCCTTGTGATGCTCCCTTTCTCTTCCCTCCACCGATATAAATACCAGCATCAACCTCCCCTCTCCTCCCCTTTCTTTCTTCTAAACCAAAGCAACCCCCACAGTGAGCTTCTTCTTCACCGAAGCACACTGCTGAACTCCCTGTTCTTTCTCCAGCGCAAACCAATAGCAAGTCCTCTACTCCCTTCCTTCCCTCTCCCTCCCTCTCTTCTTCCTCCTCCCCCCATGCTCCTGCTCCTTGCCACCTACGGCTTCCCCTCTCCCACGCCACCTCCGTCCCTTGCCCATCTCCTACCTTTGCCCTCTGACCATTTCACCTTGTCCCAGCTCCCATGCGCTGCCATTGTTGGCCCAAAGAGCTCCTACAACACACGCGAAGCTGTGGACACACTCATACTGAGATTGGATCACCGGACGTGGGAACGAAGGAACACAAAAGCACTGTTGTTTTTGGCACTAACCACATGCACCATTTTCTTGGCATTTTGTTATTTCTTCTCTTGACTTCAAGAGGTGCAACTCTGAACTTTAAACTACATGAGATAACTCACTCAGCGCACGACCGAACAACTTTGGCCGGTTCTCACGCTGGAGACTCTAACGTGCCCAACTAACTTGCGCACACACTCTTTGCATGCCTTGCATGCATCTACATGGAGGCATGGCCACTAACAAACGCTCATAAGACTAATTCTTGTGCCGACTGAGCTGTATGCACACCCTAAGACTCGACCTTCTGGTCATGCACACACACAAGCCCATCAGCTACACTACTCCACCCTGTGCATACCTCCACATCTTGTGCACACACGTTCTAGCTACATGCAAACTCTAATGCATGACACAACTAGATACATGTTCAAGATTATTTCCAACACACCTCTCATCCATTCTCCCTCCTCGGACACTCATTTCCTGAGCCGACCGTGTCACGGCGTGCCCCTCGGCTTCCTCTTCCATTCCCCTGAATTCGCCCCACTCTCTCGTCTTCTTTTCTCCGCAATCGAGTTTTTGCCGCCGCCAGCCGAACAGCCTCCCGTCGTTGTTTTCGGTGCCGTCGATCATCCCCGGCGATGTCTTCACTACCGTTAGTTTCGTCTCGCGACATTCTATGACGTGCTCCCTTCCTTTTCTCCAAAGCATCGCCGGTTCACTGACACCACTATTCCCTCATGCGCATTTCTGCGTGCCACCGCCACACCGGACCTCCGCCGGCGACGCGACCACCACCATTGGGTCCGTCTCACTCCTGGGATTCTATTTTGGTAGTTCGCCGACCGCCCCTCCCTTTCCCTCATCAGCACCATCATTTTTGCCCGAGCCCACACGATTCATGTCTGATGATGATTTTCTATATTTCATATGAAGTCAAACTTCCGGATATTCGTTCTCCTTCATACGAAATCCGATTCCATCGATTCTTGATTCTAAATTCATCTAAATTCAGCCTCTTCCTATCGCTACTAATTTTGTAATTTTTGGATTTTATTTGGATTTGTTGTATTTATTTGGCTCTTTTCGCGCGTGTAGATTCCGGCGTTCCTGAAGGATTCCTAGAACCGTCTGCCGAAGCATCTCAAGCCTTCAACGGGGCAAGTCATAGACCTTTGATCATATTGAACTCATTTTATAAAATTATGTTGTTTTATATCAACATGCATTGCTAAGTTTATAATAAATGCTTTTGGGAATAGTTAAATGCCTAATTGTCATTATGCCTCCTTGTATAATTGCTATTGACATGTACCCTTGAATGACATAAATCCTTGGACACCATAGGATAGTTAATTATTAGTTGGACAATATTGTAATACTAACTTGAGTGCGTATTATGCTTAGTCCTGCTTAGTCGCGATGGATTCATGATCACATACTCAAAGAATGATACATTTGACTTAATGATATATGAAATTCTGGTGCGAAGCCACTGGTGATAAAATTTGTTGTGCCATGGCAAGGTTTTCCATTTGGTCGGGTTGAACCGAAAATGATTTATGCTCGAGCAAGTGGTCGGTGGCAAAGGTGGGTGCGGGAAGCACATTGGAATGAGGTAGTCTCGCCTGAGCAACTACTAAGGACTTAACTTTGTGCGTCATTGATCTGGGCCATACCGTACAACCACAAGTCTATTTATGGGGTAGACCTGGCTAACTAATCAGCAATGTTTTGGGCTGGTTCTGTCGTGGTGGTGTGATCTTCGAGTTTACAGAGGGATTCACATGGCGCAAGAGGGGGTCCAGAATGGCGAAACCTTAGCAGGCAGAACCAAGTCAAAACGGAGCTTTGTAAAGGCCTTGTGATAATCACTTAGTCGCACACCTCGGAAGTGTGTGGGCGGACAGTATAAGATGATTATCTCTTGTGGGTCAGGCTGTACAACTTCTGCAAAGTATAAAAGTATTCGAATAGCCGTGTCCCCAGTTATGGACAATGCCTGGTGATTTCACACGAGGGGTAGATTTTCTCAAAAGTGTTGGAATGGTTTGGTTGGAATGGTTGAGAAGTGAACATGTATTCACTGCTTGTTGGTTGGGAAGTGAACGGGGTGTTCGCTAGTTGCTTTAAAAAAACTTGTTTACTTATGTATTAATATTTTAAATTATGCTTTTCAATCTAATTACTGTATTTACTGTCAGTACTACTTCCTGCAAAATAGCCATAAAGCTATCCTTGTTAAGCCTTGCATGAATACTATTTGCATACATTTCCCTACGACTTGCTGAGTACTTTAAAGTACCCATGGCTTTGTGCTATTGTTGAACAGTCACATAGGAAGAACCAGGGAATACAGAGATTTTTAATGAATACTTTGAAGACTATGCGAACTAGGATGCGTTCTCCACTTGATTGCCTATGGGCATGTCAGATGGCTACCACGAGTTTGTTCATTCTCCGCTGGAAGTTTACTCTATTATCGTTAAGCTCTGCATGACAAACTCTGTAAGTCTTTAACATAAGGTCCTTTTGCTACTAAGTTATATTAATTTGTCTACTTCATCGATATTTTGTTGTATGGATTTGATTACATCAATGTTGCAACTGTGTGAGCTAGCTACTGATCCGGGGTCCCAACATAGAGGGTCTCGGAGTTGCATATCTGGGGTCCCGACACACGATTAGTACATTGAGCAATGTCCAGCATCTTGATGATCGCCCTAAGCCAATCATCAGCATCCATTGGCTCGGTGCTGCTGGAGAAGGTCGGAGGGCGCATCCTCTTGAATTCAGAGATGTTTGCTCTTGGCAGAGGTGGAGGCGGAGCACGAGCTGCCGCTACTACTTGCACACTTTGAATGTTGTTGAGAGATTGGGCAAGCAAATCAATCAAGTGAGATTGATTGGCCATCATCTGACGCCAATCAGGTCCTTCTGCTGGAGGTGGTGGTGGCTGCGGGATCGGGTTGGCTTGATAGTTGGCATTCTCATTGCCCTGACCATTGGCACTTCCGCTGCCGGTTCTGTGGGTTGTCACCATCTGCTAGATCTTCCAAAGACTTAGAAGAGAGAAAGAGATAGAGAGCACTAAGGGGAAATATGTCTAAAACGGCCCAAGAACCAACAAACACAAGGCAAAGAGCAACTTTTCAAAATAGTCTTTTATTTTATTTTATTACTCAATTGTGGCAGCTCACAATTTGCATCTAAAGGAAATACTCAAGATAAAATCTAAGGAGTCAAAGGGGTGTAATCTAGGGTGTTAGAACTAGCGTCGCCTTCCTTGTAGCAGGCTAATTCCTCCTCTACTGCCTCTAGCCTCACATGGGCGGCACATAGGTCATCTAAAGCGCGGCAGTAGGCATGGTCCATCGCTACCATCAGATCCACCTAGTGTGTCAGCTCTAGAAAGTCTTCATCCTTGGCTGAGAGAAAAGTACTACCGAGCCTGGTGGGAATGTGTATCGGGTAGTAGTGAAATCTGATGCCGTTGACGCGATGGTCGTAGATGTAATGGAGTCGACGAACAGCTTCTTTGGCAGTGTCTTGGATGCCAGCGGGGAAGGAGTCACGCTGCATCAGGGCGTTGAAAATATGAAGACCGTGTTGGGCTCCTGGTTGGAGTAGAGTATCACCTCCACCCTCCAAAGCTCCTGAGTCCCAACCAGGTAAGTGTATCCCAGATACATCGGCCTTTGCTCGAAGTGCAGGTGCTTCATCATCCTCCGAAGTGCTGCAACCCAGTGTCCGGCATAGATCCTGTGGGAAATGGTTGTTGGTACTTCAAACATCTACAATTTTTCAAAAGAGAAGAGTTAGTAACCATTTTTAAAGAAAAAGGTTGAGTAAGGACACCAGAAAGATCAAAGTATTTTTAGTTTTAAAAAATAAGTCCTTAAAGGTTTTATCCATTCTAACTAATGTCACGACCTACAGTCGTTATGGCTTTGATACCACTTTTGTCGAACCCGGGAACGAAGGATCTCAGATTCTCTGTGTTTCATACACTAGTCCAGGAATAACTAGTGTACACAGTCAAACAAAAGTGATAGAAAAATCATATCACACATTTATTGATTGATAAATAGAGTTTATTACAATTTGGGCATAAGGCCAAATAAAAGATACAGTGGAAAAGCGTAAATAAATAGGTAGGCCACATGATCTGCCATAGGCAATCGTCTGGGGGCGCGGCCTAGTCCTCCAAGTCCTCACCGTCTTGGTAAATTTCTTCTCCTGAACAATTGATTAATCAAGAGTGAGCACAAACAACTGTGCTTCACAAGTTACACCCAATAACAGAATAATGTTGTAGGTGTAAAAACCAAACACAAGTGAGGGGGTGGACGTCGGCCGTCTAACGGGCCCTCGTCCACGAGAGTAAAAAATGACACAAGGATTTATACAGGTTCGGGGGTCCGAGAGGACCGCCCTACTCCTGTCGGTGTGCCAACGGGGGGTTACCTCCGGAGAGGGAGCCCCCGAGGGCTCACCAGTTTGAACATGTCTCTTTATTGCTCAAGAGAGCCATCCCTTTGAAAGGAGGGATACATGGAGTATTTATAGGCTCTTGGGCCTGTACAAATGACCAAAATACCCCTTGGGGGATAGCTACACTATGAGTACAAGTGAGGGGTATTACAGTCTTTTATGATCTCAACAGTATTTCTTGGGTCTGCACGCATGTCTCCAGCAAAGGGGGCCCCCAGATTAAGGAGGGATGAATTATTCTTACAACACTAGCCCCCCTGCCCCTTGGCGTTTTAGGGGAAACGTCGAAAGGGGCAGTTTTGAATTGTGCCTTTTATGCAGAGATTGATATTCCAAAAAAGTCCTGGTGGTTTTGAATGGTAGTCGATTGCGACAAATGAAGCTTCTGCAGGAGGTTCGAAAAATGTGAGCTTCTGGTCTCCCTTCTCTTCCATGTTCTCGATTCTTCATGAGCATGTCGATTCGAGTTGGGTTGTGGGTTGAGCAGCTTCGGGCGCGACACGTAAGGATGTGCTTCGGTGAGCAGGGCGTGACCGAGCGGGACACCGTAGGCCATGCAGCGTCGCCAGGCGCTCGGTCACGAAGGTGCTAGGACGTCCAAGTGCTCGGGGATGCTGGGCGCGTCCGGGTGACAAGGCGCCGGATGCAGCTCCGCAATGCGCTTGGGCGCATGGAGTGCAAGGTGTTGCTTTGTGTTGAGTGGTGGCTTTCCTCTTTCAACGGTGTTCTTATTTTGCGGAATGCTTGATGCGAGACGCGGGAACCGCAGCGCCGGCTCGCAGGCGCCGCGAGATGTGGGCGCCGCAGTCGCGGTGTCGTTAGGCGCTTAGGAGCGAGCGCGTCTGTGAAACCGCAGGGCACGCGGTGGATGCTCCGAAGGCACGGGGAGCTCCCGAGGCGTGAGGTTGCCGACGAAGGGCTGCCCGGGGCCACACGAAGGGGTGCAGATACTGAGGGGCCACGCGAGGCGGCTGACGCTCCGGAGGTACGAGGCATCATAGACGTTGAGGGGCCACGTGGGGACGCGCGAGACAGTGAACGAGGAGGCAAGATGCCGCGAGGGCGCACGACGCTGTCGGGCGCATGGGAGTGCGGGCGCGTGGGGGCGTCGGGCGCCGAGTGGGTGCAGGGCCCACCGAGTGATGGTGGGCATTAGGGCGCCGATGCCAGGGCGCTGGAGTTCGTAGGACACAGGCGCCGTGGAGGTGGGTGCTAGGGCGCCGGGTGATCTACCGGCAGGCGCTCCGCCAAGGGCACTCCCTTTGCTGGTTGCCAGGCGAGAGGCGCTATGGGCAACAATGTGAATGCAATGAATGTGTGTGAATGCAGTTCACACTATTCGGTTGCGTCCACAGCACACAGCCACACAGCACGCTGTGCCTTGCCCCTTTTTTTTAATGAGCCAGGAGGAGGGTGCCTCCAAAGCACTCAACTTAATTTAATGCCCTCTTCGTTTTCTTCTTTTTGCTGACCAGGGATTTGGCCAGTGAGGTTGGCCAGCATCTTTGTCTTCATGCGATGGTGGCCAGCTTTTGTGGGAATCCAAGGCAAGCAAGCATCCTTATCTTCCCACAACCACTGGCTTCCTTTTCTTGATTTGCTTGGCCGAACACCACCAGGCTCACCAGCATCAACACCGCACCGAACGTCATGTAGTGGTGCGGCCTCAACTTCGACTTCCCCCACGGCCGCTCGCCGTCGGCGCCTTCTTCTTCTTGGCGTTATTTGGGCGGCGCACAGAGACCGCCGTTTCGCCGCCGCGCGCGAGCTTAACCTATTCCACAGGTCAAGCGAGATCCGCCGGTGCCGACGGCTTTGACCTCGGCGTGGGCACCGCCGGCTTGAACTTCTTGGCATCCGTAGCTTCTTCTTTGCTCTCCTCCGACGGAGCTTGACGGCGATAGCTATCCACCTTTGGCCTCGGACCGCACGCAACCGACCATGACGTGGTCGCCGCCGACCGGCCGACACCGCAGAGATCTTCTCCGCCGGGACTCGAGCTCAGCGACCACTGTGAGAGAACTTGTCAAGGCCGTGCGACGCGCGACGAAGTTCTCCTTCTTCTGCCGGGCTTCTTCTTCTCCTTAGCGTCCGGTGCCTTCGCCGAGAGCGCTGCGATGGGCGACATCACGCTGTGGCACGCTGGAGGCGGCGCGCAGCAGCTTGTCCACAACAACCACCACACGGAGGCGACGCGGGCAGCCAGCCAGATCTGCACGGCCTCACGGCGTGCCTCCTCGGCACGGAGGAGCCCCCAAGGCGAGCGGCATCCTCGGCGTATCGCGGTCGCTGGAGCTCGCGCGACCGTCGTCGCCTCCTCTAACCATTCTTCTCCTGGAGCTTTGCTCGACGCCGCCGCCGGCTCCTCCAAGCCCGGCCGCCGCCGCGCTAGTCGCTAGCTGCCGTCGGCGCCGCCACTTAGTCTTGCCGCCCAAGACTTGCTTCCGACGCGTCTTGGCGGCGTCGCGGCCTGCCTGATCATGCTCCACACTGCACGGCATGGCCTCCCTCGACACCTGAGGAGCCCGGCGAGCAAAGATCTCGGCGTCATCAGCGGTCACGGCCGCTGGAGCTCGCCGACGCCCGCCGCCAAGCCGGCCGAGGTCCAAACCGGTTGAGCACCGTGACGATTGTGGATGGGTGCGCCGGGTGGTTTCATGGCGGGGACTTGGGTGCTTTGCGGCCTTGAGTTTTGGCCGCAAGGACAAGCCCGACATCATGGATGCATCAAGTGTGAAGCTCCAACAAAGATGTGTTCAAGGAAAAAATTTTGTTCTTGTTTCGCCAGCTTTTTTTTGTTTTAGCGTGAGTCTGTGGAGCGCCGAGTTGGTAAGGCATTCTTGTGCAAAGAAGCAGGTATTCTTGTGCAAAGTTGCGAGGCACGAGTGTTGATGTTCATGTATTGGGTTCCTTCGATTTGAACATTTTGAACTGCTGTTTGTTGAGATATTTCTATGTGCCCTTAAGCATCTGTGTTTGCTTGTTGACAGTGAAAAATAAGGCTCAGGTGCGAGGCCTGAGGCCCCGAGGGCGCGAGGCTTCAAGGGTCCTGAGGCCCCGAGGGCACGAGGCCCCGAGGGCGTGAGGCTTCGAGGGTCTCGAGGGCACGGGGCCTCGAGGGTACGAGGGTGCGAGACTTCGAGGGTCCCGAGGCCCCGAGGGCACGAGGCCCCGAGGGCGCGAGGCCCCGAGGGCGCGAGGCTTCGAGGGTCTCGAGGGCACGGGGCCTCGAGGGTACGAGGGTGCGAGACTTCGAGGGTCCCGAGGCCCCGAGGCCCTGAGGGCACGAAGGCATGAGGCTTCCAGGGTCCCGAGACCCCGAGGGCACGAAGGCACGAGGCTTCGAGGGTCTCGAGGCCCCGAAGGCACGAGGCTTCGAGGGTCTCGAGGCCCCGAGGGCACGAGGTCTCGAGGGTCCCGAGGCCGTGCGAGGCTTCGAGGGTCTCGAGACCCTGAGGGCACGAGGGTGCGAGACTTCGAGGGTCTCGAGGCCCCGAGGCCCTGAGGGCACGAAGGCATGAGGCTTCCAGGGTCCCGAGACCCCGAGGGCACGAGGGCACGAGGCCTCGAGGGTCCCGAGGCCCCGAGGGCACGAGGCCTCGAGGGTGCGAGGCTTCGAGGGTCTCGAGGCCCTAAGGGCACGAGGGTGCGAGACTTCGAGGGTCCCGAGGCCCCGAGGCCCTGACGGCACGAAGGCATGAGGCTTCCAGGGTCCCGAGACCCCGAGGGCACGAAGGCACGAGGCTTCGAGGGTCTCGAGGCCCCGAAGGCACGAGGCCTCGAGGGTCCCGAGGCCCCGAGGGCACGAGGCCTCGAGGGTGCGCGACAGGCGCGGGCACCATGAGGGCCTGTGTATGTGATCGCTTGTCTTGCTGAGCTTGTAATCTACAAAATGCAAAGATCAAAACTAAAACTCCAACTTTCTATGTTCTCTTTTCTCGAGGACTCGGCCTCGGAGAAAGGCGATGCAATCGACGACTTGGCTTCGGAGAACCACTTTGCACATCGCCAGGCACTTGGACATCTCGCTCTGTATACTGGCGCCGAGTCTTGAGGGGCCCACGCCACGGGTATAGTCAAGGATGTTCATGCGTAACACACGCGTGTAGCGTGCGAGTAGGCCTCGAACCACTTCTAGTGGGTTAGTGGCCAAGCGCCTGGGGCAAAGGGCTCACGACGCCCCAGTGCACTTGTCGAGTATAGATCATTTTCATCGGGAGGTGGTCTGATTCCTCGATAGTGTCGCCCCTGGGCGCCAGGCGGGCGCCCAAGGGGCAAATAAGAATGCTCGGGTGTGAGGGTACGCGTGAGGGAACACGAGGGCTCTGTGCGTGATGCAAATCTTGTTTTGATGGCGTGCAATGGCACTTCTCTATCTTGTAAACGGCTTCACAGTGTTCAAATTCTTCTTTGATGCTTGTATCTTGTAGTTTGTTGTTTGTACCATGATCTTTCAGTCCAATTTCATGGACGCACGAAGGCGCGGGCGTGGGTGCGAGGGCACAGGCCGCGTGATGGCACGCGAGAGCATGGCCGTGAGGGGCGAGGGCACCACGAGCATGAGGCCATCACGAGGGGCGAGGGCACCACGAGCATGAGGCCATCGCGAGGGGCGAGGGCACCTTGGGCGCGTGGCCGCCACGAGGGGCGAGGGCACCATGGTCGCGAGGGCACGCTGTGTTTTGGCGGCGGCCCGTGCGGCGCGAGGGATCCCCAAGGCACGCGAGGGTGCGCGAAGGCTTCGGTGTGAGGTCATGCTGCTGAGTCCGATGTCGATGAAAGGCGTGGCGGCGGCCCTCGGCGCTACATGAAGTCATTGCAAAGGTGCCCGAGGCCTCGCCTCGTGTGGAAGGCGAGGTAGTAAGATTACTCGACACAGCCCCCGCCTTTGGGTGCACAGGGGACGCCGAGGGCAAAGAAGAGGCCGAGGTCTTGTATCTGTTAAATATCCTTCTTGACGTGCACTTAGCGTATGTTTTTCCAGGCGCCAAAGACTTGGCCAAATTAACGCAGCCTTGTGCTGAGGCACGGGGCGATTGCCGCTTCTCGTTGGCCCTTCGTGTGGGGTGGTTTTTGTTGTTCTATTCTTGAAGGCAAAGTACTAGATGCAGAGCCACCTCACTGATGCACAACCTCCAAGCTAGGGGATGCATTTGAGCGAAGCTCGTGCAGGCGAAGTTGTGGACTTGTGGCCGCTCTACCGAGGCATAGCCTTCGAGGCGAGCGGCGTGTCGAAGCGAAGTCTGTGGAGACGAAGTCGTGGACGCGTGGCCGCTCTACCGAGGCATAGCCTTCGAGGCGAGCGGCGTGTCGAAGCGAAGTCTGTGGAGGCAAAGTTGTGGACGCACAGCCGCTGAGCCGTGGCATAGCCTTCAAGGCGGGCGGTGCGTCGAAGTAAAGCTTAAGTAGGTGAAGTCTTGGACGCGAGGCTGTCGAGCCAAAGCATAGCCTTCGAGGAGGGCGGTGCGTCAGAGCAAAGCCTCTGTAGGTGAAGTCGTCCTCCTCTTGCTCTGCGGCTTGATGAGAGTTGTTGAAGTAGAACTCCTCAGAATTGTCGCAGTTCGACCAAGAAACGTTGCAGGGACAGGTAGATAACACGAGCGTCTCTGCGGGAAAGAGAGAATGATCAACACTTATTTCTTATAGCAAGATAACATTCGTTTGTCATGAGCATTGATTGAAGTGTTGCTGAGGAACTAGTAGAGTCCCATCACTTTCGATACTAAGATCTCCGAGGTGATAGCCTTATGCGAGCATGATGGTCCTTGATCAATATTCGAGCCAAGTCGACGGTACATGATTCGAGCTGCCAATGAGACTGAGCCATGGACATATCAAAGGGATGGCCACGAGACTAAGTCGTGGGGCACCGAATGGCTACTAGGGATGGTAGCCCCCCAGTGGACTTGGAGGCACCCATGAGGCTAACTCATGTATATCTTGAAGGTGTGCCCACAACACAAAATCATGGGCACATCGGAGGGGCGTCCACGAGATTAAGTCGTGGGGCACCGAAAGGCCCATAGGGGTGGTAGCCCCCCAGTGGACTTGGAGGTGCCTATGAGGCTAACTTATGGGCACCTTAGACGCGTGCCCCGACAAGAACTCACGGGCACACCTGCAAGCAGGCCCACGAGGCTAAGTCGTAAGGCATCAATGGCCACTAGGGGTGGTAGCCCCTAGTGGACTTGGAGGTGCCCATGAGGCTAACTCATGGGCACCTTAGACGTGTGCCCTCGACAAGAAGTCATGGGCACACCGGTGGCGCCATGAGGCTAAGTCGTGGGGCACATCAACTATGAGGGCAATGAAGCCCTTTACCCCGTATGTGGGTTTTTTGTTATGATCGGGAATGCATGAGAGTGGTTAACCTCATGGCTAATGAAGCTAGGTGTGCAGGACCCAGAGGTCGCTCGGCCAAGTGGCACGAGTCTAAGGGGGACGAGTCCTCAACACATCCATCAACTTGGTATCGGGCCAAAGTTGTCACCATGCCCTAGGTCTAGTAGGACATGAGTCGCCATGGTGGAGGCGACGGGCGCCCAAGCCACCATGGACTTTTGTTAGGGAGACCGCGGAGGTCGCCGCCCACGCACCACGAGGGTGGTCGCCATGCCCTAGGGCCGAGGACACGAACCGCCATGGTGGAGGCGACGGACGCCAAGCCACTATGGAATTTTGTTAGGGAGACCGCGGAGGTCGTGACGCCCCACGCACCACGAGGGTGGTCGCTATGCCCTAGGGCCAGGGACACGAGCCGCCATGGTGGAGGCGATGGACGCCTGTGCCATCATGGACTTTTGCTAGGGAGACCATGGAGGTCGTGACACCCTATGCACCACGGGGTGAAATCCCTTGGAGAAAGTGTCTTGAGAGCCCATACGAGATTTATATGTTGGGACTGCCCCCAACAAAGAGCTGCTAGGGGCGAGCCTCAGAAGCGAACCTTCATCGCCAGGCCGCATGGACGCTATGCGCCCGGGGTGATGGTTGGCCCTGTAATCCTTAGCCTTCGGCTGCGAGGGTGCCTTGAATGCTCGCCTTGGCCGGGCCTCAGACGACCAAGACAAGGGAGGAGGACACGCATGGGAACCCCAGGCATGTAGGATGTTGCCATCCCGAGGTGGATGGCCCCGATCTCGACAAGAGTGCTCTACCGCTCCTTCAAAGAGTAGATGGGTCATCCACGAGATCTTGCCTTCAGGAGCCGGAGGAGGTTTCGTGGACTTAGAGTATTTTTGGTAGGAGACATAGCCTTTCATTGATTAGCTACGCCCCCACCTGCCGGGCGCCAATGTTGTAGGTGTAAAAACCAAACACGAGTGAGGGGTGGACGCCGGCCGCCTAACGGGCCCTCGCCCACGAGAGTAAAAATGACACGAGGATTTATACAGTTCGGGGTCCGAGAGGACCGCCTACTCTGCTCGGTGAGCCAATCGGGGTTACCTCCGGAGAGGGAGCCCCCGAGGGCTCACCAGTTTGAACATGTCTCTTTATTGCTCAAGAGAGCCATCCCTTTGAAAGGAGGGATACATGGAGTATTTATAGGCTCTTGGGCCTGTACAAATGACCAAAATACCCCTTGGGGGATAGCTACACTATGAGTACAAGTGAGGGGTATTACAGTCTTTTATGTTCTCAACAGTATTTCTTGGGTCTGCACGCATGTCTCCAGCAAAGGGGGCCCCCAGATTAAGGAGGGATGAATTATTCTTACAACATAATGCATGCATGTTTAATCAAGTGGGGCTTATAGGGCTCATTTTGCATAAAGCAATATTTTTCAGTTTTAAATACTCTTACTAAGTTTCAAGGCAATTTTTAATCTATAACTAATATCAAATTTTAAATTGACAATTTTATAGTGGATAACCTCCAAACATGAATAGTGAAGGATACCCTCCAATCACATGGCTAACCGCCCAATGTTACCACAAGGATTAACCATTCTAAAATTATTTGCTAAATTCATTTTAAAACAAAACCAAATTCTAACTTTGAATGGCTTTGCTCAGCATGCCCATGACCGTGGACACGACTATTTAAAATAGATTGACACTCTGCAGAGGATGTACAACTTTACCCACAGGACACAATCAACTTTCACTATCGGCCATGACACGCTTCCGAAGGCATACGACGAAGTGATTATCACAAGGTTTTTACAATGTTCTACCCCAAAATTATTATGCGCACTAAGATTTCACTTCCATTGGGTTAACCACCCGCCGGGAGCCCCCTTTTGTGCTAAGTGAGACTACTGTCTAACCGACACCCGCGCATCAACATGGCACAAATAACAATGAGCTATCACAAATTAATAAGCCTAATCCTGCCCACACAGGACATGTGGTAGTACGGTGGAGCTTAGCAAGATGCGGCTCGAAGACCGGTCCTTAACTGACTTGGGCAACATTCCACAACCCTGAACTTGATCATTGAAATGAATCGATCCTGTGCATTGACTTGCACAACACCCTCATCCATTTTGCCCAAGCCTAAACCAATTTAATTTATTTCACAAGTAAAAGCATTTTCTAAAATTTATATGGTAAAACAATACCATAGACTCAATTCGAATCAAATTTAAATAATTTGACTAAACTACCCAAATCAATGTTTTTGGTCTAAGCATTGACTGAGCATAATTTTCCAATTTATTTTATTTTTACTATGGTGACAAGGAAATGACTATTCAAACATCAGTATTGGTCATACAAAGGAAATAGATTAACTATGAATTTAAAATAGGAATTAAATTTAACTTGAATAGAAATACACATGCAATAATAATTTAAAACATAATTAAAACATGTAAAATAATAGGATCAAACATGGTCAAAGGTGCAAGTGCCACGTGGTGCTAACGTGGCCCTAGCACTGAGGTGGCGCTGATGTGGCATAAACGTGGCAGTGATGTGGCATGCCATGTTAGCCCGTGACCAGCGGTGCTACAACGATGAGCTTGCCAGCGCTTCGTGCCACAGCGAGCCAAGCAAGAGCGCACAAAAGAGAGAGGGAGAGACGCTAAACCTGATGTGCTACCTTGCGGCGGTGGAGCACGACAGGATGGCCAGCGATGAGGGTTTGTGTAGCGACGATTTTAGGGCAATGATGGCAACGGCACTCCGGTGGTCCTAGGCCGGGAGAGTGCGTGCACAGGGTGGAACGAGTGAAGGCGATGCCGAATCCGGGTCAGAGTTGACGCTGAGGTCTTGCTGGTGCCAGAAATGAAGAAAAACAGAGCTTCGACTGTTGATGAAAAACTCCAAAATCCGAGGCTTAGGGAGAGGGGGAGGCGCAGTGGTTTAGGGCGTTGGGATGAGCGAAGAAGGGCGGAGCTGGGGCGCGCTTTTATAGTGCGAGGGCGGCGCCGAGGCTTCGTGCGACACAAGAAGCCCTTGCTAGAACAGTGGCGGAATTAGCGGGATTTGGGGTCGGGGATGGAAAGGGGGTTGCCAAAATGAGCGCAGGATTGACTCAGGCTTTAAATGCTGGTGAAGATGTGCGAGATTCAAGCGGTTTGATTCGGCTTTGGAAGGTTTTTGGCGTGCGGTAATGGTAGAAGATAAACGTAGGTGGAGGAGGAAGAAAGGAAGGTGGTAGAAGGCGCCGACATGTGGGCCAAGAATGGCAGAGAGAGAGAGACGCGAGAGAGGGAAAGAATGACGGGTGGGTCCCTCATGTCGGTGAGAGAGAGAAAGGGGTGCGGATGGAGCAGGCTGAGTGGGCCGCAGGCCTTGTGCCAAACGTGCAAAAAAGGGGTTGGGCCAAGGGAGTTTCGGCCCAAAGGAGGTTTTCCGATTTTAAATGTTTTTAGCGATTTTAATAATACAGTTAATTGAATTTGGCTTTAGAAAATAGCAAAGAAAGTCCAAAAATTATGGGAAAATTCATAGAAATTCCCTGAGTCATTTTGGACTTAAATAAAATATTTCCAAGTCATAATTAGTATTTAATTTTGCAAATAATTTATTTTGGCTTTAAAATAATTAGGGTTAAGCTTTTAAAATTCTAGGAAAATAATTGAATTTTATTTTTAACTGGAAATTAAAATTTTGGGCTATTACATCTTGGGCCCCTACACTAGCGAGGAGCACACGAAGCGTGGGCTGGTCGTCTTGAGGAGCCTCGTCAACTGCAGTGCATCGCGATCTCGACGGTCCCTCTTGAGCGCCTGACTGCATAAGGAGGAGGACGCGAGGCCATGCGCCGGTGGAGTGTAATGTTGTAGGGCCAATCGCTGTGAGGCCCCTGTGCACTGTTGGGTCTGGTGGCGTGGGCGGCCCCTCCTGTGAGAGGGTGGATGCGGCAGAAAGGCCAGCCAAGAGGGTGGTGCAAGGAACTCCGGAGCAGGTGGAGCGTGCTTGATCGAGTAGCCCATCTTTGGGAGATCGTGGTGTGTCCCCCGCGGGAGGCATGGTGCCAAGGGTGGCTAAGCGTGCTGCGGTGGAGGCTGGGGAGGGCGTGACGAGCTTGTTTGGGATAGTGGGCTTGCCCCTCAAGGAGTCCTTGGCTGGTAGCACCCCGTTGCACATTTATGTTGGGGCCTCCACAGAAACTCGAGTCGTGCCTCACACTCTGGGTCGCAATGTGATCGTTAGGTGTTCCACCCCCTCTTTGTTTTTTGTTTTTGTTTTTGTTGTTTTTTTTGTAAGTTAAGGTATGTGTGTGGCTCTGACCTGTACGCCAGTCCTGAGCGACGGGGAGGATAGGGCCGGCGAGGGTGGCTCCACCTTGGGGAGCTCCGAGGCGGCGCCCTCATAGGCTACCAGTTTGACCACCGCGGCCACTACAGACCTGGGCTCGCTTTGCCCCACAGATTTCAAGGTCAGCGCCGGTGCTGCAGGGGTCTACGAGGTCGCCCGCTTCGTTGCCCTGTCTTACATTGGAGATCTCTTCCAGAACATGTTCCTTAAGGGAGTGTTCTGGTTCGTCGAGGCAAATGTCGCGAACGTATGTGTTTTTTTTGTGATTTTGTGTTACGCCTTGCTTTGTGTAGACCCTGATGCTATCACGCATGCTTGAGGGCGATGTTTTGCGTGGTTTTGATGAGATCCAGAGACAGGTTGACTCGGAGCACGCGCGGAGCGATACTCTGAGCACGGAGCGTGAAGCCCTTGCTGACAAGGCGAAGGCCTTGGAGGTCAAGGTGGCAGAGCTGGAGGGGGAGCGCATCGGTTTGTAGGAGGAGGTGTGCACACTTCGGGCATTCGGGCCGACCTTGAGACAGAGATTCAAGCGGAGCGGGAGCTCTCGCACTCCGTGGCGCTGGCGACCTGGGAGGCCCTAGAGGGCACGGTGGCAGACCTCGGCGCCCTGCCTCCCCTAAGGCAGCACACTGTGAGGGAGATGGACATCACCCTCGGCGTCTTCGCTGCACCGAAGAGGTGTGCCTACCGACAGCCCGGGCGCATGGGGACAAATGTGTGAAGTTGGCCTGGATGAATGCCTTTGCCTCCTTGCAAAAGGCCAGGTGCGGACATGTGGACACCTTCGCTACCCACTCTATTTTAGTGGCGACCGCGGAGGAGGGTGTCGCAAGGCATCGTCAGACGCAGAAGGCGAGCAATGTCTTCGTCCAAGACTTCTGGGCACCGCCCAAAGGGATGCGGCGATGGACTCCCTCTGGGCAGTGCAAGCCTAGAAGAAGAAGGGCAAGGCCCCAGCAGACGACCAGGAGGCCGGCGAGTGGGGCGCCACTGATGGAGACAAGGTGTGACCCTCCGCTTGCTTGAAGCGGCTTGAGTCCCTTAGATTCTTGTAACTAGGTTTTAGCTATTTAGTTCCCCCTTTTTTGTTTTTGCTGCGCTACATTCAGGGCTCATGCACTGAAGGCGCTGGGGTGGGGGTTCGCCTCTTTTTGTAACGACCTCCCCTTTTGAATGAAAACGATGTTTGGAAATTTGGTTGTGTGAAGTTTGGTGCGGTTCGTTTGGCGCGTTTTGCGGTTACACGTTTTGAACTCGTAGTATGAACATGCTGATCTGCCAACACTTCGTTGTACTGCTAGTCGAGGGCTTCAGCCGTCCAAGGGGTGCATGGCGGCGTAATCGCCTCAACAGGAGTCAAGATGGAGCGCCGCTTTTGCTCGTCTCGTCACTCTATATGTGTTATCGTATGCGTCGTGTACCATGGCACGAAGTGGCAGCGCTGGCGCTTGGTGAACCTGGATGGGACCATGGAGGAATTTGGGATGTTTCGCCAGCGCAAGGATGCCGTGGCACGTGACGAGATCGGCCGCATCTAGGAGTAGTGGGGCTATGCGATATCCAAAGAAGGCCCGTTGGCCTCGCACGCGAAGTTTGCCGCTCCAACGCTAGCCCCCTGACACGCAGAGATTGCCGCTCCAAATTTCAAATTTCTTTGGCGGCACCATTTGAGGCTGATGCGAGGGTACGGGAGGAGACCTCCTAGAGTTCTTGGAGATTGGGCCGTCCGATGAGGAACTGCGAGAGTGGCTGCTACGCCTAGACATTTTGTATGTTGAGGCCCCGTAGTGATTTGTTGTGTGTATATTGTATGTGTGTGCCTTGTATGTTGTGGTTGACTGAGATTTGTTTTTCTCTTTCTAGGGCAAGCCTTTGATGTATGTACTTTATTTATTTGGAATCTCTTGTGATGAATAAAGCCTACTTTGTCAGTACATATGCGTGTCCGTTGCTGGTTGAGCTGTTTCACTTTTGGTCTACACAAAGCTTCGGGGGGGAGGCAAAGCCTAGCGTCATCCCCTATATTTTTTTATATAGGGCTCCGAGGAGACCTAAATTTTTTTTTGTGAGGGGGCAAGCGAAGCGTAGCGCCGTCCCCCACACTTTTCTAGATAGGGCTCCAGAGGAACCATAATTTTTTTTGCGAGAGGGGAGGCGAAGCCTAGCGCCGTCTGCCTTACTTTTTAGATAGGGCTCCGGGGAGCCCTAACTCCTTTTTTTGAGGAGGCGAAGCCTAGCACCGCCCCTATAGTTTTTTAGATAGGGCCCCACTTCCATCGAACCCAGGAGCGAAGGATCCCAAATTCTCTGCGCTTCATACACTAGTCCAGGAACAGCTAGTGTACACAGTAAAACAAAAGATGATAGCAAAACCATAACACATGACTCATTGATAATAATCTAAGTTCAATACAAAAGGGGCATAAAGCCAATAAGCAAAATACAGTGGAAGCGAAAGCAATAAGGTAGACTACACGATTTGTCACAGGCAATCGTCTGGTGGCGTAGCCTAGTCGTCCAAGTTCTCATTCTCCTCGTAGTACTCCTCTCCTGCTCAGAATTGTATTAAGCAAGAATGAGCACCATCCCATCGTCGTCCCGCCTCGCTAATGTTTCACTTCCTTTGGATAGAAACCAGCCAGATTTAAGCCCCCTCTTGCGCCATGTGGGAATACATCAAAGTAGGTCATAAAGACACCTACACAACCGGATGGCACAAACCGCGGTGAAATGATAAAAATTATTTAGCCAGGCCCCATCCACACAGGACATGTGGTAGTACGAAGGGGCTTAGCAAGATGCGGCTCAAAGACCGGCCTTTAATTGACTTGGGCGACTTTCCAAAATAACCCTGGACCTCGATCATGGAAATGACTCGATCCCGTGCATCAACGTGCACCATCCAAACATCCATTTCGCTCAAGTCCAAACCAATTTTTATTTTATTTGACAAGTTTAATCATTTTGTAAACTTCTATGGTAAAGGCAATACTATAGTATCATTTGAAATCATAGTTGGACTTTTGGCTAAATTTTCCAAATTAAACGCTTTTGGTCTAAGCTTTGTCTAAGCATACTGTTTTTCATCATGTACTAGCTCATACAAATGTATCAACTAGATTTCAACTAAGGTATCAAGGAACGACCAATTTAATAGCAAAGTTTGGTTATACAAAGGAATTGGGAATAACTATAAAGCTTAAAACAAGAATTTAAATTACTTAAATTTAAATAAGCATGTAATAATAATTTAAAATAGAATATAAATCTAGATGTGAACTGCGATCCTCTGTCGGACACTATCTTTTTGGGTACTCTATGTAGACAAATGGTCCTGGCCATGTACAACTCTTCTAATTTACTGCTGCTGTAAGTGTTCTTGACTGGTATAAAGTGTGCCACTTTTGTCAAACGGTCAATCGCAACCCAGATGGAATCATATCCCGATTGGGTCCTAGGCGATCTGGTGATAAAGTCCATGCCGATTTGTTCCCACTTCCACTCGAAAATTGGTAAAGGCTGCAACAATCCAGCTAGCCTTTGATGTTTTGCTTTGACTCTTTGGCATACATCACATTGTATAACAAATTCAGCAATCTCTCGCTTCATACTGACCCACTAATACTTTTCCTTCAAATCCTGGTACATCTTGGTACTTCTCGGATGAATAGAGTAAGGTGATTCACAGGCTTTCTTCAGAATGAACTGCTTTGTTTCTTGGTGATCAGGTACACAAATGCGGTTATTGAACCACACTGTACCTTGCTCATCCTCAGAAAATCTTGGAGCTTTGCCTCTTCTCATGTTCTTCTTGATTTCCTTAATGTCATCATCTTCTTTTTGATTCTCTCTGATTTGACTTTGAATAGTCGGTTGAACTTCTAAGGTGTTTACACAACCCTGGTTAACAATCTCTAAATTCAGATGCCTCAATTCTCCATATAGTCTTGGCTGACTTTATTGTACCAACATAGTGTTGTAATACCTTTTTTGACTCAGAGTATCTGCCACTACATTTGCTTTGCCTGGATGACAATGGATTCCAAGGTCATAATTCTTTATCAGTTCTAACCATCTCCTTTGCCTGAGATTGAGTTCTGACTGAGTGAAGATGTATTTCAAGCTTTTGTGATCCGTGAAAATCTCACAACGATTATCGATGAGATAATACCGTCAAATTTTCAAGGCATGCACAATTGTGGCTAACTCCAAATCATGCGCAGGGTAATTTCCTTCATGAGGCTTTAATTGGCAAGATGCATAAGCCACGAATTTTCCTTCCTACATCAACACACATCCAAGGCCTTGACGAGAGGCGTCACAGAATACCTCGAAGTCCTCATGGATGTCAGGTAAGACTAACACAGGTGCAGATACTAGTCTTTTCTTCAACTCCTAAAAACTGTGCTCATAAGCTTCTGCCCATTCAAACTCCTTCTCTTTCTTCAAAAGCTGAGTCAAAGGTCTAGCGGTTTTAGAGAAACTTTCGATAAATCTTTAGTAATACCCAGCTAAACCAAGGAAACTCCTTACTTCGGTGACGGACTTGGGTTGCTTCCAATCCATTTCAGCTTCAACCTTGGCGGGATCTACTACAACTCCTCCTGCTGACACAATATGTCCGAGAAAAGCTACTTGGCTTAGCCAAAATTCAATTTTGCTGAATTTGGCATAGAGCTGTTGCTCTATGAGTTTTTCCAAAACTATCCCGAGATGCTTTACATGCTCTTCTTCATCTTTTTGGGTAGATGAGAATGTCGTCAATGAATACAACCATAAACTTATCCAAGAACTCCATGAATACTTTATTCATTATATTTATGAAATAAGCCGGTGCATTCGTCAATCCGAATGACATTACTGTGAACTTGTATAGTCCATATCTTGTGGTGAAAGTAGTCTTGGGGATGTCTTCTGGTCTGATCTTCAACTGATGATAACCGGATCTTAAATTAATCTTGGAGAAAACACTTGCTCCTTTCAACTGATCAAAGAGATCGTCGATCCTGGGCAAAGGACACTTGTTCTTGATTGTGACCTCATTGAGTGATCTATAATCCACACATATCCTCATACTGTTATCTTTCTTTTTGACAAATAGTATTGGTGCTCCTCAAGGTGATGAACTTGGCTAAATAAAACCCTTGTCGTGTAATTGTTCGATCTGTCTCTTCAATTCTGCTAACTCATTTGCAGGCATTCTATAGGGTCTCTTTGAAATTAGAGCCGTCCCTAGGACTACGTCAATTAGGAGCATAATGTCTCTATCTAGTGGCATTCCGGGTAATTCCTCAGGAAATACATCCAAATATTCTTTTACCACTAGAATGTCTTCTAACTTTACTTCTTTCAAATTAGCCACGATGGGACTTTCTCTAACAGAGGTCTTAGGTCTGAACTCTACTTTAATTCCTTGTTCATTTGTGAGGGTGATAGACCAATTGGTACAATCTATCTGACCTTGATTCTTGGCTAACCAATTTATTCCGAGAATCACATCCAATCCTTGGGATTGCAAGACTATTAAGTCTGTTAAGAAAGATACTCCTGATATTTCTAAGGTAAGGTTTGGGCATAGAGAACTAGTCCTCATTTCCGAGCCCGGAGAATGGATTAACATAGGGTTAACTAAAGGAGAGATAGATAATCTATATTTTTCCATAAACTTATTTGAAACAAAAGAATGCGAAGCTCCTGAATCAAATAAAACTAATGCTAGTACTGAATTGACAGGAACGTACCAAGGATCACATCTAGTGCAATCTGAGCTTCTTCAGCTGTGACGTGATTCACACGTCCCTTCATGAACTAAACTGATGGCTTTACAACTGGAGTGCTAACAGGGGTGGGAACTCCCAGATTTAGTTGGGTTGGGGTTACTAGTTGCTGCTTCTTTGGGCACTTATTGGCATAGTGCCCCCAACTCATTGCAATGGAAGCAAGTAACTCCTGTAGTGGAGGCAGGTGCCTTCTTCGGAAACTGAACTCCGAGAGAAGTGTTGCGGAAACCAAAGTTGATTGGGCGCTGAGCTGGCACAGGTGCTTTGGAAGAGGAAGACTAGAATCTCTCGTGCTGGGGTGGCTGAGGTTGAGTGGTGCGGGGCTTGGGGAAACCCCTAGAGTTGAACTTCTGGTTTGCCACCCTCCTTTTGCGGTTTTCCATTTCTAGGTGCTTACCCTCCTGGTGGATAGCCTTGTTCACTAACTATTGAAAGTCGGCATAGTCTTGAGCAATGAGGCAGACAGAGAGGTCATCATTGAGCCCTTACAAGAAATGTTCTCGCTTGGCCTCATCAGTTGCAACATCTTCAGGTGCATAGCGAGCTAACTGGTTGAACTTGTGTAAGTACTCATTGATGGAGCGGTTGCCTTAGCGCAAAGAGTAGAACTCTTTCTTTTTTCAGGATCACCATGCCTGATGGGATGTGTGCACGGCGGAAAGCCTGCACGAACTCGTCCCAAGTAATAGTCTGAGCATCAGCGTGAGACTGGGTGAAATTGTCCGACCACTCTGATGCTGGTCTATTTAGTTGGTGAGAGGCGAACATAACCCTCTCACAGTCAGTGCATTGGACCATATCCAGCTTCTTGCCGATTGCCCTAAGCCAATCATCAACCTCCATTGGCTCGGTGCTGCTGGAGAAAGTTGGAGGACGCATCCTCATGAACTCAGATATGTTGGCCCTTGGAGGAGGTGGAGCGTGAGCTTGAGGTTGAGTTGCTGCTACTGCTTGCAAGTTCTGTGTGTTGTTGATCGATTGCGCGAGCAGATTAATCAGTTGGGCTTGGTTAGCCATCATTTGGCGCCAATCGGGTCCTTCAGCTAGAGGAGGTGGTGGTGGTGGAATCGAGTTCTCTTGATCACCCACATTCTCTCTGTCCTGACTGCTGGTGCTGCCACTGCCGTTACGAGTAGTCACCATCTGCTAGATCTCCAAAGACTTAGGAAAGAGAGGAGAAACTAAGGGGGATAGAGCGAAACAAACAACCCAAACAAAACGACCAACTCAAAAGCTTTTCCAAATAACTTTAATAGCTTTATACATCGTTCTACTCGATGCTCGCGGTCTTCAGTGATTTTTGCATGATGCGGTTCTCTGGACAGCTTCAGATCTTGTGGTCTTGGACAAAATGGTTAATAATCGTGAGACCATCTATAGAAATTTTCCAGAGAAAGAGGATTCATTTAACGTTGTAAAATAGTGAAGAGACAATTAGGTAAGAATGAATTGCTAAAAGAATCTAAGGATAGATAGATGACCAAGACGAGGAGAGAACAAATTATTTTTCTTGTCATATAAAATAAGTTTTGAAGTGTTCTAACTATTGGCCTTTCTAACTAGGTTACGACCTATAGTCAATATGGCTCTGATACCACTTTTGTCGAATCTAGGAGCGAAGGATCCCGGATTCTCTAAGCTTCATACATGTAACATCCCAATTTTCAGAACTTTAAAAATCCTTTGAATAGTTAGTAGGGAGAAAACTCACCATTTGGATTTATTTGAATTTAAATTAAAAGCTTAATATTGGACCTGGTGTAACAAAACAATTTAATATGACTAAAGTCAACATGAACAATAGTCAAAATTATTTTATTTGGATTCTATGAGCTTGGATATATTTTTTGGAATTTTCTGGAATTTTTCCAAGTTTATTTGCTATTTTCCATTGCTTATTTGAATTTCTGCTATTTTCTTAAAAAGAAAAGGCTATTTAAAACTCCAATAGTGTTTGGGCCGATTTCCCTCACCCAAGATCGTTCATCTCGGCCCAATCCTCCGTGAGCCGTCCGATCCGAGTTGGGCGCTTGATCTCCGCTTCGCCAAGGCCGCTTTCTCTCGACGCGCGTGGGCGCCTCCTATCTCGCCGCTAAGCGGCCCGCCATGGTCGCCACCTTCGCCGTCTTCGTCTCACGTGTTCTCATGCGCAAGAATCGCTTATGGGCGGTCAACGCCGAAGCCAGAACGGCGCCTAACCTCCCGCTCCTCCGCAGACGCGCGCCACGACACCCCACGACCCCACCGCCACACCTCACGACCCCTCATCTCGCGCCGGTTGCGCCACGTTCGCAATCGCCGCCGCCATTTATCTCCGCGCCACGCCGCCTCGGTGCCGCCTGCCCCTATAAAGGCACCCCGGATCGCGCCGCCCGCAACTCAAATCCCCAACCCACACCTCTCCCGAGCCCTTGAGCCGCCGCAGAGCTTGTAGACCAAATCGCCGCCGCTTGTTCGACGAGCAATCCTGCCACAACCAAAGCCGCCGGGCCTCGACGCCACACCGTCGGCATCGCGATCGAGAGGAACCTCGAGTCATCTTCGCCTCGCGGAGGAGCACTCTAACGCCGCCGCCGCCGAGCCCGCACCTCCTCCTCCGCCAAAACCTCGCCACGGCCGCTCTCGCCGTCAGTAAGCACCCGTGAGTACACCTCGAGATCCCCGTGTTCTCCACCTCAGACCACTCATCGCCACCACTGCTGCTCGCGACCCTTAGTTCCCGTCTTGCCGCCGCCGCCGCCCCACGCCGACACCACCTCGGCGCCACTTTGCGTGTCGTCTGCGTGGCCACGTCGGCCTTGCAGTCAGCCAAGTGGCGATCCCACCGCCTCAGATTCGAGGCTCTAGAGACCCACCATCAGTGAGCCATCTGCAACATGTGGGCCCCACATGTCAGTTTTTTTTTTATTTCATTTCCGAAAATCCTTCACGACGCCACCTTGCGCAATAATTAGAATTTCCTTTAGAAAAATAATTCGAAATTGTTAAATAACAGTGATTTAGGTTTAAATTTGTAAAATTCATAACTTTTGCATCCAAACTCCAAATTGGGTGTTTCAAATTTCTGAATTCATATAAAATTAAGATCTAGCTAATCAAATGAAAATTATTTAAATTTGACTTTTGTTTAAATTTAGAAATTCATTTAAAATTCAAGAGATAGGTTAAAACTTGTAAAATTCATATCTTTTGAATCCCAAATCCAAATTGGATGATTTAAATTGCTAAAATCTTAGAAAATTATTGTCTAATTAAATAACATATAATTATGTAATTTGGAGTTCAGTTTAGTTTTAGAATTTAGAATTTATTTAATTTCCAAATTTGGGTTAAAATTTGTAAAATTCATAATAATTGAATCCTAACTCCAAATCCATACATTCAAATTTCTAAATTCGTCTAAAATCCAGATCTATCTATTGGAGATTTTTAATTATTTTATTGGAGTTATTTGCTTCTGGTTTTATTTAGTTTTGTTTGTTTGTGTCGCTTATAGTAGACTTCGACGCCTTTGAAGAGTTGAAGAAGAAGGACCTTTCCAAGACCAAGATCAATTCCTAGATCCTTTTCAAGGCAAGCTATGCCCTTGACCATTTTGCTTGCCGCTTTATAAAAGTATTTTAATTCAAATTATCGCATCTTAATTCAAGTATTTATTTAAAAGCTTTTGGGTGCGAGTTAATTCCAAATTGATATGCCTCCCTTGTGTAATTGTTAAGCCTTGAGTCCTTGTCACCCTAGTTGATAATTAGTTGGTAATATTGTAGCACCAACGGGGTTGGTTAGTTGCGATTAGATTGCTTAGCCATGCCACGACTCACGGGTCATGTATAACTTCTTTGTTATAAATTGACTAAGTGAATATGAAACTGTGAACAAACTGTGTGCACTATGTGTCTTTGTGGCATATGTTGCACTTAAATCAACCGGTGGTAAAAGATTTTGGACCGAGGCAAGGGTGGATACTATGTGAAAGGGTGGACTGTGTGAACTGTGTGGACTGTGTGAATTATAATGATCTGTGTGTCTATGTGGTTTGGTTAGCTTGTGGAAGTCTTGCCTTGGTCAATTAAGGACCTCACCATGTGCTCTATTGAACTGAGCTTCTGTCACGACCACATGCCTGCTTTTGAGACGGGCCTAGCATAGTAGGATAAGGTATCTCAAATGCTTTGTTATGATTAGTGTTAGCTACACTAATTGTATCTTGTGGGTAAAGTGTACAAACTCGCAAAGTGTAACTTAATCTATTCGAATAGCGCCCGCATGATCATGGACAATGCTCGGGATTTGACACTAGGGTAGATTTTCATAAAAGCTGTAGGGAAGGGAGCTATGTGATTAAATCATCTAGCTATGTGAATAACCCGTTAGGGTCAGTGTGTGTCTTTGTGAAATAACTTGTTAAAATTATTATCGCTCTATTTGTTTTACATGCCTTTAATCTATTAATTGTATTTAATTGCAAAAGTTGCATTTATGCAAAAGAGCCACTGAATGCCTTCCTTTGTAAAAAGCCAAAGATATATATATTTTGCATCTCGTGGTGTGGCTTATAGTACGGTGTGTACTCACGCTTGTTTTGACGAATCAAGCAGAGGAGGAGTCTTCACCAAAGATTCGAGGACGAGTACATCGAAGGTGCCTCGATCGTAAGGTCTTGATCCCATCGGTTCGTGGCGGACGATGGGGTGCCACTACCGCTTATGTTTCATTGCCGCTTATTTCCTATGTTAGCCTCAAGTGGCTCAATAGATGTAAACTCGACCTTAAGGTCAAAACCATTATTTGTTAATCAAAGTTAATCGCTTATGTTATTATTATTCGCCAGGGGATCGATTTCACCTTTGTTACCACTGTGTGCACTAGTGTGATCCCGGCTAGTGCGTTGAACACGAGGGTCCTCAATTGTAATTTCGGTCTCGACAAAAGTGGTATCAGAGCCATACTGACTGTAGGTCTTGACCTTAGTTAGATCGACCATCTTTAGAGTGTCCAAATTATTTTCTAAAAGAAAATTAACTTACAAGATTAATGAATTGCTTAACTCCTCTCATATCTCTCTTGACTCATCTATTGCTATAATTTCTTTCCTCTCCCATTGTTTTATCGTGGTTCTTACCTCTTGTCTTTCTTGGCGATGCCTTACCTTCGAGACCTTCGGAGATCGCAACGGAGGACTTGCCGCAGAGTGTGGAAGCCGCCGCAGACACTTGAGGGTTCGACCGCCCGATGTACCGTGGGCAGCAGTACATAGTCAATGGACGAGATCGAGGTGTGGTTCCGCCACCGACGGTCACGCCGAGGAACACCAGAGGTAGCCACCTTGGGACGTTTCAGCTTAGGAGGATCACCTTCACGCAAGGAATCCAGGAGTCGTCACGCTTGGCCATGCTTCGAGTCTGCCACATCTACGTGGAAGAACTGCAGAACACCGTCTTCCGCTACCATCCCAGAGCTGCTTCAGGAGCTATTCACGACTTTCCGCCTACCAACGGGAAGGCAATGCCACAGTGGTGCATCTTGCACAGTTCACAGCTGCTCAGAGGAGTCGCTGGAGATGGCCGCCACCGAGCTGAGGTGCGCCTATCGAACCGGGAAGAAGCCGAGGAAAGGATCGCTGCCTTAGAGCAAGCTCTCTACGGCCAACATGAGATCAAGATGATCAAGAGGAAGATCCGAAGAAGTTGAAGAGGATCCAGAGGAGATTCCAGAGGATCCAAATGAGCTCAAGACAAACCAGAGGAGCCACCAGACTGCACCCAAAGACACTGCTCCAACAGCACCATTCCCGGGACATCGTAATCCGGCCATGAGGATGCCCGCCACTTCGTGAGTCTACACTGTGAGCGTCGCCGTGGTTTTGGAGGCTTTCTCGAGTAGTCTGCTTAAGTTCCAGCTTAGTCGCTTAGCCGCTTCCTTTTCAGAGTCGCCTTTAGGCGGTAGCTTGTGTGCTTAGGTTCGCTTTAGTTTCTGTGTGCAAGCATGAGTCGCAAAGGCCCTTAGGCATTTGTTGCAGCCATGCTATTAAGCTATTAATGAAGATTATTTCATTCAAGTTTCTTGAGTGTGTTTGTTGGGTTTAATCTATCCCCTGCCTAGTTCTTAACTCACCTCGTGTTTCTACCTTATCTAACCTATGGAACCTCACCAGATGGTTCAAACTCGCAATGCCGCCGCAAGTGGATCCGGAGCCCAAGGATCGAAGGCAATGAGCAAACCTCTGGGAACAAGTACCCCCAAGCACCACCCCGACTTGCGAGAACTTTGGAGCTTTCATGGCAGCACAGACGCAGATGATGTACACCATGATGAACCAGATGCAGGCCATGAACAACAACAACAACCACAACCATCATCAAGGAGGAGCCCCAGTTGCTCATGGTCATCAGGGACCATCCAAGTTGGCTGAATTCATGAGAACCCGTCCGCCAACTTTCTCTGGACATGTCACGCCAAGAGAGGTCGATGATTGGCTTCAAGGTGATTGAGAGGAGGCCGCCGATCACCCAATGTAGCGATCATGAGAAGGTTTTGTATGCCACCCATCGATGGAGGGCATAGTCTGCCGAGTGGTGGAAAACTTCACAGCAGACCCATGGAGCACCGCCAATATCACTTGGGAAGAATTCACCGCACCTTTCGCCAAGATCATGTACCAAGGCATTATGGATCTCAAGAAGGATGAGTTCCGTGTTCTTAAGCAAGGGACTATGTCGATGATCGACTACCAATAAGTTCTCCCAACTAGCTCGCTATGCTCCAGAGGATGTCACTTCCGGCTGTGTCTCGCCAGAGCTTCTTGAAGGGATTGAACTCAGATCGCAAGTCAATCTACTTGCTCACACCTTCCTGCATTTCCGTGAGTTGATTAACAAGGCGTTGGTCATGGAGGACAAACGCAAAGAACTGGAGGACCACCGCAAGCATAGAATGGCTCAAAGGGAAGCCACCACCACAACAAACAGAGGGCAAGGATAGTGCCACAAATAGCTTAATCGCTTTTGACCTCGAGTTCTTTCAGACACCGCACCACCTTCAAACCTCGTCCTTTTGTTCAAATTTCAGAATCTCGACACCACCAACCCCACCCTAGGGAACAACAACCGCAGAATGAACCAAGAGTGTGTTACAATTGCCGTCACCAGGCATTTTGCTAATCGTGTCCTCGAAGGAACTATCACTCCATTCGCTTCAACCTTGGAGCAACACCGCCAAGACCCCAATGCAAAACAACCAAGGAGTTTTCGTGGAACCAACCAACCAGAGGAACGCCACCAAGGGTCGAGGTCGTGTTAATCACGCCACTGGAAGGAGCTCAGAAGCACCAGACGCGTTAATTTGGGTAAGTTCCTAGTAAATTCAAGACTGCCTGCTTCGCTTTGATTCGAGCTTCAGATTCGCTTGTTTCGAGTTTTTGCAACTAAGAATAAGTTGGAAGTTATGCCTCTTAAGCTTAACTCGTTAGTCCAAATACCGAGCAGAGCTAAGTTCTAATGTGGGTTGTTTAGGGCTAAGTTACTCATAGTCGAGTTGAGTTTCTAGCTAACCTAATTATTCTAGACACCCAAACCATAGATGTCATCCTTGGCATGGATTGGTTAACCAAGCACAAAGCCGCGGCCGATTGTGGCCAAGAGCCGCTATAATCGAGGATATCAAAGGAAACAAAGTGGAGTTCCTAGCCACCTCGGTCGTAATGGGCATTTGATAGTCAATAGCCTCAAGACCGTCGCGTGGAAGATGTGCGGTCGTCAAGGAATATCCGGATGTGTTCCCAGAAGAACTACCAGGAATGCCACCGGATCGTGACATCGAGTTTGTCATCGATCTAGTGCTAGGAACAGCACCCATCTCGAAGAGACCGTATCGGATGCCAGCCGATGAGTTAGTAGAGATGAAGAAACAGATAGAAGAACTTTTGGAGAAAGGTTTTGTGAGGCCTAGTTCGTCGCCATGGGGAGCGCTAGTCTTGTTCGTCAAAAAGAAGGACGGAAGCATGAGAATGTGCATCGACTACCGATCTCTCAATGAAGTCACCATCAAGAATAAGTACCCATTGCCCCGGATAGATGATCTGTTTGATCAAATGAAGGGCGCCGGAGTGTTCTCAAAGATTGATCTGCGATCAGGTTATCATCAGTTGAAGATTTGTCCTAAGGATATACCTAAAACCGCTTTCTCAACGCGGTACGGAAATTATGAGTTCCTAGTCATGTCCTTTGGCCTGACTAATGCCCCTGCCTATTTCATGAACATGATGAATAAGGTATTCATGGAGTATCTAGACAAGTTTGTAGTCGATTCATCGATGATATTTTGGTTTACTCCAAGTCAAGAAGAGCATGTTGAACATTTGAGATTAATTCTAGAGAAGCTCAGGGAGCATCGCCAGTATGCTAAGTTTAGCAAGTGCGATTTTTGGAAAAAGAAGTGGATTTTCTTGGTCATGTAATGACAACAGCAGGAGTAGCAATTGACCCCAAGAAAGTTAAAGTCAGATTACATTGGGAACAACCCAAGACCGCCACTCGATTCGCAGCTTGGGATTAGCGAGGATATTATCGCCGTTTCATTGAAGGATTTTCATCAATTGCTAAACCTCTTACGCAATTGTTGAAGAAAGAGAAAAGTTTACTGGACCCCAATGTGAAGAAAGTTTTCAAGAATTGAAGAAGCGTTTGACTTCAAATTTCAAAGGCCGATTCTCGCCAGATATTCGCAAGGATTTTGATATCTATTGTGATGCTTCGCGTCAAGGATTAGGGTGTGTCCCGATGCAAGAAGGAAGGGCTATCGCTATGCGCCAAGGCGCTTGAGGCCTCATGAAGAAAATTACCCCACCCATGATCTCGAATTAGTCCAGAGTGCATGCTTTGAAGATTTAGGCGCCATTACCTCATCGGAATCGCTGTGAGGTATACACAGATCATAAGAGCTCGAAATATATTTTCACTCACCGATCTGAATATGAGACAGAGGAGATGGCTAGAGTTGATAAAGGATTATAATCTTGGAATCCATTACTATCCCGGTAAAGCCAATGTCGCAGCAGATGCTTTGAGCCGTAAGAGCCAATCGCAATGCTTTGGAAGTGAAAGAGCCTTGTTCGTAACTTCAAGAGGAATTCCGTGTCAAACTAGAGGTAGTATCTGAAGGATTCGTAGCAAACTTGGAAGTGCAGTCTACTTTGGAGAAGCAGATTCGCGAAGCTCAGCCGAAAGACTCAGAGTTCTCCGACATTAAGAAGAGGATGACAGAAGGGAAGTTCAAGGACTTCACAGTGGATGATCAGGATATACTGTGGATCAATGGACGTATTTGCGTTCCAGATATTGATGGATTGAGGCAGCTAATCCTGAAGGAGGCCCATGACTCAAAGTATTCGATTCACCCTGGTAGTACTAAGATGTATCAGGATGTTAAGAATAAGTTTTGGTGGCCGAATTTGAAACGGGACGTCGCAGAGTTCGTTGCCTTGTGCGATGTGTGTCAGAAAGTTAAAGCAGAACATCAGAGGCCAGCAGGTCTGTTGCAACCCTTGCAGATTCCAGAGTGGAAGTGGGAAGAAATCGGAATGGATTTCATTACGGCTTACCCAAGACTCAATCAAGTTACGATTCGATTTGGGTAATAGTGGATCGCTTGACTAAAGTTGCCCATTTCTTACCCGCCAAAACCACTTATTCAGAGATCGTCTCAGCGAGCTGACATGGCAAAGATTGTCGGTTTGCATGGTATGCCTAAGAAGATAGTGTCGATCGAGGATCACAATTCACCTCCGATTTTGGCAGAGTTTACATGAAGCCTTAGGGACTCACCGAATTTCAAGATCTGCAGATCACCCCTGCATGATGGACAGATCGAAGGGTTAATCAAATATTGGAGGATATGCCGAGAGCCTCGTGCGCTAGCAAATGCTACCCGCTGGGATAAGAGTTTACCATATGCGCAAATTCTCGCACAATAACAGCTTATCAAGCTAGTTTGCAAATGTCACCGCTTGAAGCTTTGTATGGTCGTGCTCAGAGAACCCCGTTGAACTGGGTCGAAACAAATTGAACGCATGATCTTTGGTCCGGATATTATTCAAGAAGCGTAAGAGCAAGTGTCCATGATCGAGAGAGATCAAGATAGCTCACGAGGCAGAAGAGTTATGCCGACAATCGCCGCCGTGACCTCGCTTTTGAGCCAGAGATTTTGTGTATCTCCGAAGTTACGCCTCGAGGTGTGAAAAGGTTCCATGCCAAAGGGAAACTTGCCCCTCGGTATGTTGGTCCGTTCAAGATTTTGGAACGTCGTGGAGAAGTGGCTTATCAGTTAGAGCTGCCACAATCGCTAGCAGGAGTACACAATGTCTTTCACGTCTCGCAGCTGAAGAAGTGTCTTCGTGTGCCAGAAGAACAAGTACCGTTGGAGTCAATTGAACTAAAAGAAGACCTCACCTACAAAGAGTAGCCGGTCAAGATTCTGGATGTCGCAGAACGTCGGACTAGGAGCAAGACAGTTCGTTTTTGCAAAGTGCAGTGGAGCCACCACTCAGAAGGTGAAGCAACGTGGGAACGTGAAGAAGAGTTGAAAGCCGAGTTCCCTAGCCTTTTCTCCAGCTAGCCTGAATCTCGGGGACGAGATTCCTTTAAAGGGGGAGGTTTGTAACATCCCAATTTTCGAACTTTAAAAATCCTTTGAATAGTTAGTAGGAGAAAATTCACCATTTGGATTTATTTGAATTTAAATTAAAAGCTTAATATTGGACTCGTGTAACAAAACAATTTAATATGACTAAAGTCAACATGAACAATAGTCAAAATTATTTTATTTGGATTCTATGAGCTTGGATATATTTTTGGAATTTTCTCGAATTTTTCCAAGTTTATTTGCTATTTTCCATTGCTTATTTGAATTTCTGCTATTTTCTTAAAAAGAAAAAGCTATTTAAAACTCCAATAGTGTTCGGCCGATTTCCTCACCCAAGATCGTTCATCTCGCCCAATCCTCCGTGAGTCGTCCGATCCGAGTTGGGCGCTTGATCTCCGCCAAGCTGCCGCTTCTCTCTCTCTCGCTGCGTGGGCGCCTCCTTGTCTCGCCGCTAAGCGGCCCGCATGGTCGCCACCTTCGCGCTTCGTCTCCGCTTCTCCGTGGCGAACCGCCATGGGCGATCAACGCCGAAGCCAGAACGGGCGCCTAACCTCCCCGTCCTCCGCACGCGGCGCCACGACACCCCACGACCCCACCGCCACACCTCACGACCCCATCATCGCTCGCGGCGGTTGCGCCATCGCTCAATCGCCGCCGCCCCTATAAAGGCACCCCGTGATCGCGCCGCCCGCAACTCAAATCCCCAACCCACACCTCTCCCGAGCCCTTGAGCCGCCGCAGAGCTTGTAGACCAAATTCGCCGCCGCTTGTTCGACGAGCAATCCCACACAACCAAAGCCGCCGGCTCGACGCCACACCGCCGGCATCGCGCGATCGAGAGGAACCTCGAGTCATCTTCGCCTCGTTGGAGGAGCACTCTAACGCCGCGCCGCCGAGCCCGCACCTCCTCCTCCGCCAAACCTCGCCACGGCCGCCGCTCGTCAGAAGCACCCGTGAGTACACCTCGAGATCCCCGTGTTCCCTCCACCTCCTCACCACTCATCGCCGCCAAGACGCTGTCGCGGGACCCTTGGTTCCGTCTGCGCCGCCTCACCGCCGCCCACGCCGACAACCACCTCAAGACCCGCTGCGTGTCGTCTGCGTGGCGCCGTCAGGCCACAGCAGGCCAAGGCAGCGTGGCCACCCCGCCTCAGATTCTGAGGCTCGGTGAGACCCATCCATCAGTGAGTTATGCTATTGACATGTGGGCCCCACATGTCAGGTTTTTTTATTATTTCATTTCCGAAAATCCTTCACGACGCCACCTTATGCAATAATTAGAATTTCCTTTAGAAAAATAATTCGGAAATTGTTAAATAATGATTTAGGTTTAAATTTGTAAAATTCATAACTTTTGCATCCAAACTCCAAATTGGGTGTTTCAAATTTCTGAATTCATATAAAATTAAGATCTAGCTAATCAAATGAAAATTATTTAAATTTGACTTTTGTTTAAATTTAGAAATTCATTTAAAATTCAAGAGATAGGTTAAAACTTGTAAAATTCATATCTTTTGAATCCCAAATCCAAATTGGATGATTTAAATTGCTAAAATCTTAGAAAATTATTGTCTAATTAAATAACATATAATTATGTAATTTGGAGTTCAGTTTAGTTTTAGAATTTAGAATTTATTTAATTTCCAAATTTGGGTTAAAATTTGTAAAATTCATAATAATTGAATCCTAACTCCAAATCCATCCATTCAAATTTCTAAATTCATCTAAAATCCAGATCTATCTATTGGAGATTTTTAATTATTTTATTGGAGTTATTTGCTTCTGGTTTTTATTTAGTTTTGTTTGTTTGTGTCGTTTGTGAGTAGACTTATTATCACCGAAGAGTTGAAGAAGAAGGACCTTTCCAAGACCAAGATCAATTCCTAGATCCTTTTCAAGGCAAGCTATGCCCTTGACCATTTTGCTTGCCAGTTTTATAAAAGTATTTTAATTCAAATTATCGCATCTTAATTCAAGTATTTATTTAAAAGCTTTTGGGTGCGATAGTTAATTCCAAATTGATATGCCTCCCTTGTGTAATTGTTAAGCCTTGAGTCCTTGTCACCCTAGTTGATAATTAGTTGGTAATATTGTAGCACCAACGTGGGTTGGTTAGTTATGATTAGATTGCTTAGCCATGCCACGACTCACTTGGTCATGTATACCTTTGTTATAAATTGACTAAGTGAATATGAAACTGTAGAACAAACTGTGTGCACTATGTGTCTTTGTGGCATATGTTGCACTTAAATCAACCGGTGGTAAAAGATTTTGACCGAGGTAAGGGTGGATACTATGTGAAAGGGTGGACTGTGTGAACTGTGGTGGACTGTGAATTATAATGATCTGTGTGTCTATGTGGTTTGGTTAGCTTGTGGAAGTCTTGCCTTGGTCAATTAAGGACCTCACCATGTGCTCTATTGAACTGAGCTTCTGTGCGACCACATGCCTGCTTTGAGACGGCCTAGCATAGTAGGATAAGGTATCTCAAATGCTTTGTTATGATTAGTGTTAGCTACACTAATTGTATCTTGTGGGTAAAGTGTACAAACTCTGCAGAGTGTAACTTAATCTATTCGAATAGCAGCGTCATGGTCATGGACAATGCTCGGGATTTGACACTAGGGTAGATTTTCATAAAAGCTGTGTGGGAAGGAGCTATGTGATTAAATCATCTAGCTATGTGAATAACCCGTTAGGTCAGTGTGTGTCTTTGTGAAATAACTTGTTAAAATTATTATCGTCTATTTGTTTTACTGTCTTTAATCTATTAATTGTATTTAATTGCAAAAGTTGCATTTATGCAAAAGAGCCACGTAATGCCTTCCTTTGTAAAAAGCCAAATATATATATTTTGCATCTCGTGGTGTGGCTTATAGTACGGTGTGTACTCACGCTTGTTTTGACGAATCAAGCGAGAGGAGGAGTCTTCACCAAAGATTCGAGGACGAGTACATCGAAGGTGCTGATCGAAGGTCTTGATCCCAGTCGGTTGCCTGTGGCGGACCGATGGGGTGCCACTACCGTTTATGTTTCCGCTGCCGTTTATTTCCTATGTTAGCCCTGCGTGGCTCAATAGATGTAAACTCGACCTTAAGGTCAAAACCATTATTTGTTAATCAAAGTTAATCGTTTATGTTATTATTATTCGCTTGTATGGATCGATTTCCACCTTTGTTACCACTGTGTGCACTAGCGTGATCCTGGGCTAGTGCGTTGAACACAGAGGGTCCTGAATTGTAATTTCGGGTCTCGACAATACACTAGTCCAGGAACAGCTAGTGTACACAGTCAAACAAAAGATGATAACACAATCATAACACACGACTCATTGATAATAATTTAAGTTTGTTACAAAAGAGGCATAGAGCCAATAAGAAAAATACAGCGAAAGCGAAAGCAGTAAGGTAGACCACACGATTCGCCACAGGCAATCGTCTGGGGGTGTAGCCTAGTCATCCAAGTTCTCATTCTCCTCGTAGTACTCCTCTCCTGCTCAGAATTGTATTAAGCAAGAGTGAGCGAAAACAACCGTGCTACGTAAGTTACACCTAGTAAGATTATAATGCATGCAAGGATCTAGCAAAGGGAGGCTTATATGGCTCAATTTGCATAAAGCGGCATTTTCCATTAACTATTCATAGTAAGTTCCAAGGCAGTTTATTCTATAACTAAAATTCGTTTTCTAAATCTCAAGTTTTATAGTGAGATAATCATTCAACAACGAGTGGTGAAGGATACCTTCCTATCACATGGCAAACTGCCTAATTTCCCAATTGGATAAACTATCAAACAACAATTGATAAAGTCTTTCGAAATCAAAGAAAAATTCTAACTTTGAGTGGCTTTGCTTAGCATGTCCTTAACCGTGGACACAGCTATTCGAATAGTTCTTCACACTCTGCAGAGGTTGTACAGCTTTACCCACAAGAGATAATCAATTATACTGTCCGCTCATACACATCCGTAGGTGTGCGACTAAGTGATTATTATAAGGCCTTTATAATATACCATCCCACCGTTGTCCCGCCTCGCTAAGGTTTCGCTTCATTTGGATAGAAACCCACCGGATTTAAGCCCCCTCTTGCATCATGTAGGAATACACCAAAGTAAGTTATAAAGACACTCACGCAACCGGATGGCACAACCACAGTGAAATGATATAAATTATTTAGCCAGGTCCCGCCCACACAGGACATGTGGTAGTGCGATGAGGCTTAGCAAGATGTGGCTCGAAGACTGGCCCTTAATTGACTTGGATGACTTTTCAAAATAACTCCTAGTCCTCTATCATGGAAATGACTCGATCCCGCGCATCAACGTGCACCATCCAAACATCCATTCCGCCCAAATCCAAACCAATTTTTATTTTATTTGCCAAGTTAAATCATTTTTTAAACTTCTATGGTAAAGGCAATATCATAGTATCATTTTAAATCATAGTTGGACTTTTGGCTAAATTCCTCAAATTAAACACTTTTGGTCTAAGCTTTATCTAAGCATACTGTTTTTCACCATGTCCTAGCTCATACTAATGTATCAACTAGATTTCAACTAAGGTATCAAGGAATAGCTAATTTAATAGCAAAGTTTGGCAACACAAAGGAATTGAGAATAACTATAAAGCTTAAAACAGAAATTTAAATTACTTGAATTTAAATAAGCATGCAATAATAATTTAAAATAGAATTTAAATAATTTTCAATATGATCAAAGGTGTAACTTGCCTTGCTCAAATACTTGAGGATCTACTTCTTCGAAATATTCGGGTTCCCTGGAGTCGTCGAAATCTATACGCAAAAATAAGCTGAATTCAAATAAACTCAAATGAACTCCAAATTAAATAATTCTAGTGTAGATAGCTATATCTTGATTTTAGATGAATTTAGAAAATTGAATCGTCGAAATCGGAGTTCGAACGGGCTCTCAGAAGTTTGGAACTACATGAAATGATGAAAAGGGAATTTTTGGGATTTTCGGAATTAATTTTCTTAAGGGAAATCAATTTATTGAGTCAAGCTGACGTCAGCACCAGAATTTGATTTTTGGTTGAATTAATTTCTTGAAAAAAAAACCAGGAAATGCCACGTGGGCAGTTACTCGACTACCATGGTGTGCCACATGGGCAGGAGGTGATGAGGTGGCTGTGACGTGGCCGGCCACGTCACGCGGTGAACGGCAGCGGCTCAAGCGCGTAGGCTCGCCAGCGCTACACTCCACGGTGAGCCTCGGGTGAGGTACCAAAAGGGAGAGGGCTGCGAGAGGAACTCAGCGCTCACAGTTTTGGCTACGGTGCGCAAAGGGATGGCTGGTAGTGACAAGAAAGAGCGGTAGCGGTGGCTCGAGGATGGCGATGGGGTTCCAACGAGTCCCCGGAGAAAGGAGAGTGAGCACCGTGGAGAGCACGGCCATGCGAATCCGCTGGTGGCCACTTTGGCGGCGGAGGACCCTTGGCGGTGGCGCAATCGTCGATGGGAGGAGCTCCGGCCGGCACGGTTGAACCTTGAAATACGGCGAAACGACGAAGAGAGAAGAAGGGGATGAAGGGGAAACAAGGAGGAGGAGGAGGAGCGCCTGGGGCGCCCATTTATAGCAGCCGAGGAGGAGGAGGAGGGAGGGAGCTCAATGTCATGGGCACACGGGTGTGCTCTGGCTGGCGCGGGGCATGGCGCGGCCAGCAAGATTCACGGCGGGAGAGAGAGGGGCAGGTGCGAGGATGGGCAGCAGCGAGATGTGCATTCAATGCGCGTTGACAGGGTGGCTTGGCGAGCGGCGAGGCGATGGGGCGATGACGCGGCTCGGTATGAGGCGGCATGGGGCGGCAATGGGAAGAAAAGGGGGTGGGGAAGAAGAAGGTGATGAAGGGGCTTCTTTGTCGGAGAGAGAGAGGGAAAAGGGTGAGGCGGGTTGGTGCAGGTAAAGCCTACTGATTTGGGCGAGCGAAGGAAAGAAAATGGGCCGGGAGGGAAAATTTGGCCCGAGTAGAAATAGGGGATTTTGAATGGTTTAAGATTTACAAAAATACAATAAATCAAATATGTTTTTAGAAAATAGTAAATAAAGTCCAAAAATTCAAGAAAAATACACGTAAATTCCTAGAATAATTTGGAACTTAATAAAATTATTTATAACTTAAATTTAGGTTTTGATTTATACAAACAAAAAATTCAAGAAAATACTTAAAATACTCTTTTTGACTTTAAATCCAATAAAACCCAAGGAAATTTAAATAAACCAAATTTTGAATTAATTGAAGTTTGATTCACTCATATTAAATTGTTTTTTATTTTCTAAAATTTCAAGTTTAGGGTTTATTAATCCAATAAAATCAAATGGTTAATTTTAATTTGAAAATTTTTAAAAAAGCCCTAAAAACTGGGATGTTACACCCTAACTCATTTTTTTGTGAGTGGGAGGCGAAGCCTAGCGCCGACACCGCTCCAGGGGAGCCCTAACATTTTTTTTTTGCGAGGGGGAGGTCAAGCCAAGTGCTGCCCTCCCCCCCATACTTTTTTAGATAGGGCTTCGGGGGAACCCTAACTTTTTTTTTTACGAGGGAGAGGCGAAGCCTAGCGCCGTCTCCCATACTTTTTTAGATAGGGCTCTAGGGAGCCCTAACTTTTTTTTGCGAGGGGGGGCGCATGTCTAGCGTTGTCCCCCATACTTTTTTAGATAGGGCCCCAAGGAGCCCTAATTTTTTTTGTTGTAAGGGGGGAGGCGAAGCCTAGTGCCGCCCCCATACTTTTTTAGATAGGGCTCCGGGGGAGCCCTAACTTTTGTTTTTGCAAGGGGGAGGCGAAGTCTAGCGCTGTCCCCTATACTTTTTTAGATAAGGCTCTGGGGGAGCCCTAACTTTTTTTCGAGGGATAGGCGAAACCTGGCGCCATCCCCCATAATTTTTTAGATAGGGCTCTGGGGGAGCTCGCTTTTTTGAGAGGGAGAGGCGGCTGGTGCCATCCCCATACTTTTTAGATCAGGGCTCATGAGCCCTAACTTTTTTTGTGAGGGGAGGCGGCTAAGCCTGTGCCTTTATACTTTTTTAGATAGGGATCCGAGGAGACCTAACTTTTTATTTGCGAGGGGGAGGTGAAGCTTAGCGTCGTCCCCCCGGTGGACCCTAGTGCTCGAGGCCAGGTGGTGTGTGCACCGGGGTTGTGTGTCACGCGCGGTGCCTTTGTCTATACCCTCGTGCTTGTGGGGGGGGCATCGGCGTACACTAGGGCTGTGAGCCATGCGCAGTGTCTTGGTTTATAAACTCGTGCCTTCGGGGGTCATTGGTGTGCACCAGGGCTATGAGACATGCGCGGTGTCTTCGTTTATATACTCGTGCCCTTGGGGGGGCATTGGTGTGCACTAGGGCTATGAGCCATACGCGGTGTCTTCGTTTATACACTCTTTCCTGCGGGGGGGCATCGGTGTGCACCAGAGCTATGAGCCATGCACGACGTTTTCGTTTATACACTCATGCCTTTGAGGGGCATCGTGTGCACTGGGGCTGTAAGCCATGCGTGGTGTCTTCATTTATACACTTGTGCCTACGGGGGGCATCGGTGTGCACCGGGGCTGTGAGCCACCCGCGGTGTGTTTTTCATTGATGGGGGGCGAAGTGGCAAAAATTATACATACACTCTTGTACATGTCGCCGCCGTTCTTGCGCGGTGGGGCGGGGATGCCCGGGCGCAGCCAGGGTTTTACAAGTGAGTGACTCTAAGGATAAAACTTGCAGAGGCTTTTGGCGTTCCATGTGTGGTCCAGTTGTTGTCCCTCCGGTGTTGTGATGTAGTAATTAAGAGCCCACAATTGTTGCATGGGTGATGATGTACGGCCCCTTCCATTTGGACCCCAGCTTGCCTGCGGTTGCGGGGTTCGCGACGTGTTTGAGGACCATGTTGCTTTGCGCTAGAGGGCGGACCCTAACCTTCTTGTTGTATGTTGCCGCAATGCCTGCGGCATATCTGACCATGGTTGTTATGGCCTGTACATGATTTTCTTTGAGGAGGTCCAGGGAGACCTCCCGTTCTGTGGGCTTTCCATCCGCCCTAGCATGGAGGGACTTTGTCGCGAGCGCTCCTAGGGTCATTGCTTCGTCGCCAAAGAAGGGCTTGAATGGTGAGAATCCCATGGCTCGGCTGGGTGAGGTGCGACCTTTTTGAAGCCTGCACGTGGCCACGTTTATGACGGTGGTTGCATTGACCCCCTTTACCTGGCATTTCACCTCCACGAACTTCCTGAAAAAGCTACGGAGGGACGCGCCTGGGGCTTACTTTATTGCGAACAGGTGCTCCGCGTCCTTTGGTTCAACGTAGTTTCCTCGGAAGTTGTTGCGTATGAGGTCCCGCAACTACTCCCACGCATATATGGAATTGGGGGGGGGGGTGAAGAACCAAGTCAATGCCACGCCTCCGAGGACGAGGGTGGTGCTTTTTGCCTTGGTGGTGTCATCACCCCCGGCTCCCTCGATGGCAGTTTCGTACACCCAGAAGAATTCTGAGGGATCTGTGCACCCCTCGAATGGCCTGACGTCCGGCATTTTGAAGCCCTGGGGCCTGTAGGCCATCTTCAGTCCTACTCTCAGTGAGGAGTTTGGGTCTCCCTGGAGCAGTGGCACCGGGGGCGCGATTGCGGGCGCTGAAGGGGTGGTCCCCCCCTCCGATGGTTTGCCCTTGTGCGAGGACTGCGAGCCGAGGTGGGGCTACGGGGCCGCTGCCGCAGGCAACCGGAGGCTCAACATTTCTCGACGGTGGTCGGCCAGCTCCCGCTGGAGGGCTTCGTAGGCTTACCTAGTTACCCCCGCGGACCCAGGCGGAGGCGGGCCTGTCCAATGGTTCTCGGGGAGAGATGCCTCAGTGGGCTAGTTGTCGTTTCCGATGATGTCTTCGTGCTACAAGTTATTAGCTTCCTCCTCCACGGCTTGGGCCATCGCTATCGTGGAGGTGCTGCTTCGCTTGGCCCTCGGGTACTTTCGAACCGCAAGCAACCGCAATAGCCGCCCGTCAAGACCTTGGTGTGACCTTCCTCCGAGGGGGGTCATCTTGGCTCAGTGGTCGTGGCCGTTACTCTCTCGTCGCTCCCCACGGACGGCACCAACTGTCATAGCAAGGAGAGCTAGACAGTAAAAAGGGGACCACCGGTATTTACAAGGGGACCAGGGGATCCTTGGAGACAGGACCGATTATCAAGAGAAGTAAATGTGTATTAATTGTCCCAAAAAAGGGTCTGGTTTATTACATAGGGGAGGTGGCTATTTATAACCTTCCGACCGGGTACATAAGATTACAGATCTGCCCCTAAAAAGACCCTACTCCTATAGGGGCTGCAGGGGCTTTTCCTTCCCCTATGCGTAGCCTTCGGCTTATGGTGGACCTCCCTAGTCTTGGTCCATCTGCCTGATGCGCTCGGTCCACCGGTGCTCTATGCCCTTCGCTCTGTGTGGGGTGTCCCCGGGTCGAGGGGCCCCAGACACCCTTCGACGTCCCCGTGGTGGCCCTGGGGAGCTCTTGAATCTTGGCCCCGCCATGCTCGGCGGTCCTCTGGAAGCCTTCGCATCGCCTTCGAAGCCTCCCCGGAGATACGTCTGGTACCCTCGGGGGGAGGGGGACCCTCAGGTTGTTGGCCCTTGCGGGCCTCCTGATGGTCTCTGGGTGGACTCCGGGGCCCTCCGAGGGCGTTCTTGGCACCCCTTGGGGCCCCCGGGCTGCGCCTCCGGCCATTTGGCCCATGTGGGCCTCTTGATGGCCTCCGCGTGGGTTTTGGAATCCTCCCGAAGGCATACTTGGTTCCCCTGGGGGTCTCAGGCCACGCCTCTGGCTCATGTTCTTCGGGGGAGGTCCTGCGGTCTTCGCCGGGTCATTGGGGCCGGTGGGGTCACCTCTATGATATTTTTATGACATTCGATTTGTATTCGTATTTGAGCATATTCGAATTTATATTCATTTACAAAATAAGAATACGCCGTATTCGAATTGTTTTCACCCCTGCCTGTGAGGTTGTGACGGGCCGAGGAGGGTTGGAGACGCGGTGGGGAAACAGCTACTAGTGGTAAAGTGCTTTGGAGTATGTACTTACATCTTACATATGCAAGTTTCCTCTTAATTTCCTACAAAATCAGTTGTCTACGTGTCACTTATACCTAACAAATACTACGTATGATTTTGCGGACTTCCCTAGTTGCTGCGATCTGATTTTTAGGCCTCCGTTCGATTTTCTTGGAATAGGAGTTATCAGTATGCCACTGATTATTCCGTTCTTGGCCGTTGGTAACAAAAAAAAGAGCGGGGTTGAAAAAATTATAGATGAGTATAGTTAGTGCATTAATCCTTTAATTTCAGTAAGTGCAGTTGAAATATACTTATTTATTTTCTATTACGCCTTATTTTGTTGTCTTTGATATTGTTTAACCAAAAAAAATTTATGTTTGCAAGTACAAGGAAACATCTTTTACGTAAAAAAGGAGGTCGTTTTAAGAATTGAGATTAGAACAACAGACCGTATGGCAATAGTGGGGTTTGAGTGTGGTTCCAAAACCCAAACTACAACAAGTATATACAGTGAATTATTAAATCAATTTGTAGCATTTTCCGTTAATTGCATTGGATACCTCGCATATTATGGGATCAGACATTGCTTGGCCCTCCGTGATTAAGAAATGCCGAAAGGTAATGATTTAGTATCTACCCACTTTGGTTTGGGTGTATGTAAAAGTGTCCAAAACGGGCGGTTAAGAACAAACTTTCATTAAAATCTGTGGAAATATTCTCTTATGTAGAATAAAGGTGCGCAAGATTTGACTATTGATGTTAGTGCTTCACTGAAACAGTTTTTTTAGCTACATGCTACAGCTAGAAAAAGCCATGATTAGGAACCCAAAATTGCAAGCTTGGGTATGATATATAAATTGCAAGCTTGGGTATGATATATATTTCGGATTGTTACCTGATCTAATAATATGATCAGATTGTCGCGGAATTAATCTCTCCCTTCGCGAAAGCGTGAAGGAAGTTACAAACATGGACTAGTTGAGTATGTAGAAAATTTTCTTCGCGAGTAGGAACCCAAAATTAAACATGTCATTTTCCCCTATGCTCTGTTGAACATATAAGTATTTTTCGACTTACTTTAACCCAGAAATATGCTAGATAAATCATAGAAATTATTTTAGCCATTTCACAAAGCAGGTAATCAAGAAGACTATAGCTATACGAATTTCTAGAAGGACAGAAACAAGCATACCTATCTCAGTGTTCAAGACAACAACAGATAATAAAGCTAACCAAACAACAAGTGCGAGATAACCATGTTGGAATTAATATGGGCTAGGCCCAAATATTATATTCTAATTAATTCCTAATGAATCTCAAAGGCCCATGTGCAAGTGCTAAAACTGTTTAGTCCCACATTGGGAAACAGAGGAGAGCTACACCACTTTATAAGGTGGAGCGTGGTAGCCCTCTTGTGGAACTGGAGAGAGCCAACACACGCGCGCGCTCGCTCGCCTCGCCTCGCCGAGCCGAGCCGTGCCGTGCCGTGCCGTGCGGTGCAAGTTGATGAAATCTTTGTATGGTCTTAAACAAGCACCTAAGCAGTGGCATGAAAAGTTCGACAGAACTTTAACATCTGTAGGCTTTATTGTGAATGAAGCTGACAGATGTGTGTATTATCGCCATGGTGGGGGCGAGGGAGTCATTCTTTGTCTGTATGTTGATGACATACTGATCTTTGGGACCAACCTTAATGTGATTAAGGAGGTCAAGGATTTCTTGTCTCGAAATTTTGAGATGAAAGATCCGGGAGTAGCCGATGTTATCTTGAACATCAAGTCATAAGAGGTGATGATGGTGGGATTACATTATTGCAATCCCATTATGTGGAAAAAGGTTCTCGAGTCGTTTTGGTTATAGCGACTACAAACCCTCTCCAACACCTTATGATCCTAGCGTGTTGCTTAGGAAAAATCGGAAAATAGCCAGAGACCAATTGAGATATTCTCGATAATTGGTTCACTCATGTATTTAGCTAGCGGTACCAGTTCGACATCTCGCTTTGTGAGCAAACTAAGCCGGTTTGTTTCCAATCCGGGAGATGATCATTGGCATGCTCTTGTGAGGGTAATGCGCTATCTAAAGGGTACTATGAGCTATGGCATTCATTATACCGGGTACCCTAGGGTACTGGAGGGTTATAGTGATTCAAACTGGATATCTGATGCTGATGAGATTAAGGCCACAAGTGGATATGTCTTCTTACTTGGAGGTGGCGTTGTTTCATGGAAGTCTTGCAAGCAGACCATCTTAACGAGGTCAACAATGGAAGCGTAACTCACAAAGATTAGATATCGCCATCGTTGAAGCCGAATGGCTTCGTGAGCTCTTGATGGATTTGCCGGTGGTTGAAAAACCAGTACCGGCTATTCTGATGAACTGTGATTGTCAAGGTGAACAGTTCTAAGGATAATATGAAATCATCAAGACATGTGAAGAGAAGACTGAAGTCTGTCAGGAAAATGAGAAACTCAAGTAATAGCTTTGGATTATATCCAAACAGATAAGAATCTGGCATCCTTCACAAAGGGTTTATCACGAAATGTGATAGACAATGCATCGAGGGAGATGGGTTTGAGACCCACGTGAGTTATACCATAGTGGTAACCCATCCTATGTGATCGGAGATCCCGTGAAGTAGGATTGGCGAAACAAGCTATTGGTTAACTGGGAGGAGAGTACCTTTATAGACCCACTCCATTGGAGATGCAATTCTCTCCTAAATCTGTATGGCAAGTTGATTTTTATCTTAATGTGTTCTCAGGGCTTGTTAAAGCAAAGATGTTTGTCCTCAGAGCGATCTTGAAAGAACACACCTATATGAGCCCGATCGCTAGTCACAGCCTATGAAATAGGGTAATTTCTAGGAAGCTCATGAATAGGCCAGAGTATGACTTATATGCTCCAACCCGCGGGATGCTGGCGACCTAGTATCGATTAAGGACTTAAGTGAAACTTATTCACACAAAACTGCCAATTCAAGGCTTAGTCCATTGTTCGGTTGTGGATACGTGTAACCTGTTTCGGTGGATGTTCAACCTTAACCGGTCTCCATCAAAACACCGGTATATTAAAACAATATCAGGATCAAGGCATTTGACATGTGCCCTTGAGATCTCGTGGGGATTGTTGAATCAATATGGGCTAGGCCCAAATATTATATTCTAATTAATTCCTAATGAATCTCAAAGGCCCATGTGCAAGTGCTAAAACTGTTTAGTCCCACATTGGGAAACAGAGGAGAGCTACACCACTTTATAAGGTGGAGCGTGGTAGCCCTCTTGTGGAACTCTAGAGAGCCAACACACGCTGCGCTGCCGCTCGCCGAGCCGAAGCCGTGCCGCGTCCGCCGCGTCGTCTTGCGTCTTGTGTGTACACAGCGTGTCGGGTCTTGGGCGCGATTTTCTTTATCTATTCAAAATCAAACGCACCGACAATGATCGTTGGTTTCGTCTCTTCGTTTTTGGCCATTAAAAGAACAGAGTGAGTCTTGGTCCTTTATAGCGATCGCTGACCTTCGGTCTTCGATGACCTTTGGTTTGATGGTGATTTGTTGGCTTTTTGTCTTCGACGATCGCTTGATTGTGACCTTTGGCCTTTGGTCTTCGACGACCTTTGGGCTCTCTGTTTTTGGCTATAAAGGAGACCGAGACCAGAGTACGTAACATACACAAGAGTTCTCTCCACTTCCTCAATTCGTAACTCCACAGTCTTTGTTCTTTGTCCTTTGCGATCTCCATCCGGCGAGGCGCGTGTCTCGCCACACGGGAGAGCGAGCCTCCGGAACCTCGTCTTTGAAGGCTTGCACGAGCGGCGCTTAATAAGGTTTTTGGGGAGCGTTCACAAGAATCGCCATTGCACTACTTACGACTCTACTCGCTACGCTCACGACTCTTCTACATCAACTACGCGACTTGTCGCTACATTCTACACCAATCGCACGACTACTTCCACTACGTCATGACGAACACGCCCTAGTCAAGAACACTATCTTTGCATCTTCTTCTTCCATCAATCTAGGTATGCCTATATCTCTCTTGTTAATTGTTTTGCTTTACTATCTATTACCGTCTTGAACACCGAGATAGGAATGCTAGTTTCTGTTCTTCTAGAATCTGGTATTGCTATAGTGTTCTTTGTGATATGCCTTGTTAAAATAGCTAGAGACTTTTTCATGTCTCATTTAATATATTTCTGGATTAAAGTAATTCGAAAAATGCTTAAATACTCAACAAACCATACCCAGATCCGGTGGAAGAAGCAGCAGCAGCACCAGTGGAAGAAGCAGTAGCAGCAGGAGTCTTGATGAGGTCGTCGTTCGTCATGGCGTAATGGACGCCGTGGTAGTAGTCGTGGAGATAAAAAACAAAGAGGCCAGAGACTTTTAATTCACCAAGGAAACGGTCGCCATTGATTCGCCATCAACCAGTGTTAACCACAGCCATTACTCACTAGTAACTGAACCGTTACTACCAGCCGTTTGTTAATGCCATTTACTATGAGTCGGTGCGTTTCGATTTTCGAATAGATAAAGAAAAACGTGTCCGCACCCGACACGTCTGCGCCTGCGCCTACGCACGGTACGGCTCGGCGAGCGAGCGAGCGCACACGTGTTTTGGCTCTCTCTAATTCCACAAAGGGGTTACCATGTTCTACCTTATAAAATGGTGTAATTTCCCTTCATCTCTTCATATGGGATTAAACAGTTTTAACACGTGCGTATGGGCTTTTAAGATTTTTCAGAAATTAATTAGAATTAAAATTGGGTTTAGCCCGTATTAATTTCAACATGCTCCACCATGGATTCGGGAAGATCAATGCTAGGTGTTAAACAATGGTTGGTGCTTATCCCCTCCCCCGCAAGCCAGCATCTTCCTCGAGATTATTCCCATAACTTGCAGGCTTAGACTTGACAATTCGTCTCGGCTTCTGACTAGACCATCCCAGAAAGTCGTTAACTGCACCATTATACTAGTGCGCTTAATCTGCAATTATTGGCCAGATTACGCCAATCTAATCACGATTTGGGGGGCCATTCCACATCGAGGATTAGCTGGTCACTAGTCACCACGGCCACTCCGCCCCGGCCGATTATTGTAGAGCAATAATGCCATTGTGTACGCGCGCGTGTTGGTTCCGATTAATCGCTAATGCGCCCACACCCAGCTGGCGCTGACGTGGCAGCCCAAACATGGTTAATTTGCTTCTGTTAATTTTGTACAGGTACAGTACTCCCAATACGTAGATACGCGTCTCATCACACAGAATAAAATGTAGATACGCACTAGCCGGTACTAATCCAGAAACATCAAAAATGTCTGTACATAGTGTGTACTGCTTTTAGGCACTATGAATGTCGTCTATAGCATTCTTCTACGTCATCTATAGACAGTTTCTACAATAGGTTGTTTTTTACATGTCTCTATAGACAGTTTCTCCATATACAATGTGTCTTGTTTCTCGTGTTATAGTAAACTACTGCATGAGAGACGACTTAATTCTTTATGCTTGCCCTCTCTCCTCCATATTATTTCGTGTCTTACATGTCAAGGTTTACAGACAGCTGACATCACACTATTGTACATACTCTTATTATGGTATAGCACGCCACGCCTCTTTTTTCGTTGCCCCAAATGTCATGTTGATACTCTTTAGTCCACTTAATACTAACTTATTAAGGCTATATACAATGATATAGACAATTGTTATCTATAGTACATCCATATATCATCTATAGACAATACTAAAAATAACTCCTATAATGTGTTGTCTTTTTACATGTCTCTATAGACAACTTCTTCATATATAATATGTCTTGTTTATTGTGTTACAGTTGACTACTACATGATAGACGGTCCAATTCTCTATGCTCTCTCTCTGTCATCCACATCATCTAATGTTCTATATGGTAAGTCTTATAGACAGCTGACGTCACACTATTGTATATAATTTAAAAATGTGTGGCTTACATAATACATACACTACTTACCATGGGCAAAAATAAAATAATTGTGACGATCGTTAAGCACAAGCCCTCATGAAACTTCCGCGCACTTAGTCCCAACAGAGCACCATTCGTGCCATCTACCTGCCATCCTCGTCAAAAGAGATAATATAGGAGCAGACAAATCAAGGGAGGGACAAGTAGAAAGAAACTAGAGAGAACTTCTCCAATCTGTCTCTAAAGTAAGTTGAACAGAAAAAAAAAAGAAAGACAGAAGATAGAGAGAACTTCTCCAATCTGTTTCTAAAGTAAGTTGAACAGAGAAAAAAAAAAGGGAGAGAGTGATAGAAAGCACTACACAAAAATGGCATGAGGGGCCGACCAAAGCATCCACAAGAGGCTTAGCATGCATGCACAGACAATTAACTAGTCATCGCCATTAAAAAAGGCAACTAGCTTAGCCACTGTCGTGGTGTCAGTCACAGTAGACTAAGAGCATATTTAATAATGTATTTATTTTTATCTCTTAACTATGTTATGTCAATAAAATCCTACGTGAAGAAGAAAGATGGATGAGAGAAAGCACATGTCGTCTTTTTCTAAAGAGACTGTCGTGCACGCGAAACAAAACATGATACATTAATTTACTCTAGTTGACATGTCGATCCGTTTCAAAAAAAAATTATAAAATATAAATATTGGAGAGTATGCTAGAGACTATTCATTGGAATGTTGCCTCTAAAGATGATGTATCATATGTTAGAGAGAAAGTTATCTCTAACTATTGAAGATGCCCTAAGCTGCATGCTGTTGGGAAAATGACAAGAGAGAGGGAGGCAGGCTCAAGGACGCTCGCTCAAAGGGATTTTTTTTTACTAAAATAATGTCGTTGCTACGTGAAATACCAAAACTAGCCCTCCACACAGTAAAAGTAAAAATGACACCTTGTCCATGATCCTAAAGGATCGGATTTGCCGAGAACACGACACAAGACAAATCCGGCCCCAAGGGCGCGACAATGTATTTCCGCCCTCTAGGGCGCGGATTCTCTCTTCTAGAAAGTATTGTTTGTTGGAATTTCTAAATATAGTAAATAAGATCCAAAAATTATAAAATTTAAGGCTCATCACACAGTGTACCTGCTTCTGTAATTTTTCTAGAATTTTATATGTTCTTCATTTTACTTGAAAATTCCTTTAAGACCACTGTTTGTAGAAATTTCTAAATATGGCAAATGAACTACAAAAATTATAATTTTTTATGAAGTCTTTTGACATAATGTACTTACTTATGTAATTTTTTCATAATTTTGTACGGTCTGTATTTTTCTCAAAAAATTCTTTAAGACTCTTGTTTGTAGGAATTTCTAAATATAACAAATAAGTCAAAAAATTATGAATTTATTTTGAGAAAAATAAATTTTCGAAAAAATAAATGATATATAAAATTCTGAAAAAAAATACACAAGCAAATACACTAGGTCAGGAGTCTTCACAAAAAATTTTATAATTCCTTAAGCTTATTTGCTATATTTAGAAATTCCTACAAATAATACTTTTTTGGAAGAGAGAATCCGTGCTCCAATTTTTTTTTTAATTTTTTGAGCTTATTTGATATATTTAGAAATTTCTACAAATAATACTTTTTTTGGAAGAGATAATCCGTGCTCCTAGAAGCCGGAAATACATTGCCGCACCCCTGGAGGCCGGAAAATACCTATTTTTGTGTCCATGGGGCTGGATTCGCTATGTATCACGTCCTCGGCAAATCGGATTCTCTGGAGCACGAACAAAATATTATTTTTATCCTTACTACGGGAGACTAATTTTACTATTACGTGCACCAAAAATACCAAATACGCCGAAAACTCGTCACAAGGTAGCCCAGCGGGTTCTGCACGGGAAGGAACGGAAAAGGGAAGCTTTGGGTTCAGACAGAGGAGCCTGTTTCGAGCATCGTCCGGTAGCGAGAGCGAGTGGCTGGTCTTACCTTACCTTTCTGCGTGGTAAAACAAAGAGAGAGAAAAGCTGTAAGTGTACATATTGCTGCTGATCACTGCTCCAGTCCAGCTTGCATTCGCGCACGTACGAATCATTACAGAAGTTGTTGTTTGTTTAGGTGATTTATGTTTTCGAACCATTGGATCAATCCGTAATCACGTAAACATCCGGCGAAAAAAGTTCATTTAGAGTTAACAAAAATCAGGTAGCTTGAAGCTAAGCTAGACCTTTACTTTTCTGTGCACGAGGAAGCTAAGCTAAGGACGCGAGAAACCAGCTAAAGGAGGAGTTTTTGGCTTATTTAAGCTTTTTTTGAAACGAAATAGTATAACTAGCCATCCGTACAAATAAAATGGCAAAACTGGCACTGGTACCACGTAAAACCACTGTGAAAGATGACCTGCTGTGAACTGGAACTGCGGTAGATCGCCAATCGCGCTGCCACCTGTAGTGCTCTGGGACCTGAAGTGCTTAGGTGCTCCCAGAGCACTACAACCAATCTATCTATCTGTGCTGCTATTTTTTTTCTATTTCATTGTGAAATGGGCTAGATTTGTTAGACCTGAAGTGCTAAGTATTCCCATACTACCGTAGACATCTGTGGTGCTATTTTTTCTATTTCGTGCTAGATTTGTATTTCATCACCAAAATAGGAGTTGCATTATAGATCGTGTACGGGTAGATGAGTCACGGGAGGTGGCAGACGTACACCGTACGCGTGCGTGCGCACTTGGCTTGCTTGACGCGCGCTGCCGGACTGTCGATCAGAATCGAGATCGTACGGCGTGATCGCGTCCTGGACACCGATGCGACGCGATCGTCTCTGAGCGGTCAGTCAGCAGCGCGCTGACGCATGCCCACGAGCGATTCAAGTCTGGAGGCATTTGTAGTTCTGTAGGAGTATCAGTCTACGGTGCGTGTATCGTCACGGTCTCACGTGTTGTCACTTGTCAGGCCGTCAAGCAGGCACGCCTCTGCTCGTCTCACGAACATCTCATCCATATAATGCCTTTTCTCTTGTAGAGAAGAAATATACTCATCAAAGCTGTTTACTTGCATTTGATGTGACTTCGCAGCAGCTTCATACTCCTTATTTTTTGTTCTCAACTGACCTTGCAGTTCCCTTACTTGTTCATAAGCAAGATCCTTCTCTCCTGATAAAGAGGAGTGCTTGTCTTCCAGAGCTTGCTTACCTTCCAGGGCTTTCATAACCACTGCAATGCTCTCGAGCTGAAAGACAAAAGTTACTCAAAGGTACGAACAATGTTTGAAGTTAAAAAAAAATTACATAAGAACAATTTATCAAAATTTTCATTGATATAACAATATCAATTTCTACTACAGTAGGAAGTTGAGTTTGTACGTTTACTTCAGTAATTACCTGAGAGAATACATTGTTCTTTTCGGCAGAAAGAGCTGAGTTATTCGCAAGGTGATCCTGATAGGTTTCTTCAGAATATTTAAGCTTTGTTCTCAATTCTTCAAGCTTAGCTTTCATATTAGATAATGAGATATTCAAGATTGAATTCTTCTCTGAAATGTCAGCAAAATTTTTACCAAGGGTCTCTAGCTCTGATGCAAGAACAGCCTTTTCGGAAACATGAGAGGAAACTACATCCTTCAGAGAGCTTTCTGAAGCCTCTAATACTTTCACCTTCTCCCTTAGTGCATCTATTTCGGCATTTGCATCTGAAAGTGAGTTATCCAAGAGTGAATATTCTTCAGATAGCTTCTCCACCTCTTGAACCTTTTCTGAGAGAAGTGCATTTTCTACCTCATTCTTTGCACATGCTTCCTTGACTTTAAGTTCATAATCTGCAATAACTCAATTAACCGGGTTTGTAGGCTGCATGCTGCTGCAACTACCAAATACTTTTGTCGGCTTCTTCTTTGCCGCCACAATGGGAAGCATGGGCTCAGTAGTCCGTGAGACGCCACAACACCACCACCGCTGGCTGGTGCGGCGGTCCGGGACAAGCGAGTTCGCTCGATCGCGTCGGCCGGATTCGTGAGTCACGACAGCTCGGCCTCCTTTGCGCTGCGGCGTTGGAGCTTGAGCTCGTCCGTAGCCCGCGAGCTCAAAACCTCGCGTCGGCGGCGCCATGAGACCGCGTTTGGGCGTGGGACAACGGGAGCGGTCGCCATTCCTTGCCGCACGAGGCCGAGAGCGCCGCTGAGTTAGCGTAGGGGCGTCGTTGATCGAGGTTAGCGACCCGGTGGTGAATGCGCGAGTCCACTCAACTCCACCAACGGCTCGAGTTTGCGAGCTAGGCGTGAGAGCCTGCAATAGCATACTGGGGCGGCCGGAGAAGGATGCGGCGGCTCGAAGGGGCTGCGGCTTGGCGGCGAAGCGGGGCAAGCCGAAGGCGCGAGCGGCGGAGGCACCGACGGGGGGAGGAGCCAGAGGCGGCGGCGGCCGGAGAAGGATGCGACGGCAGCGGCGCTGAAGGACCTGGGAGCAGTGGGAGGAGGAAAGATTGGAGAAAAGGGATTAGGGATTTGGGGAAGGAGCTCCAGCTCCAGCTGATTGATTCAGCTGATTTGCCCGAAAGGGAGGGGCTGCGCCTGGGCCGCTCCGCTCTACTGGGCCGGCCGCCTCGGGCCTATCAACTGTGCATATGTTTTTGTGGGTATATTTGCTAAAATTTTGTACTGGTATTTTTTCTGGGCCTCGGGCCGTTGCCCAACCGGCCCGAGGCCCATCTCCGCCCCTGCGCGCACCCGTTGAATCACCGTTGCTCTCTCACCAGCCACTCTCTCACCACCCGTGGATAGCGTCGTCGGTTTGATCGATCGAGCTGTAATTTTCTCTCTTCCTGAAACTAGACCGAGCGCGCATATGTTGAAGCAGTACGTCTAGTAGTAATTGTGCACTGCGTGGTCGCAAATCATGAAGTTCGTGTGTCTTAAAATCTGCCGCGCTTCCGCTTTCAACGCGGGAACTGAAGCTAGCACTCTCAAAAACATCCTTGTGAAGGTGTGACATGCATGCGTGCATTCCGTTGCCATTGCAATTAATAGCGGATCTAGAACGAAAATGATCGGGGTCACTGAGGCAAGATAGGTCACGTTTAGGCTCGGTTGTGGCTTAGGGTGTCCCCCTCATATTAGGTTAGTTGTATCCACACTACATATACATGATTATATCTAAAGAAAATTGATTTTTGGACCCGATGTCCTGTGCACCCTACTATGTTATTGTAGATCCGCCCCTGATTGCAACATTGTGATCAAGGCCAGCCAGAGACACTGAAGCATGGACGCATGCATGCGTTCCGTGCGTGCGATATAACTCGACTCCTACTGAGTGTTCTAGCGTTGCAATAGCGAATGAGACACCTAGCTAGCAGCTGCGGAAACAGAACCTAGAGAGAAAAATGCGAAGGATCTGTCCACATCAAAGAAAAAAATAGTATATTGTCCGTACCCTAAAGGACTTGATTTGTCCATAACGCGACACATGGCAAATCCAAGCCCCAAGGGCACGGAAATGTCTCGTCCGGCCCCCAGGAGCGCGGAAATACCACTTCCACGGCCCACTGGGGCGCAGAAATACCCTCATCTAGCCCTCAGGGGCGCTGATTCTCTCTCCTCCAAAAAATATTGTTTGTAGAAATTTCTAAATATAGCAAATAAGTTCCAAAAATTATGATTTTTTTTGTGAAGGCTATTGACAAAGTGTACTTGCTTGTCTAATTTTTTTTTTCAGAATTTAATATGTTCTGTATTTTTCTCAAAAATTCCTTTAAGTCTAATATTTGTAGAAATTTCTAAATATAGCAAATGCTCTCCACATAGTGTAATTGCTTGTGTAATGTTTTCCAGAATTTTATATATTCTACATTTTTCTCGAAAATTCCTTTAAGACTGCTGTTTGTATGCAAATGAAATAATCAATTTGAGAAAAAATTTAAAAAACATGCTCAAAATACTATCCACGACATGCCGAATCCCACCGTGGTGACTACACCGTCACCATCGTCTCGCTCGGTGACTACACCGTCACATCCCTAGGGAGTGATAAGATCAAACAAAACTAAAAATCGTAGATAATAAAAGTAGTAGCATGATTAGTAACTCGAAGTCGACCAGGACGTAGAGGAAATCGTACTCCGACTTCACAACAACATTCCGATACGATTTTTATCTTCTTTATAGGACGTGGCATTTTCGTGCCCCTAGGGGCCGGATGAGGCATTTTCTGCGCCCATAAGGGCCGAATTCACTATGTGTCACATCCTCGGTAAATCCGGTCCTCTTTGTGAGAGCCCCGGGGATTTAACTTGTAATGTTTAACCATCACAACGGTCCTAGCATCACAAGAGAAACTCCCGGCTCTCGATGTATTATGTACCTCCCAGGAGTGGTACACATACACTTTCACAAACAGTAGCAAACCATACACAGGTTATCACGAGTCCTCGATTTACGTCCCTTTCCGAGCACAACATCTAAATCCTTAACCATATCATAAACTTCTTTTCCACTTAAATGCCTTGGAGTTGACATGTCCTCCTTCTCTCCATCGAATTGTTTCTTCATCCTGCGGTATAGGTGAGCTCTCCGAAGGAACCTACAGTGACACATGTACACAGTTTTGCGCGAGTGCTTCAGCCACACACTCTCGGTATCATCTAAGCAGTGAGTACATGCTTTGGTCCGTTTTGTTCTCTGTCCTGATAGGTTAGTAAGGGTAGGATAATTATTTATGGTGCAGAATAACAAGGAGTGTAAAGTGAAGTTCTCTCGTTTGTACGCATCCCATACCTGTACCCCTTCAATCCACAGTATTTTTAGATCTTCCATCAATGATGCTAGGTACACATCAATATCATTTCTAGGTTGCTTGGCCCTTGGATAAGTATCGACGGTAAAATATACTTCCACTTCATACACAACCAAAGAGGAAAGTTGTAGATACAGAGAGTTACGGGCCAAGTGTTATATTGGCTGCTCATGTTATCGAAAGGATTCATTCCATCTGTACTCAATTCAAACCTTATATTCCTCGGTTCCGTACCGAAGTCTGCAAACCTCCTATTGATGTTTCTTCACTGGGTGGAATCAGCAGGGCGTCTTAGCTTTCCATCCCGCTTATGCTCCTCTGAGTGTCAACACAGCAGTTTTGCCTCCTTTGGGTTCGCAAAAAACCGATTCAAACGGGGAATTATAGTAAGATACCACGCCATCTTAGTAGGAGGTCTTTTCTTCACCTCGATTCCCCCGCCGTCATCTGATTGATTTTTTACACTTGTATCGGGATGCGTTGCACACCGGACATACATGCATGTTTGCGTACTCTTTACGGTAGAGGATACAGTCATTCGGACATGTATGTATTCTTTCTACTTCCATTCCCAATGGATAAAGAACATTCTTGGCTCTGTAGGTGGTTTTGGGCAATTCGTTTCCATCCGAAAGCTTGTCCGCTAAGAGACCTAACAGCGTCGTGAAACTCTTGTCGGACTAACCGTTGCTTGCCTTCAATTTCAGCAATTCAAGCACGGATGACAACCTTGTGTATTCCAGCTTGCAGGCCGGGAACAAAAGCTTCTCCTAGTTCTCCATCAAACCCTTGAATTTACCAAACTCTCTCTGTCTACAGTTCACTTCTGCATCGTGAAGCATCTGATTCAGATTATCATCGTATAGCCTATCCGAATCGAAACCATAATCGATATCATCCGGCGGCATATCGTTGACTACTTCGTCGGCAATGTCGTTATTACTACCTTCATGTATAATCTACTCTTCACCGAGACTGGTCCAACGTGTATACCCCTTTTTGAAACCCTTTCGAATCAAGTGTGCTTCGATCTGCGTTCGTTTCTTAAATATTTTCAGATTCTCGTAGTCAATGCATAGACAGTACATATACTCTGCCCTCTTATTCAACATACCCTCCTTGGCAGCTTTTGTAAAAGTAGACACACCATTAATGTACTCTTCACTCACACGGTTCTCTGTATACATCCAACTTCGGTCCAACTACTCTACGCATATAACAAAGTTTAGTGTTAAATATTGAATTAATTAATTAGTGTACTATAGATTCAACTTTTGATATGTCATTTGAAATATGTATTTCTAATGAACTGAAAAAACAACAATGCATTACAATAGGAATGCAGTAATATGCATGTGTGTAATCAATGGCAACAACACCAATAAAATCCAAACTTCGGCCATGCACCCTAGGGTCAGGTTTCATCACAAACACATTATAGACAGCCCACCCAACTTCTACTAATTAATTTGCAAAAGTAACTGAAATCTCAAGTACTTCAACTTTAGATGGCAAGAAGCTAGATCTAAACTATATTCAATTCTCTCTTTACCAAGCTAGATCTAGAATATAATACAATTTGGAACAAATTACTAACCATCGATAGTCAAGAACAAATGGATCTACAATCACTCTTCCCAAATCCGCGGTCTCCTTTCACCAAATCGCCTCAAAGCCCCACCTCCTCAAAGCAAAGCAGCAATGAAAATTTAGCCGAATTTAATCTGATCTGTGAGGGTCGTGTCTGCAATAAGTGAGATTATTACAAACGGCTCTTTTCAAGAACCGTCTGTGATACTTCACAGACGATTTTCAGCATGACCTGTCTGTAATATTACATCTTCACAGACGGTTTTTAGCGCAGCCAGTAACACAGAAGGTCACTAAACCAAAACCGTCTGTGATTGTATTTAATACAGATATTTTCGTGAACCGTCTGTGATGAGGCGTCCAGTATTAGCCTTTTTGGAGTAGTGATAATCACCACAAGCGTTCTCAGCCCCTTTAATTGCATTCCTGTTTTTCATAGTCTTTTGAACGTTTCAAAAAAAAACAATTTCTATTTTATTGGATTAATTAAAGCTTAATTGGAAAATTCCAAAAACTAAAAACATTTTAAATGAATAAAATAAATCTCAATTAAATTTAAAAATATTTTATTAAATCTATTCGTGTTCCAATGATTTTTATGGAATTTCCTTGAAATTTCTAATTTTTTTTCTATTTTTCTGGATTTTTCCCTTTTCTTTTATTTTCTCTCTCCCCTTCTTGCATACTGTGGTGGGGAGGGTTTGTTCTTCTAGTGGGTGGGGGGCAACTAAATCTTCTTTGTCTTGGCTTGCAGGAGAGGGTCAATGGGCTAGATAAGGAATTTCGTGTATAAGGGGGTGTCTAGATTTTCTTGTTTAGAGTCTGCACTCTTTCCATTTCTATCATATATGTATGTTCACGGACCGTTTGGAACGCAATAATTCATAAAGATTTTGTAAAAAAATCGATTGGTTCCGGTACGAAAATTTTGATTTTTTCCCAGCGTTCCGAATAACTTATTCCACTATTTGCTTGCCCGCGTTCCAAAATTTTGAATCTCCCTTGTTTGCTTCGTCATGCTGCCCATCTATTCGGGGGGGGGGGAATTCATTATTTGCCCTCTACTTAGATCCGTTTTCAGAATTTACCCCTATTCCCGACGTAATACATTTTTTGCCCCTCACTTAGTCTGTTTCTTCACTTTTTGCCCTCTTTGCATTATTTTAATAATATCTGTCTGTTTTTTCTGTTACAAGACGTGCGAAAAGGCATTTTTACCCCTTCTTGACTCTAATGTACTCCTCTTTCGTTGCATCAGCTGGCTTCAGAATCTCAGTGTACCTCACCATCTCCATTGCATCACCGGCTTTAACCTCACCTGGATTGTGAGGGATACAACACACTTGCGCAACTCCTTCCTTTCTTTGCTTGCTGAATGGGCTCCCCATCTACTTCCTTCATTGCGGTGAGAGCAAGCAAGCACCTCGATGGTATCCTCATTCTTCACCACCGAATCAGATTTGGACAAAAAGTCGGCGGCTCCTTTAGGGCTTAACAAGCTATTTGGGTTGTACAACTTCTATGTCCGCTAATTAACTAAGCGAGATGTTCGAGAAGAACTCAAATCGGAAGAACTCGCTAACATCATGGCGAGAATAACATGTCACATTCTTCAAATCGCAAACAAAGAGATGAACCACAAAAACAAATTGATTCGGTTGCTTCTTTGTGATTTCAAGAACTAAGATTTAGATTGATAATCCACCCAATGTCCTATTTCTTTGCTCTGTCGGTTACATTGATTTCAACAAAAAATTCATGTTACAATCACGGTGCCACAAAAGACATACAATGTCCAAGACACCAAGCTCCTCAACTCAAATTTCAAGAACCATCGCGGACTCGGGAGGCGCGCAAGAAGACCGGATGGTCTGCGGCGGCGGGGACAACGCCGCCATGAGGTGCTTGTACATCCACCACTAGTGCTCCGCGCCTCGTCGGCGGCCAGAGGTTCAGATGTGTGGTCTGCCCTCTCCGCATGGCGAGGATCTCTCGCACCTCCGCCACCCACTTCGTCTTGAGCGTGAGGCGACGACGAGGTCACCCCACTTGCCGAAGAAGTTGTCGAACTCACTGCACTCCGGTAGTAGCTCTGCATCTGGTGGAACGCAATGTAGCGTAACCACAACGTCAAGCACTTTATGCGATCCAAGTCTTGGCGGAGGGTTGGTGTCGGTCGTCTCATGAGACCAAGGCCGAGGCGGCGCTGGTCGGTAGAAGCCCCACGTGTGTAATCGTGAGGAGATAAGAAAGAAGGGTAAAATGTCTTTTCGCATGTCTAGTAACTGAAAATGACATATATTATTAAAATAATGCAAAAAGGGCAAAAAGCGAAGAAATAGACTAAGTGAGGGGCAAAAAATGTATTACGTCAGGAATAGAGGTACATTCTGAAAACAGATCTAAGTAGAGGGCAAACAATGAATTCCCCCATCTATTCGGTGTCACGTACTCACGTGTCGCCGAGTCGCGGAGTAAGCGAGTTAGGCACGCACAGGGCTGTTGGCCTTAGTCGCCTGCCGCTAGCCCCTAACGCAGGAGCCCAGTGGGAAGACCTCGGCTCGTCGGACGGTCGAAAGGTGCCGCCGCTTGGCCTGACGGCCATCGCGCCGTACAGAACGGGCAGCCAGACCAGCGTGCTGCGCGGAGCGGGCTTGGGCAAATTCCGCCGTGCTCGGGGCCGCGGGCGCACGGCAGGATGTGGGCCGCCGGCGTGTTGCGCCTGGACGTCTGAATGGAGCGTTGCCGCGCGGCGCGCGTTACACCCACGCCCTTGTGCGTGAGTTGGGCCGTCGGCCGCTAATTGCAACCCGTGCGCGTGAGCGTTCGGCTCAGCTGCTGGGGTAGGGGTAGGGGTAAGGGCGGCTGAGGTTGCGCCGTGCGTCGGTAGTTGGGCCGTAGGCACGTGGACATAAAAGAATACCTTTACGCTTTTCTCTTGGGCCTTTTCACTTTCACGAGGTATTGCCTTGCAAAGCGTGGGGCCGGGCGGTTCGGGCCCCTTTCCCACGACCACGAGGCAGCCACGAGCTCGCTCGCTGCAAGGCCAGTACGTCCGGGCTCGCACGTCTGCGACATCGCAGGTCGTACAGCCGGCCCGTGGTGGCACCGTGGCAGCTTGCTTATGCGGTCCCGCATCACTTTACACCGTCGCCTGCCTCGCCTAGGAAAACCAGCTGTCTCCCGCCTTATTCTCTCCCCCTCCTCTCGCCGGCGACAAACCGACCTACCTCGATGGCGGCGGCCGTGGCGGCAGCGCGTCTCCGCCTCCTAGCCTCTGGGTCCCTCTGGACAGCGGCCCGGTCCTGGCGAGGTCAGTCGGTCACTGCGTTCTTGCCTGCAAGCCGTTCGACGTAATGCCGCTGTGGGGGCTGCGGCTGGGGCTGACTGCTTCGTGGCTGGGGTTGGTTCCAGGTCTGCGCGCGCTGTGCACGCTATCCTCGACGCTGGGGTCCGGCGCCGGCGAGGACGAGATCGAGCGCATCCGCCGTGAGTTCGAGGACGCCAAGCGCAACTACCTCAGCATCCCCGTCGCCATGAAGGACATGCCCAAGATGAACCCGCATGGTTTGGATGTTCACTCTAGCTAACCACATCCTCTTCTTGCTTTGGAGTGCCCGAAAAACGGTTCTTGAATTGGTGCGTGGGGTGGCGTCGCGGGTTTCAGGCATTTATGTCAACAAGAACGTCAAACTGGACGACCTGCAAGTCTATGGCTTCGACTATGACTACACGCTGTCGCACTACTCCGAGCATCTGCAGTGCTTGATCTACGATCTCGCCAAGAAGCACTTGGTCAATGAGGTTTGGTTGTTCACTGATCTTGTTGGTTTTTTTATCGGGTTGCATGAATGATGAATCGTGGGTTTGTGGGTTGTGAGCGGAGGTGTTGTTTTCTGCAGTTCAAGTATCCGGAGAGTTGTTTGCAGTACGAGTATGACCGCAGCTTTCCCATCAGGGGCCTTTACTATGACAGGCTAAAAGGGTGCCTTCTGAAGCTTGATTTCTTCGGGTCTATTGAACCGGATGGTTGCTTCTTTGGGCGGCGAAAGGTCAGGCATTCACTAATTCATCTTTGGGGGTTTTCACTATAATGTGATCATTCTATTTGTAATTGGTTGCCTTCCACTGGTTGCCTGTTGAATTTAAGCTTTGGCCATTGGGTAATTCAAGCTTTTGCTAGGATAGTTTGCAAACTTCTTCCTGAGCTACACTTTTCAGCTGAACTGAATTTCATGTATCATCTTTTATTGACGCTGCTCTTTGCTTTCTCCAACCAAAAAAATTACAATATGTAAAATGTGTTTCTCAATGAACTACGAGTTCTTATCTGGATGTTTGTTAATCAGCTGAGTTTGACTGAGATAAAAGAACTCTATGGCACACGACATATCGGCAGAGATCAGGTTCGTCAGCTTGTTGGGCTGATGGATGTCTTCTGTTTTAGTGAGGTACTTTTGATTTGATCCAAACCTTCTCTCATATTTATTTTGTTCCCTTCTTTTCATGTCATAGTAATTTAGTTTTGAAGTAGTAAAGCACTATCAGTTGCCTTACAGATATGTGGACTAAATAGTGACACAGCATATCTCCCATTTTGTTAAGATTTCTTTATAGGTTATGTATATTTTATCTTTTGAATATCCATACATTAATCTAATGCGTATTTGATCATTCTTCTTGATATCTGATTCTCAGTTCTCACCTCCCTTTTGAAAGATATTTTGCACCTATCTACCCTATGTTGTAGCACATAAAAACATTGATAGTTATCATGCACTCAATTATAGTATCACATAATATGTTTAGCTTAAAGAATTATGATGAGATTATAAATTGCAATTGCACTGGCTTTTTCACCAATTCTTTCTAACAATAAGAACATCTTCATTTCTTCACAGGCATGCCTCATTGCTGATATTGTTCAGCACTTTGTAGATGCCAAGCTGGAGTTTGATGCCTCTTATGTATATGAGGATGTAAACCAATCGATTCAGCATGTCCACAGAAGTGGTTTAATTCACAGGAAAATTCTTTCTGAGCCACAGAAATTTCTGATAGAAAATGTAGGCGGTACTGCTTTTCCCGATCCTTGTTAGCATATTGCCTTTCCCCCTTCTTTTTGGCTGAAGTTTTGTATATCAATGCTTTCACCTGATACTGTTTCTTGTCTTCTGGCGTTCTTTTATTCGGTGATGTTTTTTTACCAATGCAAGTATATAACTCTGAGACCATTGCCTCGTCTGTGACCCGCAGAGCCAGGTGTTCCGTTTCTTAAAGATGCTAAGAGAGAAGGGGAAAAAGCTGTTTCTTCTCACCAACTCACCTTTCTACTTTGTGGATGGAGGGATGAGTTATTTGCTTGAGGTCCTTTAAATCTTCTTTTATGCTTTGTCCATGCATGGTTTAGCATTCAAAAGAAAAATTATAATGCAATAGCAATATAGATTTGGGCCTGGTCCATGCATAGCATACACTTGTTTTTACTTTTTACAGGTCTGACGTGAACTTCTGATTTCTGAATCTTTTTTTTTTTTGGGGGGGGGGGTCACCATCACACCATTGGCAAGAGACTGTTCTAGTAAATGTACTTGACACGTATTCTTAAAACTAACAAGCAAATTTGCATGTACATTCTTCCTTTGTTTCCAGATTTCATTAAGAGCTTGTTTTTTTCCTCACAGCATAGTTGTATTTTTTTTTTCTTGTGTTGTGCTTTAATTTTCTTCATGAAGACGGTGATTCCAAATAGAAATGTCTTGAAATGACATTTTTCTTCTTCTCAAGAGCCATTCTTTTTGTCCACTCACATAGTGTCAACTTGACTTTTCCATTGTTTGATTGAGCAGGACCAGCATTTCGATGGGAATTCCTGGAGGGAGCTCTTTGATGTTGTGATTGCACAGGCAAATAAACCAACTTTCTATAATTCGGACCACCCATTCAGGTTCTGTGGAACATTTCTGTGCTACTAAAGAAAAAAATATCAATCTAATCCTTCTTAGCAAAATAGTGGTGTTAATGTGTTCATTTGCCTTTTACACTGCTACATCCATGTAGGACTGTTTCTAAACCTTTGAATATTAACATAAAGTAGGTCTTAGTAAGTACAGGTGCATAAGAACTTGTATTGTTGCCAGTTTTTTAAATGTTCTGCACAATTATGTCTACTTCAATTTTGGATTCCTAATTATATTTGCTGGTTACTTGTAGGGTGTATGACACTGAAAAGGATACCTTAGCTTTTACTGCAGTTGACAAGTTTATGCCCAATCAAGTATATTACCACGGCTGTTTAAAATCATTTCTGCAGATTACAAAGTGGAGAGGCCCAGAGGTTGGCTGTTTTCAACCTCAACGATCATTTTTCATATATGTTCAATCAGCTTTAACTTTTCTATCTAGATTAATATAGTTTTTCTTTTTAAATAAACACAATAGTTTCATGTCAAACATTTGCATATGTCAAACGGTAGTTGATTTTCTGCTGCATAGTGGAAGCTGTCACATGATCTTTAGGTTCATCTGCTGCATGTTGACTATGTTTCATGCTTAATCTAATAGAGTATTACCACAACCTTGTCATATGGCTAGTACAGATATAACCTGGTCTGGTCTTCACTGTAATACTAACACATGCATCTCCTCAATACTGACTTTCAAAAGTTGTCCATTTAAATATATGATCTCACATATTTTTGGTTATCTCTTAGGTGATTTACTTTGGTGATCATCTTTTGAGTGACTTGAGAGGGCCTTCAAAAGCTGGTTGGCGAACAGCTGCTGTAATTCGCGAGCTTGAGGTAGGTGCCTCTCTTTTTTACTTGAGATTTACTTTTGCATATGCCAGTAACTAGGGTGAAATACAAGCATCACCAATTTGACATCTTAAGGTTTTACTGGTTGACTAGTTGACTTGTAGGTTGTCCTGATCCTGTTGGTACTAAAGAAGATCTCCAATAATTCAGGTTAAGCTGAGAAAACGATATTAAAATAAAGGAAAATGATATTGAAATATCCAAACTAGTATCCTCTTAGGTTTTCTTGATCTTGAACATGTGGGATAAACTATTTCGATGACATGAATAAGTTTGTGCTTGTTTAAAAAAGAAGGCCCGAATGATTCTCTTGAAGATTTCAGGACTGATTCTGACCTTTTACACACTACTTTGTCATACACAATGTGTAATTATATTTTGTACTGTGTTACAACTTACAATGATCTGTTCTTTGTCACTTCAGGATGAAATAGAAATCCAGAACGGCGACAGCTACCGGTTCCAACAGGTTTGTATATCATCTGCATCTAGGATGTGTAACTCCATTTTTCTGTTCCCCTTAGCACTATGTGATTGTGGTTAAAATTGTTAGATTTTGGGAGAGAAGAGAGGAATGAGGGCTAAATCCTGCATTCTATTGCAAGAGCCTAAGGGACAATATATAATGTACAAGAGAAACCTCAGACTAGACTACAATTACATAACCACCCCTAACGCTTACATGACTATTACATTACTACCCTTAACACCCCTACTCAAACTCAATGCGTATGCAATAGCATTGAGTTTGAAGAGGACAACACTAAAATAAAAGATAAATCCAAAGTCTTGGCTTGAAGATGTCTTGAAGCATGCAACTCTTGAACAAAAATTGTCCTTCATCTCTTCACACATGAATGTCTTGATTTGGAGATGTTGAAACCGACAGGAATAGATAGATATGTCAAATCAAGCCGATGAAGAGAGAGAGAGAGAGAGAGAGAGAGAGAGACGAAAACGTGAAACAGATCCGCCCACCCAAGAAGTGAGGTGGCTGTGTCAAATCTGGCGCTCGACGAAGGCAAAGACGACGAACCAAATTTGCCTACCCAAGATGTGATGTGACGGTGTCGAATTTGGCGTCCAATGAAAACAAAGACGAAGAGATAGTTGATGATGACGACAAAGAAGGCCATTGGCCAAGAGTCGCAATGCAATGATGCGAAGATGTGTAGCAAGATGGCTACAAGAGAGGACCAAGAGGGCAGAGTCGCATCAACAACGATGATGGGGGTGACCACACTCGATCCAATGGACAGACCGCGGCAATTCGAAAAGGAAGAAGCAATTGGCTGATCGACAAAGGATATGATGAACTAACACGACTTAGACGAACTAAAAGAGAGATGCAGCGGACTTGGATGGACTCGATGGAAATAAAAGGAAAATAGACTTAAAGATACTAGTAACAGTAGCAGTGATCACATAAGCACAACAGCAGCTCACAGCACAACGGAAAGAGCAAAGAGGACAAGATGGAAGATGAATAAATGAGGCCGTAGAGGACCAGGTCTGATGGGCGCTGGTGATAGAGATGATGACGAATAGTCCAATGGGCGCTGGTGATGGAGATGATGACGAACAACGAGATGGCCAACCCCAACCAGAGCTAGTGAAGGAGGAAACCCACGACGTCAGTGATGGATGGGCGAAGACGATGTCGGTGTTGGATCCAGTCGAATCCGACCGGTCGTGATGTGCAGACGAGATGGCGACGTCACCTGGACGATGAGCTTGCACCAAGATGATGAGCTTCAAGGTGGAATTGCCCTGGCGGCAGCAGCTCTCTGCTTTGCTTCGATGGCGCAGACCAGAGGAGCTCGGGAGTCGGGACAGGCCACCGGCGTTGATGGCGTCGCGAAAGATGAATCCAGCGGCGATGGGGTTGAGCTCAAGGAGGCCGGATCCACCACCGGTGATGAGGGAAATGACCGGATCCACCGCCGGTGACTAAGGGAGAAGAAGGTTGGAGCCGACGGCAGATGAGTCAGGGACGGCCGGATTCGGAAGCGCTGGGGTCGGGGATGGCCGAAAATGACGATGGAGAGCTCCAGAGGTTGGTGGCCAGATCCGAGTGGATCTGGTCGGGAAGAGGACGACGACGGTGTATATGCCCTTGGAGTTGGTGAAGGCCTAGTAGTTGATAACCTCACCAGATTTCGTGATGCAGTGGACAACAACCTCGACACCTTCGAGGACGTGATCCTCAGGGCCAATGGCGGCATCGCCAAAGCTGTCGCAAATGATGCGGCCGCACATCCCCAAGTCCACGCCTCGGCCGCCGAGGGTGCCACCAGCAGAAAGGAGAGGAGGCCCAACTGGAGGAGCTAACACCGGTCAGGGAGAGGACACACTGCCGTCGCCGCTTTAGGTAGGAGGATCCGTGAGCAAAGGAGGCGAAACTGGCTAGGGGAGGCCCGTCGAGCGACGCGGTGGGAGCTCGGCGACGAGGGCTCTGCATTGGGCATGGAGGACGTCAGCGCTGGTGACGATGACTGATCTGGCGACGAGCGAGGTGGAGATGGCCGGCGCGGAGGGTGGCTGCGTGAGGGCATGGCGAGGTGGAGCCAGCGGCCCTTCGGTGGCCGCGCGAGGTGGAGCTGGCGGCCAAGTGGGCCTTCGCCGATCGGATCCGGTGGTGATGAGGCCGTCGTCTCCCCCGCCGTGGTGGCCGTCGGCGAGCGCAAGGAGGAGGGCCTCCTTTAGGTAGAAGGCGGAGCTACGGAGGCAACGGGATCCGGCGGAGACGATGAGGGTGGATGGCGAGCTCGAGGAAGGACTGAGGAGCAGTGGCTGCTAGGGAAGGGAGAGAATAAATGTCTCTTATGCGATGAAGACCGACTGACGACTGTTTGCTGCTTGCTACTGCTGCTACTTACACTAAGAACTAATGATATGTTAAAGATAAAAAATAGACTGGGTGCTGCCTCCGGGTGTGGAGATTGCTCCTCCCCGGGGCGGCATTGATGGAAGAAGATGGAGACTAAAGTTTGGATCTAGGCTCTGATACCATGTTAGATTTTAGGAGAGAAGAGATGAATGCGGGTTGAATTCTTCATTCTATTGCAAGAGCTCAAGGGACAATATATAATGTACAAGAGAAACTCTAGACTAGACTACAATTATAAAACTACCCCTAACACTTACATGACTATTACACTAGTACCCTTAACAAAAATTAGCAGCCAACCAACAGCGCTGCTACTCTCACATGAAGTGCAGCCGAGCCCATTAGGATCCGTACACCATGGGGCAGCAGCCGCAGCCCGCAGCTGCTAGTGCCAGCAGCAGCAGCAACTTGGTTACCAAGATATGTTGGATTAGTCGACATCTTATTAGTTGGTATCTTATCTATTAGCTAGGAAGGTTATTAATAGATTGATCTGATCTATAATTAGGAGAGCCCTCTATATGAGGAGGCCTATTGTAATTGCCAGCATTAGGCAAGAAGGAGAATGGAATGGTCTTTCTCTGATCTAAAGTCTTCTCCCCAGTCCATGGTCTCATCTTTGATCTTTCTCCTAAGATCCCTCCCCTTCAGCCGTGCCTTCAGGCCCTTAGTATGGTAATTACCTCGATGAACTAAGGTTCATCACAGCTACGTATTGTAAATAGTGTTTTGAAGGATTAATAGTTAGTACAATTCCTAGCTGGAATAGAAATTGAAAATTTTAAGCCATTTGAATTAAAAAGTAAAAGTCTGAAGCAATACAAACCCTAATTATCATCTATGTGATACACACATCTAGATGAGATAGTAATTATCATGTTTTACTAAAATTATTGGTCTGCACAATAGCTACATGCTAGTATCTAAAGGAGAATGTATACACTCTGTATGTAAGCGCCTCTTAGTTTATCATCAGCTTGTTAGATTTGCTGTTATAACGTCTCCAGCTCTTAATAACAATTATTCTCTTCCGAGTTTGTAACATATATTGTGACATCCGACATGGGCACTGAGAGAAGGCAACTAATCGTGGTGATCAGTAAAGCCTAAAAGGTTGACTATCTCTTCCTGGGGAATTCTGTTTAGGAGGCTCGCTTAGGCAGTCGGCATTTTGTTGAAGTTGTATGTGCTGTTTGAAGTCTCAGAGGGCACTCAGGGTCTGGGGTGGTAAATCTTTAAAGGTTCAACTTACCGGCACATATAATCTGAAACATGGCACAGGGACAATCAGTTGCACCACAAATTGCTCCATTGGACAGAATGATGGCATTTACTATTTTGTATTCATTTTGCATGATTTGATTCCTCTATCAGATATACAGTGTGTTAGTCCATGATTTTCCATCCACGTGGATTATCAAGTTACCTTATCTATATCCTACACTGCAGGCAAAATTAAGTATAATACACGATCTACTTGGGAAAGTTCATGCAACTGTGGTTAGCACCCAGAAAGGTCAAGTTTACAGAGCATTGCTTGACGATTTGAATGCAGAAAGGCGTCAATGTCGATCTGGGATGCGAGATCTGTTCAATAGTTCTTTTGGTGCAACTTTCCTTACAGACACTGGAAGGGAATCATCATTTGCCTATCACATTCATCAATATGCAGATATCTACACCAGCAAGCTCGAGAACTTCTTGTCATATGCCCCTGAATCATGGCTTCATCCACCTCATGACATAAAGATCATGCCACATAATGCAAAGGTAGCTTAAATTTCCTCACTTATAGAGTATTTTTATTTTTTTATCCACCTGTTTAGTTTGTTTTAATAACTGTTTCTTACAGGAAACCCCAAGATATAGTTGTTTGGTTGGTTTCCAAACTGAAAGCTTTGCATTTCTTCATTTTCTATTGCTTAAGAAACACAATACCATTCTCCTCGTTGGAGGGAAGCAAGCTAGAAATTTCCATGAAACTGAACACTTCATTTGTCAGCTAAATTTCTCCATTGGGATAACTGGCTTGATTCTTCTGACAGTTCAATTTTAGTTATATTTTGAATAAATGCGGATATATTGAAATGTTCATTAAATTAGAATGATGTTTTGAAAATTTCGTGTTGTAGGTCCCAGCGAGTTTGTTCAGTGGCTCATAGTTCATTCTACCCATTTCTGGTGAACCATGTGGTAGTACCCATTATGGTTTCTGGGCGAGACTACGGGATTGTGCACTGCCACTGCATTCGGTTAGGTTAGGAATAAATCACCACAGGATGCATCCAACCGAACAAGCCAGGTAGCAAGTCAGCAAGATGTGGCTATTCTTCAGACTGACGGAAGAAATGTCGACGTGAGTAGGCGCTTCTTTTGTATATCGCTGATTCGATGTATGAAGAAGCTTTTAGTCTGAGAGGCTGCTTCATTTTGTTTCAATTATGTCGGTCTTCTAAATACATCCAGAAAACCTAACAACCATCTGTAATGGTTGTCAATAAAAGTGTTGGTTACCAAATGTTACGAACCTTGGTTTATAACGAAGTAAACATCGCTGAGAAGAAAGCCGGACGGCGTTGGTTGGGTGGGATGAAAGATTAGACTATAGACTGAGATGATAGAATTTTGAAATGGAGACTAGATAAATTTTTGGAAAGGAGACTAGATTAATTTGTCTTTTTTGCTTGATTGATAATAGATATATGCTATCTCTTTAATAGGAAGGACTCAGCTTGATCTCTAAAAAACAATATATTTCTAAGGAAATCTATCTCTAAAGAAGTGAACCCAACTAACAAAGAAACTAACTATTCTTATCTCTATTTCCTAACTACTAATGCACCTATGGGTCCGGTATAAACAGTACACAGTACACGGTGCTGAGTACCGTGCGTACTATTTACGGTCATGAACAGTATTCCCACATGTGACTGTTGGCCACTATCCATCTTGTTTCTTTTCGTTCTTTTTTTTTCCTTTTCGAAAGATATGTACAATATTCACGTTTTGTGTACTTGTATCTTACTAATCTATCAATTTTGAGCAATATATTCTCCAATGCACATACCGTGTTTACCAGTTTCTTTTGAACTGGTAAGGACGAAATGTCATCACACTTATAGAACAAAAATAGAAACGTACGTTGTTAGTAGTTTATGCCAAATCTGCCCTTCTCTTTGTTGATTTTGTTCGTTTAAATGTCATTGGCAGTTTCATCTGAGTTTGCATTATATGTAACTCCTATCAAACTGAAGTAATGTGGTGGGCATTGAGTATTGAACGAGTGAGATTCAAGAAGGCTTCATGTTTGGGAGTGAACAGAAGAAAATTAGGATTCTGGAGAACATGCTAGGGTAAATTATTAAGAAATTACTACTTGTCCTTGTCCACTACAAACTGAGCATCTTGATTTCCATCTTTTCTGATCCCATAGAATGGCTGTAGTTCCAGTTCCTGCTTGTACGACCTAGAAGACCTGATGTCCCATAACGAAAGGCAATTAGACACAAGTGATTCTTAATTCCAGAGAACCTATCAGTTCAATTCTCTCACTGATGATTCGAGGATAAACAAACTAGAAAATGTGATCTTTTGTCATCCATTCTGAGTTTAGCTGCAATTTGCAACATCTAGAGTCTAGACTCGTGGCCGATGCTAAAATGCACAGCAGAAATTTCTGAATGCGAAGCATATTAACATTGCTTACTTACCTCTGCCAAAAACTCGATCTGTTTCCACCTAAGGAGATCACAGCTGCAGGTGCTAAGCAATATCCAGCATCATCCGAGGGCGAGGCACTCATCTTTTTGTATTGCAGAGAACATCAGCAAAAAAAATTCAGCTAGGTTGCAGATGATAAAACTCAAACCGACGATTGCGTAGATCCTACTTGCCTGGTGAAAGTTTCGGAAAGAAATATACTCACATGTCGATAAGATGGGGTTTGTTACGGTGTGTGCATTTCATCATCTACGCGATGTCTTTGCTTGCCTTTCATGGCATTGATGCATTTCAAGAGGAAATACAGCAGAACCCCGCCAAGACATAGTATTAGGAGGATCTCAACTGCTATTGCTGAGCCGACCACCGAAAATATTGTAGTACATAAAAAAAAAGGATTAAACTCCATACAATCTGGAGGGTGTAGACATTTAGCACAGAAGGTTGTGCTAGAAATCACAACACAAAATGACCAAAAAAAAAATCGACGGCATTGATACTTACGGAGAGCTCTTCTTGAGTTCATAGATTTCGTTTTGACTAGCCGAACAGTCTTCGCAGTGGACAATGGCGTCGACATCATCTCTAAACAATCTGGGTAGCATCCACAGTTTCCCAGGTCGTTTACAGTGATGGATAAGGTTGTGTCGTGGCTTGGAGACCCTGCAAGAGAAACAGATCTCACATTTTAGTTTGAACATTCTCGTGTGAGGCAAAACCATAACACTTATTTATCTATGTAGCTTCTAGGCAATTAGCCACTTTGCCAGCCACCAATTTGATCTGAAAAAATAGCTCATTTTGAGAATCTGAAAACAAAATATTTCCTGAAATGCAGTAACATCTATGCAAATGATGGTTACAATAATATCTATGCAATGATCACTGCAAGAACTATTTACCAGGCTGAGAAGCAGCGTATTCTCTCAAGCAAGGAAAGAAAATTCAAGGAATGAACTATTGCAATGATCAAAGAAGATAGAAGATTTACCTGGGAAAACAACCGCTGCATTGCATTGTTGCAGTCAAGGAGTACTTCCACGGAATCTGATACCAGTTCTTCTCAGAACAGTGATTTGGAATGGCCACATAGTTCTGAAGCGACTGACAATGGTTATTGCCTTCAGTCTTCAGCTCCGCAGTGGTCATGATACCAGCCCGCAAGGTCATCACCAAAGTTCCTTCAAGGACTTCTAAGCAGAGCACTAGCAGAAGATGAGATTTGTTCCCTGCAAAATAAGAATAAAGTAAGTTATTTTATAATTTTCTAAGAACAACGTACAGATGGCTAAGCATGCAGGTGTGCACCCAATTCACGAAGGTTCAAATTCCAAACTTTGCGCTGGTGTCCACCGTTTTTAGGAGTGCACATGCATGCACATCCTATGGGAAAGCACGTGCCAACGTTATGTGAGAACTTGGGTGCCTTCGATAATTTTCAAGCACGTGGGAAACCCCGAAGATCTGGTTCAACAATGGAGAACTCAAACGGATCCCTTTGCTTGTCAAAGATTTGATATCCTTCACTTGATTCTTTCCCACCCAAGAAAATTGACTTTGGAGCTAGTATAACTGGAGGATCATTGATGGGCTCAACGAACATGGGTAACATGGGTAACTTATGTAGGCCCAGCTCCCGAAGAGAACTTGCTCATTGTTTCTTCTCTAGAACGCATGCACGAAGAGGAACACAGATGAGTTTTGTGCTACACAACTGCCTGCAGCTTTTCTTCTTTCTCTCTTATTCTCACTCAAAACAAACTGGTTACAATACTTTTTATAGCTACAATATGACATGTAATATCCCCACTAACACATTCAAGTAGGCCACTCACTCTACTACATGCTCCACTACATGCACTAGATAATGACCCACTAATCCACTAATGCAAAACACTAATGCAAAACAATCTTGATTATTCATAACAATCTCCCCATAATCAAGATAGCTTCACGCACAGCGGCTTTCTCCTTGTTGCCACACGCAGCGGCCTCTTGCACGACTGATCGCGCTATTGACGGTCTTTAATCTTGTCATGTCAAGCTTCTCATTTGCAAGGCCGATCTTCCAACGCATCTCAAAAAAGCATTACCTTCTCTTGCTGACCACGCCACATAGTTGCTGCTCATGAACAGAGGGTACTGGAGGGACACGTTTCCCTTCTCTTCCTCACTTCGTGGACGTCTCTTGTTGCCGATGATACGACTTGCTGGCAACTCTGACCTTGACAACTTGGCCATTCAACAATGTGGCTCTTCTTGCGACAATGGGCTCAACTACATCACCGCTACATGTTTGCAGCCAGGGACACAACTTGCTGGGGATCCCAACCTTGATCTCAGCTCCAATTGTTCTTCGCCAGTGACTCAACTCGACAGCGATGGGGACTCGGATAAGAACTTACACATGAGAGAACTTGGACACAACACTCACAAGAACTCACACACACATGCAACATACATGGACTCAACTACATGCACTTGCCGATGAAATTGCGCTGCCCAGTCGTCGCTAGCCCTCGCACCTGCCAGTGCCCAATGCACCGGCTCTCCTCATCGTGGAGCCGCATGCTCCGCATGATGCGTCGATCGTGCCGCCACAGCCACACACCCGCCGTTGTTCGTGGTCTTCAGGATGTCGAGTCGTCGCAAGCCCTAGTCGCGCCACTGCACGGATCAGGTTGCACCTCCCGACGCTGTGGCTAGCCACGACCAGCACCTCGCCAACTGCATGGATCCGCCCAGCATGCAGCTGGCCTCCCCCATCCGCAGCGCTAGCTGCGCTCGTGACGTGTGACACCATTGCATCCGCACGCACCCTGTTTGGCACCTCGATATGCTGGTGCAGCACCTCTAGCACATCGGATTGCCATCTCAATGAGCACCGCACGGATATCGCTTCCACTTCGCTCCCATCGTCGTTGCCGTGCTGCACTAAGCCTGCCTTGCTCCCATTGTCATCGCCGTCTTCTTTCTCTCTTATTCTCACTCAAAACAAACTGATTACAATGTTTTTTATAGCTACAATATAACATGTAACATCTCCACTAACATATTCAAGTAGGCCACTAACTCCACTACATGCTCCACTACATGCACTAGATAATGACCCACTAATCCACTAATGCAAAACAATCTTGATTATTCCTAACAACTTAGCATCTTCTAGACCATTTCTGTTCATGGCATATAGCATTATAACATCGTTTCCATAGAAGTACTCTTCATTTCTGCACATGGTGATTAGGTGATAGGATTAGGATCCTTAGTAAAAGACTAGAAAGATTTTAGTAAAATCAGGACTTGTGAGAGACTAGAAATATTTAGATTCATGATTAGTACCCAATATACTGAAGCAATTGTAGCGCGTCATTTATTGCTTCAACTGTTCCTCGTAGTATCAAGTCTTTGCCAGCTCTACCTCCCCTGCTGATTGAAAGTATATCTGATGGCTGTAGAAGTTTCAATGGCATAGGAGCAAGGAAGACAGTTCCATACTGTGCTTTCACTGTAACAGATATATTTTCTGCTGTATTACTAGAGGCTTGCACGCGCCTTGACGCACCGGGGCAAACATATGAGTTGGTGATCAAGGCTAAAAAAAATGCTGATCCTTCGTTATGAACAAAGCCTAAAAAAATTGCTTCCAAATATATAGACTATGCTAAGCCTAAAAAAATTGCTTCCAAATATATGGACTATGCTAAGACAAAAACTTTTTTGATTTAACTATTTAGTTCTTTCAAGTGTATAGGCGCTGCTAAAGTGGTACCGAGAAAAGCACATTAGGAAACATAAGGTTAGGACAAAACATATGGCAAAATATTGCCTTTCACTAAACCAAGTAAGCCATTCACTAATCCAATGAAAACTTGCTCTAAATTGGTAAGTACGACGACATGCTACAGCGTTGACTAAGCATACTATTTGAAATCATTGGAAACCAACATCCACATAAATGCTTCCAGTCTGGTATATATATACAAATTGAAACAAACTATAGAGAAAGGTTTTAAGCAATCAAGAAATCGACAGGTAATCACCAATTAGCTAGTCATAACTGTTAAGCCCCTCCTATGCTTGCTTCCATGCCCAAATCCGATGCAATAAAATGAAAATGTTAAGTTCCTCCTTGTAACAGCCCCAGTTTTAGTGAACAATAATAAAATACTTTTTATAGCATTTCTGGTCATTTTAAAACATGGGCATTTTGTTACAATTTAAAAACTTCCATTTTCAACCCAAATCCAAGACTTGTTTGAAGCTTCAAAAGAAAATGCAAGTCAATGCTTGTATTGAGACCGGAGAAGTATTTTTTATTATCAAATACTAGATAAATTATCTTGAATAAAAACATTTTTGTCAAATTTTTAGAGATTATTTTGACATTAAGAAAGTCTTTGTTCTCTAATTAAACCTATTCGGTTAAAGTATTTAAGTAAGTATTCTAAACTGTGGACAGTGGTTTTCAAAATTTATTTGGGATCTATATCATCCCAGTAGCTTCTCTGAAAAATTTTGTATTTTTATAAATTTATTTGATATTTTTAATACTCCGGTCAAACTTTTGAAGTTTTATTCTGGTTCTAGTCAACTTTAGACCTAACCCGAGCCTCATGGCACTGTAGCGACTCAAACCCTAGCCGTGTGCTGTAGAACCGACCCCGCCACGCTCTTTTGGCTCATGCCCAACCTCCAGTGTGCACAAGCCATTCGATTTGAAACGAACAGATCAGATGCATTGGGCCGTTCGGACCGTCTGAACAATCCATGCGATCTACACCGTTCATTTTCAATCGAACCATCCACATTTTATCGAGCTGTGCCTTTTTTCCAAATGGGAAAACCCAACGCGCGCTAGCCGTTATATTCAAAATCAATCGCCAAGATCAATTGGGCCGTTCGGACCGTCCGAACGCGCCTTGATTTTGGACCATTGGATCTAGATCGGACCGTCCTCATCGAGTGGGCCGTTCGGACCATCCGAACATCCATTCAATCTTAGCCGTTGAATCTAGATCCAACGGCGTCGCTTTTCCTTCGTTTGAAAACTAAAGCACGCTGTTTGAATCTAAGCGTGCCTCCTTTTTCGTGATCGTTGGATTTCGATCGCACGGTCAATATGAGTTGGGCCGTTCGGACCGTCCGAACGTCCCACTCAATCTGAGCCGTTCATTTGCAATCGGACCATCCACATTCGTTTGAGCTCACCGTTTTGTTTCGCTGTTGAGACTGACACTTCGGGCCCACAAGTCAGTGACTCATCTTCGTCTTCTCCGCACCATTTCGCTAGCTCCGAGCACATCAACGTTGAGGTGGCTTAGAGCCCACGTTTTTCGGTGCATGCAGCACCACTTGGCATCACATTGCTGCCATTGTTGCCACGCATGAGTTTTTCTCGTTCTCTCTGGCGAGAAAACTATAAAATCTGATCTTTTACTACTTCGGCCAATTTGTTGAAACATCCGGTTCTTCCTCACTGTGAAGGCGTAACCATCGTTCTTGTTTTTCTTACTCTCTTATCCTCATGCCTAGATCATCCTGTTAATTGGAGCTGTTGGTTTCTCTTGTAGATTTGGAACCCTAAGGTTGTCATCTTGCTGTCCAGAGCACGCCCAGAGCGCCGCCGTGAATGTTTCTTCGCTTTAGTGAGCTTTTCCGTAGTTCTTGCGCGTCATATCATGTTTTAGGATATGCTGAGCAAAATCTCTCAATTAATTTCATCTCTGGTCAGACAGGTTGATTGAATTTTGAAAATCTTCTGTTTCGGCCGAAATTGCCCCTTTTCGTTTCCGACTCCGGCAGGGTGAGTCATTTCTCAATTCCTTCCTATGGTAGCACCTTAGATGCATAAGTGACCTATCTCGATCACCCATTCTCTGAATCCATGCTCATGTTTTCATATCACTGTGGACTTCTATTTTGTCACAATTCGGTATCACGTCGCCAGCGAGCTTCATTGCTTCTCCGGTCCTCTCTTCAGCTCAGGTAGGCTTCTACTAAACCCTAGTAGCATAAGTAGGCCTTTAGTTTCTTAATGCGTGTGCTAATCGGCATAACCCCTTTTGCCGTATTTTGCACTTCCGCATTTTCCTTATCACGCCGCCGCTCCGGCCAAACTCCGGTGATGTTCCGACCATCACTAGATCTGCAACCCTATTTGGAACCCATTTTGATCTTTAGTTCGCGCCGCCTTGGACCTCAGCTCCGGCAATTTGCCAAGCAAACTCACGGTAGCAAATGTTCTGTTGTCGGATTTTTCAACCAGAACTGTAGCTCGTTAGTTAAGCCTTAAACATTGTCAGTTAGTACTAATGCATGTTTAAACTAGTTTAATTCTTTAGTAAAAATAGTTCAAACATAAGTATTTTGTTAGTTTGCACATTAATACCTTTGATCATGCATCTTTTTAGCATTTTTGTATCTGGTATTTTCTTGCTGTTCATTTGTTATTTCTCTTTTATGTTCTGATCTTACCGATGTGAGTGAATACCCTGCTGAGCAACCTAATGTTGAACAAGTGGTTTATTACCAAGGCAAGCATCCTCTTGCACCATGTTGATCCCAGTTTTGATACTTTAGTATTTTGAAATGCAGTGATAACTGTGTGCATGCTATATTTTTGAAGTATCAATACTTTGTGAGTTAGTTAGTTATATCCCAATTTTTGTGGTGTTAGTAGAGTGTTCTGTAGATAATTGCTTAGCCATGCAGGTTAGTAGAGCGATAGTTGATTAACAAGCTTATCTTGTCAATCCTGGGAAACACTAAATGATTTCTAGTTTTGGTTTATTTGTTCAGTTGTTAAAACTGAAAGTTAAGTCAAGCTTTGTTTGATAAAAACTTGTTTAGATCTGGACAAGTGCTTGATAGTGATGGTGCCTTCTTGCACGAGACTTGGGATTGTGGTAGTCTTGTCTGGATTATTAAGGACCAAACTTTGGCCAGTCAATTCAAGTACCTACGTACTTCCACATGCTGGATTGGGGCCGGCTTGGTCAAGTAAGGGGATTGTTTCATTGCTTTAGACCGCAGGAGATGTGAGGACATAGAGACCGTGAAATCTTATGTTCCTTAGGAGCCCAATGTGATATATACTGTGCAGGGGAGCACGATTACCTATGTTGAGGAAAACCAACATACTAACTACCTCACACTGGCCCCTCCGACACAACGTGCATGCCCACTTAGCATATGCTATATGCATGTGTACTAAGTTGGGATTCTTCTTGCATGGGTGGTCTAACTCAATAGGATTTTCTTGCTAAAAAATACCGAATCTTGATCTACCCGGCCGACACACCTAAGGAAGTTTGTTAATTCTAGAGGCTTACGGGCAGGATCAAGTCATGTGGGTAAAGTTGTACACCTCTGCAGAGTTTAAAATTATTTGAATAGCCGTGTCCACAGTTACGGACGACACTTGTTTTGATTGACACCAGAGTATAGACTTTGAAATGTTTTTGACATGGGTATATTTGGTTCGGCATGAACATGGTTGTTCATGCATGTTAATTCATCAAAATGGACAACCACTTTGACAATGTCTTGTTTGTTGTTTAATCCTTAAATTACTTGTTGTTTTAGTCCAAACTTGTTTATAAAAGTACCTTAGCAAAACTTGTAAGTATAGTGGTGAAACTTATTGCTTTACGCAAAAACTAATGCCATTATAACATTCTCTGTTGTCAGCCTTAAGCATGTAAATTTCTAATCCTTTGGATAGGTTCTACTAAACACTTCTTTTAGTAGTTTTGTGTAAGTCTTGCGAGTACCTTTTGTACTCAGGTACTTTAACCACTTGTTGCAGGTGAGAACGACTATGTTTACGAATTACCCGTTAGCACCGATCAGGGCGACGCTAACGAGTGACGCTGTTTCTACCTCTACTCAGTTGCCTTTGGGATGATGGGCACACTTGGTGGTCTTTTGCTGTTTATATTTTGTTTCCGCTGCAAAACCTCTGTTAGATGACCGCTGGTCATTTGCTTCTGTTGTACCGAACCAGTCTTGTAAAGTTTTGTTATATATGCTTTATGACTTGTATGACTGTGAACAATGTTGTTTATGATGTGTGTACATTAATATTTGATCTTGGGAATTAATGTATGACACACATCCAGGAACCTGACATTGGTTTGATTCCTGTTAAAAATTATGCCTTTGGCATAATCTTTTGATTTGGAACCGATCCAATACTAGGGGTCCTCACACTCCTCTGGCCGCCTAATTGATCTGGGCGAGACTACTACAAAACCCCAAAATGTCTCAAACATATAATAAAGTTGCCCAGGAATTTTCCATTTAAAAAATATGTGAACGCAACACGAATGATCTTATGTAAGCTTTTGTGATGCTGATCCGACCCCATGACCAAAAGACAAATAAAGGAGAATGCAATAGGCACTAAAAGGTCAAGTGAAGAACCGATAACAATGAACATTACATGAACTTTTTTAGGCTATCGGTACACCATTGTTTCACAAATACTAAAGAGTAAATAAATAAGTGTTGTATACAACAACAGCCAACTGAACTTTACAGCTAAATAGGACAATAACGCAAGGAAAATTGCAAAAATACAAAGAATTAGCCAAAACAGATTAGTACTCAGAACCCAAGCATCTGTATCATAGTCACAGAGAAGTCAAAAATAGCCATCTAACAGAAAGAGGCATAGGCGGGTTGACTGCATGTCCTCTCACCTGACATGAGTGAGTTCATCACACATGACAAAAATTCATCACACGTGTCCTCAAATTAATATTCAACATCCCAAAATACTAAAGGCACAATTCTGTCTTTTTTAGCAACATTTATGGTTAATAAGCATGTAGAAAACATGTTTAGCAGGTAGATTGTGTAGAAGAATTAATGAAATTTGAAGTTAAAAGGAGACACCTGAAACTCTGATATGCGTTCTCTCAACCTCTTTGTCAATGCACTACAATAAGATTATCAAAATCAATCATGCGAAAAATAAAACAAAGGGCAAGAAAAGAACAAGAGAATGATAGGAGAGCGTACACACAGTCGTTGTAGTCCGGGATCGATCCACACCTGATTGCTTGCCAAAGCCTGGCTTTTCTCTGTTTGCAGCATTCTGGAAAAAAGAAATCAGAGGAGCATATGATTATTATAGTGAAAAATAATGTATCAAATCAATAAACAATCATAATTGATTAGTTATGAGCACTTCTGATGTATTAGTAAAAAAAGGTCTCAAGAAGAGTGCAAATTAACTCACATCTTTATTCAGTTGCTCTACTTTTGGTTTTGCCAGCCGTGCAACCTTTGTCACTTCATTGACATCTTTCTCCATGTGCTTTTTTATCTCTATAAATTGGAAAGAAAAATCGCATTAGTGATGAAAAAGTGGAGCTAAGACAGAAATGACTATGCTATCCTATTTGAAGAAAACAACCAAAATTCCATATGGTACCTTTCATAGCTGATGCTTTGGTGACAACCTTTGACTCCTCATTTGAGTTCTACATAAAAATACGAGACTTCCAGAGAGATCAAGTTAATATTGTTCAATCAACAAGTCAATTAAACAAATTCGGGTCAAATTTAGCATTTTTCAAACATCATCTTGAATGAGCATATCATACTAGCATATGTGATGATAGATAAACATATAGATAGGTGCTGAAGTACTGCTGAGGTTTGATAACCTCAACTCTGAAGACTCAAAGAGGGACCATAATATTTGAACTCAAGATAAATTCAACAACAACAACAACTCCAATTTGGTATTGGTGCTCACCTAAAAGTCCTCCAGTAGCTTTGTCAACGTATCCAGTAGCTTCTCGATCTCCCTGACCTGAATGTGATGGTAACACAAAGTTTCAATGCACAAGAATACAACCATGTTATAGGAATAGACACTTCAAGTAATTTGTAATTTTTTTTTGAGAGGGAGACTCTTCAAGTAATTCTAATTGGCTATGTTCTTACAGAAAGAGACTTGAAATCTACAAAAAGTAAAATGGGGCACCTATTCAAAGAAGCCTTCGAAACCAGGCTATGCAGAACCTGTCGTATCACCGTGCAACTCTAGCTCAATATCGACATTTCTCAGGGCTCGCTCCCCTTTGCTGAGCTCAAATGAATTCTATTAAATTCAAAATACAATATGAAATTAGTTTTTATTGTCACAGAGTTAGAGATATAGATACTTGTGTAGGAGAACACTGAGAAGGCTCTGAATTTACACCCATATCTGTAATCAAGGCTTGGGGACAATAAGATAATATAGATTTTGGATCACTTCCTGGCATAAAAATATTTGTGGATTACAAGTAAAATTCAAAAACCATAAGACTGTCGAGTAAATGATCATTCCAAACATGCAGTACCAAGAAGGTAATAATTCTACGAAGTATTGGAGCAGACCCTGCATGCTTAAACATCTCAGAAAGTTTTCCTCACAAAATAAAACATCTCAAAAAATTCATCCCAGGTCCAACAATCAGTCATCACCTTTGGTAAAGAGACAAGTAGCGGAATAACATGAAAAAGAAAGTTCTACCTTTTGAGGAGGTAGGATTGGATCAAAGGCTCCATCAGGATAATAACCAAACCATGTTGTTTCCCGTGGTATGAGGACCACATCATCTTGAAACTTCACAGCAAATTAGAGATGTTAAAATACAGTAGAATATGGGGATGTAAAATAGTCAGGGCAAAAAATAAAGCAAAAAGGGTGGAAATCCCCAAATCCAACTAATCAGCACAGAAATCCCCAGCCCACCTCAACCAAAATCGACGACAAGCAATCCAATCGGCATGCTGAATGGTCCAAAGAAATGAAGGGAACACCAGGAAAGAGGCATCAGAGCTGAATGAAGGCACCACACGAAAACGAAGACCAAAACCAATCAGATTAGATGAGGAAAATTGCGGATGGAGCAAACCAATAGGAGGAGGAGGAAGGTAAAAGACGAGCTATATACAACGGAAACCATTGGGGTTGGGTCGGCGGCGAGCAACATGATTGCCATGGACAACTCTGCCAGCCCCATGGAGTAAGAAGGCACCATCGACGGTGGTAGGTTTTGCCAGAGTAAGGCGACACAAGGGGAGCTGGACAAGGGGGTGTGGGCGCGACAGCCAGAGGAGCTCAAGGTGAGGGGGCAGAGGAGGAAGGTGTGATAGGGGGTGGAAATCAGCACATTGGGGTTGGGGCGGTGGCGAGGAAGAAAGGGTGACGCGGTTGGGCGGCGAGGGCACCGTTGACTGCTGTTAGTGGAAGCAGGGGAAGGGGAGGGGGAGTGCAGATCTCATGGAGGAAGGAAGGAGGGGGTGCTCGTGGGGAAGAGCAAGGAGGTGGGGGTGAAGGAGGAAGGGAGTCGGCCTTGCCGGGAAGGAGGACAAAGCAGTAGTGGCGGCGATAGGCTGTAATGGCGGCGGAGGGAGCGAAAACTGGGGAGACACGTTCGACTGCTCCACGTCCCCTTTTCTCTCTGCACATGGCCACACGTGCTGAGGCGCGTGCGAACACAAGCCAGATCCAATCGAACGGTAGGGACGAGAGGAGCGACATCCAACGGTCCAAGAAAAAAAAGGCAACGCAGCCACCCTCCCCACGCCCATTTTCTGCCTCCTTTTATATAGAAAGATTTCAATCCTTGGAAACCCACTGCCAAAACATATACCTATCCGATTAGTTCAGAAAATAAAGCAAAGAGACCAAAAACATAAACATGCAAAGTTTAGGTAGGAAAAAGGAAAACTTACGCAAATTTTGGCCCAACTATATCGAGTTTTTGGCTTATTTGGCACCATTTGGCATGACAATAGCAAATCTAGCCCCCTCCAAAAATTAAAGCAAAAAATGGCACCACAAACTCGTCGGGGGGAGACATGTGGCCTTGTCCACATGTGGCGCACACGGAGTTGCTCGTCCACGCGAGGGACGCACGAAGCTCCCTCCTCCATGCGCGGGGGAACGGACGAGCAGCTCCATGTGGTGCGGACGGTTTTGGCTCGACCACAGTGAATTATGGTAATAGTGATTTTAACACTATTTGAAACACTATTTGATACTATTTAAAACACCATTCGATACTATTTACAACACAATTTAACAGTATTTCTCCCGTAAAAAAAAATCAGCTGATAGCACTTTTTTTCATTGAATTTTTTCTTCTTGTTTTTTTTACCTCGCACTCTCACCTTCAATCTTAGGTGTCAACTGTCACCATCGCCACCCCTCGCTGCCCTCGGTGGCTCGGTGAGTCGATGGACTGTGGTGGTCTGGTGCCCTTGCTGCTAGGGTTAGGTTGCCGCCTACTTGCTCGAGTCTTCATTGCAGTCTTGCTCTCGCACATTCACACATGAGTTGAAGGCTATGGTTACGGTATTATATGATCTGCATGTCAAGCATTTTCCTCTATTGGTTCATGGACAAACTTATCTAGCTTGTGGTATAGTACAACATTAAAGGATGTCATCCTTATTAAACTGACAAATTAACAAAGAAAGTCTTATTTTATCGAGGTACATGTGGTAATACCCCCCACTGTGGTGTGTTGTGATTTCATGTCAAAATTTTTGTTGAATTATTTTTGGGTACATGTGATAATATATTTTTGGAATGAAATTATGTGATTTCATGTGAAAAAAATTGTTTGAATGATTTTGTGACATTTTGGCTAGTATGTGCCAATGAAAGTTTGATCTGATCAGCAGGGGCGGGCCAAGCGACCGACCACGTGAAAAATTTGTGGAAAGGAAAGCACGTGATTTCATGTGCTTATTCTATGAGCATATCATGTAGACACTTCTAGGGATGACATGTATCAAAAAATAATTCAACAAAATTTTGTTGTTGCATACCGGCTAAGTTGTTACGAAATCATTCAAACATTTTTTTTACATGAAATCACATAATTCTATTCCAAAAATGTATGATCACGTGTACAAAAAATTCACATGAAGTCTAAGCCCAATACACCGCGGGGTTGAGGTATTATCACATCACATGTACCCCGATCAAATTGGATATTCTTTGTTTTGTCGGTTTAATGTGGATGCCATTCTTTACTGTAGTACTATTCCATAGGCTAAATAAGCTTGTCCATGAATCAACTGAGGAAAATATTTGGCATACAGATCATATAATATTGTAACCAAAGCCTTCAACTTGTGTATGAATGTGCGAGAGCGAGACTACGACGGCGACGCGAGTAAGTAGGCGGCAACCTAACCCTAGTAGCAAGGGCACCAGGCCATCACCGTCCATCGACTCACCAAGCTACCGAGGACAGCGATGGGTGGTGATCGTGACGGTTGATACCCAAGTTTGAAGTTGCAATTGCGAGGTAAAAAAATAAGAAGAAAAAACTCAAAAAAAGGTGCTCTCGTCTGATTTTTTTTAATGGAGAAAGTGTTAAATAGTGTTGTAAGTAATATTTGCAAAGAGTGTCAAACAGTGTTTTAAATAGTGTCATATAGTGTCAAAAATCACTATTCACCGTAATTCACCGTGACCGAGCCAAAACCGTGTGCTCAGCGTGTGGAGCTACTTGTCCATCCCTGCGCACGGAGGAGGGAGCTCCGTGCGCCCCGCGCGCGGACGAGCAGCTCCATTTGCCCTATGCACGAACGAGGGCATATGTCGCCTCCCGATGAGTCCGTGGTGTTATTTTTGACTTTGATTTTTGGATGAAGCTAGATTTGCTATTGCCACACCAAACGGTACCAAATAAACAAAAACTCGATTATATCTTCAGTTACATGCAACTGGTGGGGTAAAGACATAAACTGAGCTGGGGCATGCAGAGAACAGAAATGAATACTGTGCTAGTGACAACATTGTTATGTTTGTCGGATATTGTGTATGAAAATGAGTCGTTCCGAAACAACCCTTCAAAAGGCGTACGTACCGATATATTTTGTTGTACCGTAGGGCTGATCCATGAAATGGCTTCAAAAGGAAGGGACAAAGTTACCGTGAGATAAAATGATGAAGTATCAAAGTAATGAGATAATGACGCAACTGAAATATTGCTCAAGTCAAAGTATTTAACGATGACATTGCAAAAAAAAAAAAAATCAGTTTAGATGGTTAATTAGACTGTGCAGCAAGAAAAGGTTGATAGCATGTTTACACACGAAAAGTGTTAGACATGTATTATGTCTGCCTTGCATGGCACGGTAGGATCATATCACGATCCTTCTGTTTATGTATAGTTGAGATATTACCGCATTAATTTCCTTCTTTTGCTAACCATAATATCTCCTGTATATCTCTTGTAATCTTGGTACAGCTGTAAACATCTTGTACCAATATAATGATCACTGGATAGATGTCGGACCCCAGACTTTGAATACCCGAAACTCTCATGTATGTACCGTACTAGCTAGTTCCATGATCCGTGGCTAATACACACATCAACAACTTTAGCATACACACCCATACACAATATACATACGCCATGAAACAAATATGGTACTTAACTTAAACGATTATATCACATAGTAGGGGTAATTGATATTTTGCCCTCCCCTTAGTTGGGTTTTCAGAAAATACCCCCTTTCCCAATGTAATACATTTTTTGCCCCCCCTCTTAGTCTATTTCTTCGTTTTTTACCCTCTTTTACATTATTTTATTAATATCCAACCATTTTTCTTGTTCCAGCCACGCGAAATGACATTTTTACTCCTCACCAGCCGTCCTTGCCTCATCTTATAGCCACGTGCTTGGCAAAGCAGTGGGTCAGTAGCGTGAGGTCGGGCGCTCGAGCCTCCCGTAGAGCTCGCGCCCGATCAAGATGGCTGGGAAGGCGGTGGCAACCGCCTCTCCCTCGCGGCGCTCACCATCACTGCCGCTTGCCTCAGTCGCACCCACCTACCACCTAGAGGCCACCATTTCTCGCGTGAAAAATCTTAGGACGGAGGCAACGGCGAGGCGTGCTCGGATTCGGATCTGAGATTGCGCGGCCGGTCTCCTCCTCCACGCCACTCAGGG